>CM062291.1:6428015-6819680 GCA_031216915.1 Pictodentalium vernedei | reverse complement strand
CGAACAGCTTCCACGGAACCATGGAACAACTGAGGTCCTACCAAAGAGGCAGACCTCAGAACAGCACGTTGCTCAGAAGGAAGGGATGGTAAAGAATCCAAAACCGCATCCCGGCGTGCCAGCTCCAAATTGGCCGTGTTACAGGCGTGAGCGTGAGTCAAGTTCATAAGAGCCTGTGACAAAACACGAAAAGGCGCCTGAGAGTCATCAAACTCCCCTGGTGGAAAATATTCAGCCAGAGCAGCGACGACATGGTCCGCGAGAGATAACATACCCAGCATCTCTCGGGACAGGCCCACCATAGACTCAACTACCGACATCGGGAGAACTGCCGACTTAGGCTTAGTCAACCCGAGGGAAGAAGAATCCTCATCCACAGTAGTCATCCCTTGGAAGACTGGTGGAGAGACGGAATCGTAAACACGAAACCGCGATGGAGGCAGAAAGGCATCAGCTCTAGAAAAAGAAGGAACCCTTGAGGGCCTTGGAACGCATTTTGGCATCTAAGCCCTGGAAGGACTCAACCACCTGAGCCGATTGCAGAGGACGCAAAGCCCCGGAGCTAGAAGGCTCAACAGGGTTACGGCGCTCCACAGTGGACCGCGGCCGGACGGTCACAGAAGGCTGGTCGGAAGGTTGAACGTCCGGCAATAAGCCAAAGACGAAATCCAAAGCCTGCCCCAAGACTGACGAGGGGGGACCATCACCTTCAAGATACTCGTCATCCTCCGTAGCAGAGGAGACGTAGCCCAACTCGGGCTGACCAGCAGAAACCTCCTGTGAATACTGTGCAGTATCCAAGGGGCCAGGCGAGACATCTCGGCGACCGACCAAAGGAGGTTGTGCCTCAGGAGGCACAGGGAGGCCAACTTGAGGGTTGCCAGAAAGCAACCGGGTGAGGGCCAAAACGGCCTGGCGCAGGTCACCCTGAGAATCCGTCGCAGCAGAATCGCCCGACGGAGTGTCATCCCAATGGACCCTTCTGGTAGAAGAACCCAAATCCTCAGAAGAGACCGACGGCGAACGTCGATCGGCAGACAGAATAGGAGCACGGTGAGAAGACACCGGAGGATAGTCCCGATTGTGACGCCCAGGAGCAATCACTGGCCTCTGCGAAACAGAAGGCCCTGCCTGCAAATCCTCGAAAGGGACCGACGGCGCACGTCGATCGGTAGCTGGACCTAGGACACGGTGAGAAGACACCGGAGGATTGTCCCAAGAATGACAGGAACCTGTCATTGGCCTCTGCGCAGCAGACGGCCCCAACTGCCTATCCTCTGAGACCGACGGCAAGCATCGATCGACACCCAGACTCGGAACACAGTGAGGAATCACCGGAGGAAGGTTCCGAGAGTGACAGCTAACCGGGGCTGTCACTGACCGCTGCCGAACAGCAGGCCCTGGATGCCAACGTCCCAACACCAACCCGCTAGCCGGCACACTAGCAGGCGAAGGTGGAACAATAAACGATTCACTCGAGGGACGAGGAATCGCTGCCGAAGCGACCGGCCAGCTCAACCGACTAGGAGCAAACCCAGCCAGATGAGACGGAGCAGACAGCAAACCCGCACAGCCCCGCCGCGAGGCTGGGGGAGGCTGAGAACACACAGACACACCAGCAGATACAGCCTCGGTCCCCCCGAGACTGTAGACCATCCCCAGAGGAGATGGAAGAGCCACCATCAGACAGAATAGGATCTGGAGTAGCAACCTCCTCAACAACGGTCGACGGTGTAGGAAGCAGATCGGAGAGGGTTACCGAGCTGACCTCGGAAAAGCTCTCAACGAAAACAGACGCCTCAATAGTGACATCCGAAGACAAAGAGACCGCGTCTCCTCGTCAGGTATCACTGAACTAACACCGCCAACAGTTGCAGAGGAACTCGCCACAGAAGTCAGATCCGAATCCTGTTGTGACAGAGTCATCACGTGCACCAGCAGAAATGTCTGCTACGGCACGGCTACCCTTACCCCGAGAACGAGGGGTTCTAGCTCTGGAAAGAACCACCTTGTTCACAGAAGCCCAAAATTTAGAGGGCCAAACCCCACAGATACCACATGATTGGGCCTGAGTGCAATTGTTGCAAGTGACACATGTGGTATGGGAATCGTCCACATGTTTCACCTGCAAACAAGAGGTACAAGGAATAGTCTTAGGCATGATATCAATACAATAATCAAGCTTCCGCCGACGGAAAACAGTACGAAGGTCGTGTTCACACGTGGGGGAAAAGCAAGATAAAGTGTGAAAAGAACAGCAATAAAAATACAAATTAACATTAAATGATAATAATAATTTGGTAGCTTGAAAAAGGATACAATCCAGTAGCACACTAAAGATGATTAATAAGTTGTTCACGAAGAATTCATAGCATAAACAGCACGAGTCACAAAAATTTCCGACCATGAACAATGGCGGAAAATAAAGGAATTGACGTCACGGTTGTTGCGCATGCGCTCCGGTAAACGCAAGAGGTGTGCAGAGAGAGTACCAGTAATTTCGAGCGCTGGTCTCGCTCGACCCTTTTTTCGATCTTTTTCGTGCTTTTGCACTCTAGTACTTTTCCAACTCGTTTGGAAAAGATTCTAAAAGCTTGAGTTAGTTCCGAAGTAGGGCTTGCACTTATGTTACAGCCAATTGTAAAACAATTGTGAGTAGGTTGAAAAGAAATGGTGTATTTATATCTCAAACACAAATAAGGAACTTCCTGGTTCAAGAATCACACCCGTCGGCAGAATGCTCTTTAAAGAGAAAACAAGAGTGATCTCCCCCTGGATTTCACTCAGGCAAAATAATATGGAGTCTATCCTGAGTTGAATGAACAAAAACCACAAGTCTCTATTTTCAACCAGTAAAAAGATACAGCATGGCCTTCCTGATTGCCGAATAGCTTTTTCAGCCAGATTTTACCCGATTTTCACAACCACACCACACCCCCCCCCCCCCCCCCCCACCGATTTCTCTGAGCCACTTCAGATAGTATTTTTGTTATTACCACCAGCCATATTGACTACCCAGGTCCTGCCAATAGCACTGTTAAATACAATCAAAGTGTAAAACAATAAGCACTAATAACCATAGCTTTTGGGGGGGGGGGGGGTGTTGCTCTCTAGATATGAAAGCGTGAACAGCTTGACAGACGGATGACACACAAACATGACACCAATGACCAAAATTAAAAAGTAGACCCCATGACTGCAAATCTCTGGTCAACAGTAACAACCAGGCTGTCCATAACTGCATAAATTTGTCATAAATACAAGGCTCGGTGTTTAGGAAAGGCAGTGCTCTACCTTAATTTTTTGAAATCTTGACGAAAATTCAAAACAAGTGCGAAATTAGGCTACATCAATAAATTTCTCAAAATTCCACTTATTTCCTTCCAGTTGTGCTGAGATATCACTTGATGAATGTTAACTGCTACTGACAATAGCACACAAACCAGAAATAATGAAAAGTTTTTTGAAAAATGGTGTATTTATAACTCAAAACACAAATAAGGAACTTCCTGGTTCAAGAATTGACACCGTCGGCAGAATGCTCTTTAAAGAGAAAACAAGAGTGATCTCCCCCTGGATTTCACTCAGGCAAAATAATCTGGAGTCTATCCTGAGTTGAATGAACAAAAACCACAAGTCTCTATTTTCAACCAGTAAAAAGATACAGCATGGCCTTCCTGATTGCCGAATAGCTTTTTCAGCTAGATTTTACCCCGATTTTCACAACCACACCACACCCCCCCCTCCCCCCCCCCCCCCCCCACCGATTTCTCTGAGCCACTTCAGATAGTATTTTTGTTATTACCACCAGCCATATTGACTACCCAGGTCCTGCCAATAGAACTGTTAAATACAATCAAAGTGTAAAAACAATAAGCACTAATAACCATAGCTTTTGGGGGGGGGGGGTGTTGCTCTCTAGATATGAAAGCGTGAACAGCTTGACGGACGGATGACACACAGACATGACACCAATGACCAAAATGAAAAAGTAGACCCCATGACTGCAAATCTCTGGTCAACAGTAACAACCAGGCTGTCCATAACAGCATAAATTTGTCATAAATACAAGGCTCGGTGTTTAGGAAAGACAGTGCTCTACCTTAATTTTTTGAAATCTTGATGAAAATTCAAAACAAGTGCGAAATTAGGCTACATCAATAAATTTCTCAAAATTCCACTTATTTCCTTCCAGTTGTGCTGAGATATCACTTGATGAATGTTAACTGCTACTGACAATAGCACACAAACCAGAAATAATGAAAAGTTTTTTGAAAAATGGTGTATTTATAACTCAAACACAAATAAGGAACTTCCTGGTTCAAGAATTGACACTGTCGGCAGAATGCTCTTTAAGGTTCCGCTCCACAGTTTTCCAGGCATTTCCAAATGTGACATGCCATACACTCTCTTCAAATGCAAATATGCTGTAACTTAGTTATCAAACCCATTACATGTATTACATTTCCCAAATCCACAAAAAACATATAACACTATCTGACTAAGTAGAAATAAACAATCTGAATGTGGGTGGAATTATTTATTGTCAAAGGCAAGACTTCAACCTGAAAAATTGCCTGAAAAAATACCGAAACCAGTCATTTTCAGCCACCAGCAGCCTCAAAAGCAGAATTTTCCCACCAACCCCGCCTACCCACCCCTGGAGCAGAGCATCCCTTGTTTCTAAAATGCAAAAAAAAATTTATATGTTTCCGTCTCATTTTTTAGTTACCTGTCTGGTAACAAACCCGTGTAAAAATTACATTTAAAAAAATAGCCAATTTTTCGAAGCCACTGTTTCCCATAATTCATCTGGTAATTTACCTCTATGTATCAGACTCCAACTTTGGGACCAAAACTTCAAATTCTCTTGTCCAACAAAAAGCCTAATGTAATCATATATCTGATACTAAAAATATTTCTCTATTTTACATGGCCTTAGTTTCAACATTACGCCCTTTGTTTAGAATTTTCACCCCTGTGCAATAGTGCGAAACTGTGGAGCGGAACCTTATTAAAGAGAAAACAAGAGTGATCTCCCCTTGGATTTCACTCAGGCAAAATAATCTGGAGTCTATCCTGAGTTGAATGAACAAAAACCACAAGTCTCTATTTTCAACCAGTAAAAAGATACAGCATGGCCTTCCTGATTGCCGAATAGCTTTTTCAGCCAGATTTTACCCGATTTTCACAACCACACCACACCACCCCCTCCACCCCCACCCCCCCCCCCCCCCACCGATTTCTCTGAGCCACTTCAGATAGTATTTTTGTTATTACCACCAGCCATATTGACTACCCAGGTCCTGCCAATAGCACTGTTAAATACAATCAAAGTGTAAAACAATAAGCACTAATAACCATAGCTTTTTGGGGGGTGTTGCTCTCTAGATATGAAAGCGTGAACAGCTTGACAGACGGATGACACACAGACATGACACCAATGACCAAAATGAAAAAGTAGACCCCATGACTGCAAATCTCTGGTCAACAGTAACAACCAGGCTGTCCATAACTGCATAAATTTGTCATAAATACAAGGCTCGGTGTTTAGGAAAGGCAGTGCTCTACCTTAATTTTTTGAAATCTTGACGAAAATTCAAAACAAGTGCGAAATTAGGCTACATCAATAAATTTCCTCAAAATTCCACTTATTTCCATTCCAGTTGTGCTGAGATATCACTTGATGAATGTTAACTGCTACTGACAATAGCACACAAACCAGAAATAATGAAAAGTTTTTTGAAAAATAGTGTATTTATAACTCAAACACAAATAAGGAACTTCCTGGTTCAAGAATTGACACCGTCGGCAGAATGCTCTTTAAAGAGAAAACAAGAGTGATCTCCCCCTGGATTTCACTCAGGCAAAATAATCTGGAGTCTATCCTGAGTTGAATGAACAAAAACCACAAGTCTCTATTTTCAACCAGTAAAAAGATACAGCATGGCCTTCTGATTGCCGAATAGCTTTTCTCAGCCAGATTTTACCCGATTTTCACAACCACCACCCCACCCCCCCCCCCCCCCCCCCACCGATTTCTCTGAGCCACTTCAGATAGTATTTTTGTTATTACCACCAGCCATATTGACTACCCAGGTCCTGCCAATAGCACTGTTAAATACAATCAAAGTGTAAAACAATAAGCACTAATAACCATAGCTTTTAGGGGGGGGGGGGGGGGGGGGGTGTTGAAAAGGAGAACCCCATGACTGCAAATCTCTGGTCAACAGTAACAACCAGGCTGTCCATAAACTGCATAAATTTGTCATAAATACAAGGCTCGGTGTTTAGGAAAGGCAGTGCTCTACCTTAATTTTTTGAAATCTTGACGAAAATTCAAAACAAGTGCGAAATTAGGCTACATCAATAAATTTCTCAAAATTCCACTTATTTCCTTCCAGTTGTGCTGAGATATCACTTGATGAATGTTAACTGCTACTGACAATAGCACACAAACCAGAAATAATGAAAAGTTTTTTGAAAAATGGTGTGTTTATAACTCAAACACAAATAAGGAACTTCCTGGTTCAAGAATTGACACCGTCGGCAGAATGCTCTTTAAGGTTCCGCTCCACAGTTTTCCAGGCATTTCCAAATGTGACATGCCATACACTCTCTTCAAATGCAAATATCCTGTAACTTAGTTATCAAACCCATTACATGTATTACATTTCCCAAATCCACAAAAAACATATAACACTATCTGACAAAGTAGAAATAAACAATCTGAATGTGGGTGGAATTATTTATTGTCAAAGGCAAGACTTCAACCTGAAAAATTGCCTGAAAAAATACCGAAACCAGTCATTTTCAGCCACCCAGCAGCCTCAAAAGCAGAATTTTCCCACCAACCCCGCCTACCCACCCCTGGAGCAGAGCATCCCTTGTTTCTAAAATGCAAAAAAAAATTTATATGTTTCCGTCTCATTTTTTAGTTACCTGTCTGGTAACAAACCCGTGTAAAAATTACATTTAAAAAATAGCCAATTTTTCGAAGCCACTGTTTCCCATAATTCATCTGGTAATTTACCCCTATGTATCAGACTCCAACTTTGGGACCAAAACTTCAAATTCTCTTGTCCAACAAAAAGCCTAATGTAATCATATATCTGATACTAAAAATATTTCTCTATTTTACATGACCTTAGTTTCAACATATGCCCTTTGTTTAGAATTTCACCCCTGTGCAATAGTGCGAAACTGTGGAGCGGAACCTTAGTGACAACCGGTAAATGACAAAATATTTCAGTTGTCTCCCTTCCCTGCAGCGCTGGGTGATAACACACTGTTCAGAAAATTGACAATTTCTGCCAACCATCTTACAATGACACGTACGATTGGTGCTCTGAAGGCCTGTCATTTTTATCCATCCTAATATGTGTGATTTCTATCATAGCCTTATTGCATTTAACCCCCTTCCAACACAACTTCACAAGTTTTCAACGAAAAAACATTCATTTTCATTCAATGCAAATTGCGGGGCGAATTTCAATGCTACCAATTTTTCAGTGGAACAGAGCGTAACCGCAAGCAATTTCGACGTTTTTATGGATGAACTGTCTCCTACACAATTTTTTGTTTGTTTTGAAACGGTGGTTATCTTTAATAAATTCTAATTAACTCGATGCGTGTCTTGTGTGATTCGTTGTTTTTGCTGGCACTTTGTTTTTAAATAGCCACTTTGTGCTGGTTGCTATCATTTGGTGCATATTGTTCGAACTAGTCCAAACTTGGCCCACAGTCCGTAATATAATTGTTGGCGTTGTTACGGCCTGTAGGTCCAACGCTCTCGATACCTGTGCTGTACTATACGACCTGCAAACGATTTACTTGTAGGTCTATCTCGCCTCGTGGGAACAATATGGCATATACAATATGGCTTTTTACAAAGATAATTGTAAAAAACAAAAACCTCTATGTCGGAAGCGCTTGGTCACCGTATTGTTCAGAAACGAAAGATTCATATCATCGAAGTGGTTCGAGAAAATGAAGTTGGCAGCCATGTTTTGTATTTTTAAACATAATGACGTCATTCCTTCCTAGGTTTCAACCAGGGATTCCTTGACTGCAACCAATCGCTTAAGGAAGGAAGGACTAGACATCCGTATCTGTGTGGTTTTATTGCAAATTTTGTGAAATATGATAATTTTCTCATTGATTAATTATAGACGCTAATCTTCGCCAGCATAAGTGTGAACAAATAAAAGATAACACCTTGTGGGGATAATTTATTTCAACTTGATTGACAATGAATGGGCTTAATTGACACGATGGGATTTACAATCAAGGCAATAATTAAAATCTGACAATTTAATGAAGTCAAACGCATCTATAAAGTAATAAATACCACATTTCCACATATTTATAAGAGAACCAACAAGACCGCAAATTCACATCTTTCATCGCTCGTGCGTCACATTTTTACATCATCAGTTGAGATCAGTTGACAGTTTTTAATCAGACGAGGTCCTGAGAAAGTGATTCTCATCATATCTCAGATAGATCTAGGAGTAAACTATATAACACACACGCACCTTGTCTGACTTAAATTCCTAAACTTCTCAAAATATAATTAACTAAATTAACCATGACTAGCATCAATAGCAACACTAGCAGCATCATAAAGCCAGCCAACTTCACCACAAATGGAAAAAGGAAGGATGAGACCTGGGAGGAAAAGAAGGAGAGGGAGAGGAAAGAACGCAAGGAGAGAGAAAAGGAAAGAGAGAAGGAGAGAGAGAAGAAGAGAGCAGCTCGTAGAGAATCCATCACTGGAGCACATAAGGTAAGTTTTAGTGAAATACCAAGGGGGCAGGGGGTCCCAATATGACATGATACAGAAATTTATGGAGGATGGAGAGAAGGAAAGAGCTGAAATTCGGGAAGATAGAATTAGGGAGAGGGAGGAATGGCGGCTGAGGTATGCTGAAATGGATAGAAAGCATGCCCAGCAGGAGGATACCATTGATAAACTAACCAGAGAAATGGCCGAGGAGAGAATAGCTGCCAACGAGAGGTTTATCGATTTAACAAACCAAATCAGAACGTTGTCAGCCCAACTGGGCTTGCAAAAAACACCAAATGCACCAGACAGCTGTGTTGCATTGGAGGCTACTGCACTGAGGGATACTCCAGCAGTCACTGTGGCGTCGGTTGGGTCTCCACCTTGCAGCCCAATCCAAATTGTAGCAATTGCCGAGGTTCATGCTCAGGCAGAGGCAGAGGCCTTGGATAATTCTCTAGACAATTCCTTCATAAGAGAGATTCTACCCACCGATCTCCAGGTGGTTACTCCTGAGGGACCTGTCCCTGAAGAGTCATCATCTGGTCGGGGAGACACAGGCCCTACCAATGCAGCACTCAAGGATCCAGCTGATCCCTGCTCCCTGGGCACCATCTGCCCAGATAAAAATCTAGACATAATGCTTGCCACTCCGCTGGTCAGTGCTCCTAGCAGCACTCTGACCCCGTCCCGCAACAAAGGCAAAAGGAAAAATTCAATAGACCTAGACAGTGAGTTGGTAGAGGTGGTGGACGGACAGGGCTTTTACCACACCGTTGACCGGCAGGTCAAGAAAGTGAGGAACTGCCCTCCACCCACCACCTCACCCAAAGCACTCCATCATACCAACAATGAGCCTCAACCTAACCAGCCAGGCCCCCCCACCCCCCCCCCCTCACTCATGGAGACACCCTGTACAACAGTGGTTAAAAGAAAGAAGGCAAAAGCTAACATGATAGCCAACTGCAAAAACCAAAAGGGGGGGGGGGGGGCAAAATTCAAACACCCCCACCAATAGTACCAACAGTACAAAAAACAAAACAAACGGCAGCAGGGAGGGCAGGGGTAACAACTCGCCAAACCTCACTGCGGTTATAACTAGGGTCCACCCCGATACACCCAGTGGAACCATAAACCTCAGCCTTAATAACTGCAAATGGGAGAGATTCCACTCCAGAACCACGGGCAAGGCCACGTGGAAAATTAAAGTCACCTGTCCCAACAAGGTAACCAAAATAAAAATAATCAAAAATGGGATCCACATCAATGGCAGGTGGTACGCTGGGGAGGAATACAATACCTCCCCAATGCCCATACAGTGCCACAAATGCCAAAAGTTCGGGCATATAGCCAACAAATGTAGAGGGAATGTAACCTGCATGACTTGCGGAGAATCACATCTCACCAAGTCATGCTGGTTAAAATCCCCCTCCTGCCCCAACTGTAAAGGAAGTCACCCCAGCAGCTACCGGGGGTGTCCTCATTTCAAAAAAGTAAAAACTGCCATCGAGCTGAAAAACCTAAATCTCATCAAGCCTGACAATGCGTCAAGTCCACATACTGTCTGCTCCCTTATCGCCGGATCCCTGTATTCAGTATTAAGCAAACACTCTAAAACCAATCTGTCCGACATCTGCCAGGATGTCAGCCGATCGGCGTCCCGACTTTTCAAGACGCATATTTCGGAATCACTAATCAAAGCCGCTATCAGCTCAGACTAAAGCACCTGTCCAAACCTATATCTAAAGCACCGCTACTAACTCCCAACCCCCGTCATGAATAAGCTACAAATAGCCGTGTGGAACGCTAGAAGCGTTAATAACAAAAAACTTCAAATGAGCCGATACTTCGAAGATACAGACATTATCTGCATCTGCGAAAGTTGGCTTCAACCCAGCAAAAATTTTTCAGTTAGCGGGTTCAGCACAATTAGAAGAGACCGACAAGTCACCAAAGGTGGCGGCGTCGCTCTTCTAATAAAGCAGAACATCAAAACTAAAACAATAAAAACCAATCACATCGATGCAGAGGTGATTGCAACTGAAATCACTGTCGACAACAAAAACATCGCGATTGTTTGTTATTATAACGACCCAAGCAAAATTGTTTCTGACACTGTCTTCGAATTCTTTACGAGGAAATACAAACACTGCATTTTCCTCGGCGACTTCAATGCCAAACACCTGTACTTTGGCTGTAACAAAACCAACCCTAACGGTGAAGCCCTCCTTGAAATCACAAAAAAGCATAACCTTCATGTGGTCATGAATGACAGCTCTGCGACTTATATCAGTAATAACCCATTATTCTCATCTGAGATCCATGATCTAATTATCGCCAGTGACTCCCTGATGAAAAACATCGATGACCACTGGGTCGGCGATGACGACTTAGGCAGCGATCACCTCCCGGTCCATGCCTCACTGCAGCTAGGAAATGGCCCACTCAGGTACCCCCCCCCCCCCCCCCCCCCCCCCACTCTCCGCCAAAATTTTAGAAAAATTAATTGGAACCTCTATCGTGACATCATCGATGTCAAACTCACAAACCCCCCCCCCCCCCCCCCCCCGCCCCCCCCCATCCAATGCAGCGGAACTCGAAACCCAATGCGAGGGCATAGAAAAAATCATTAACTCAACCCTAAACGAAATATGCCCAAAAGAAGAAGTACGCCCCTGGAGAAATACTATCTCGGGCGACACACTCTCACTAATCAAAACTAAACGGAAAGCTCTTCGCGCTCTTAAACCCGAAACTGACCCTGGTAAGAAAGCTGACCTCAAAAAAACATACAACCGCCTTCATGGCGAGGTCAAAAAAGCCCTCCAAGCAGAAAAACAAGCCAACTGGGAAAAGGCAACAGCCGATCTAAACGGAGTCCAGGATGCGAAAAAATTCTGGGACTCTTTCAAAACCCTAACTGGGCAAAAAAACAAAAGCTGCAAAGCCGCAGGAAAACCTCTTAAGAAGGAAGACGGTTCCTTCACGCGCACTGACAAAGACAAGGCCGACACCTTTGCCGACCTCCTAAGAAAAACCCATCGCCCGCATCAAGGTGCAGGCAACGATTACGCCGCCATAAACGCCATTGATGACTACATCAATGCACACCCTGATATCTACCGTGACCCCAAATTCGAGAACGAACCAGAAGACGGGGATGACGAAGACCTCGTCATCCCCATCACTAATGACGAAATCATCAACGTCATTAAAAAATGCAAAAATTCTTCCTCACCCGGCGAAGACGAAGTAAGCTACAAAATTCTAAAACAAAGCCCATACTCCCTAATCGAAAAACTAAAAAAACTGTTCAACGCATGCCTCACCCATGGCTATTTTCCAAAATGTTGGAAAAAAGCCATCGGTGTTATGATTCCAAAACCGGACAAGGACCCCTCCGATCCAGCCAGCTACCGCCCAATCAGCCTACTCAGCTGCATTGGTAAGACATTCGAACGAATCCTTACCAATCGGCTCAGGGGCACCTTGAAGACAACGATTTTTTTAATAAATGGCAAAGAGCCTATAGAAACCGCAAAGAAGGCATCGAACATGTCTACCGACTAGTTACCCAAATGAAGGCCGCTATCAACAATCAGCAAATAGGCGCGGCAGTCCTGTTAGACGTCAAAAAAGCATTTGACTCCGTCTGGCACAATGGAATGCGCTACAAATTATCAGAAATGAAACTCCCCAAGAAACTGCTCAGATTGCTATCCTCTTTCTTAAATGATCGCGATATTAAAGTCAGAGTGAACAATGAACTGTCTGACAGTGTCCCCCTTGAAGCAGGCACCCCCAAGGATCCGTCCTGAGCCCCCTCCTCTACATCCTCTATGTAAATGACCTTAACTTCTCCGAAGATCGTGTACAAGTCTCCCAATTCGCGGATGACAAGGGCCTCTGGGACTCTAACAATACGGCCAATCGGCTCCAAAAACCCCTGCAACGCACTCTCGATGACCTAGAACAATGGTGTGCCAAATGGAGAATTAAGCTAAATGCCAATAAAACCCAACGAATCACCTTTACCCGCAAGAAAAATAAACGAGATTTTGACCTAAAACTTATGGATAACACCCTCCCAGAATGCAAAGAAGCGAAATTCCTGGGCATCACCATTGATCAGAAACTGTCCTTCAACAAACAAACCGACGACATGGCGAAAAAAGCTACTAAACGAATTAACTTACTGAAAATGCTCAAGGGAACTTCATGGGGGGCCAACCAGTCCACCCTACTCAAACTATACAAATCCTTTGTGCGCCCAGTACTCGAATACGGTGCAATAATACTAACTGACCTCAACCAAACTAACATGGAAAAACTCCAGAGGGTTCAAAATCACGTGCTTAGAGTTGCCCTCCGCGCCCCATGGGACACACCCATAAAAACACTCCACGACAGGGCCGATATCCCCACCATTAAAGACCGCCTAGCCACCCTGGCCGCGAAAAATCATGACCGGTTAGCCGACAGCGAACTAATCTCCAAACTTGGAGTAATTTGCGAAAGCCGACAAAAGCCCAAAAATTGCAATCAAAACTAAGACCGCTTGAATAAAAACTAGGGAATGACAAGGTGAACTGCGATCCCCCGACGCCCCCGAATACCCCTAAACTAAATTAAAAAAATAAGTCCGCAACCAGCGAAGGGTACAACAGGAAAGAAACACCCTCGGGTGTGGTCTAGTGTGCTACACCTGTTGCCCTCCCGCTGACAGCCTCGGAAGCTCAACCCGCATTAAACGATCGCGACCCCCGGCACCCTCAACTTCAAATAAACTAACCTAAATAAGGCCACTTCCAGCGAAGGACACAACAGGAAAGAAACACCCTCGGGTGTGGTCTAGTGTGCTTGACCTGTTACCGTCCAGCTGCAAACTAGGAAGTTCAGCCAACTTAAAACGCTCGAGATCCCCTGCACCTTAAAACTAAATAATAAATAGGGATTGGGGTCCCAAGCACGAGAGTATGTTACTGCTTTTACGTATGTAAAGATTCGTGCATTTCATACTCTCACCCGTAGCGACAAGCACACACACTGCACAATACCACACGAGAGTATGTTACTGCCCTTACGAATGTAAAGATTCGTGCATTCCATACTCTCTCCACACACACAGCAGATACCACAAGGACACGCAACTAAAGAGGTGCTACTTTTATCTTTACAATTTACATATTCTAATGAAAACTAATTCTACCTTCTTCTTTTAAGCAGGTACACAGAAGATGCTTTTTGACCAGCATCCCAATAACCGCTACAGACAGTCTAACCGTTATGGAAACAGCCACCCCCACGGTTCCAGAACATCCTCCGCTCCATCCCTAAAAGTGGTCAACCACTTTAAGGGAGGCGAGCGCTGGTCCTGCGTCCCGCCTCTGCCCCTTTTTGTAAGCGCAATGCGCATCTTTTGACCCAACCCAATAGGATTACAATGCAGGCCTGCCCCCGAACCAGGGAAGTTCGGGTCTTCTTCTTGGTGGTCCCCGAAAGGGGTCGTTGTTGCTTTCCTCCAAAGAGTCAACTAGAACAGAGACAGCCTGAGGCAGATTATACTTGCCAGCGATGGCCATCACTCATTATCATCCTCGAAGCGGCAGACTATACATGCCCGAAAATCCAGAACGACTGCACCATCAGGGAGAGGTAGTACCTTTGTGAGAGGACCCAACCTCCCACACTGGTCCTCACCCGAGGATTCAACCGACATCTGCCAATGATACTACCCATCCACCACTGGACACTACTGAAGACACCTGCCAAGTACTGGATCCTTTTCCTCCTTCAACACACCTTGACATGTGAAAGCCATCCTATACAGCCACAGAGGGTCGAAAGGGGCCTGTCCCCCATACCGTCCCTGCGCACCTTCGGCGTGCGAAATCATCATTTCGGGACCGCAAATTTTGTGAAGAAATTATTCTTTTCTTTCTATTCTAGCCTCAAAGTAAATATGGAAAATTTATTCGCAACTATGAAAAAATTATTCTTTCATTCTATTCTAGGTAAATATGGAAAAATTATTCTTTTCTTTCTATTCTGGGTTAAAATTACGGAACAAAACCAATGTGATTAATAATTAAAATTATAAAATATCTTCAATTACCTCAGCTTTTATAGTGACAGCTATATGTTTGCCGGGTTCAGCTGGATGTGCATGCTCCTTCAGACCTTTCTGATATGCTTCACCATCTTGGATTATGATTGCTGGACAGTTCGCTCCTCGTTCCCGCTTTGTGCATCGCCATAACGTGTGGTCATTCTTTTGTTTCTTAACGGTGAAGCTATAGCCGCTGTCGCCCACTAACATCCGTTTTCCACGTTTTGTTCCCGATTCTATGATGTGATATGTATTCTCTGGGTTTGAAGTTGGCATCTGCACAACAGCAGTGTCCTCTGTATCTTCTGAGACTGAATGTTCATTTACGACTTCCCGCGTTTGAAAAGATGAGTCAATATTGAAAGATTGTGTATGTTCAGTCCTTGGTCCCTCATCCACTGTGTTGAATGAATGCTGAACAATGAAAGTAGCATTAGGTCTGGAAACGCTATTGTCGTCAATATTATCACTAACAATACTATTGTCACCACTGACATTGTCATTATTGTTTTGTCGAGAGCATTCTGCACATGACCATTCAATATTTCTACGTTGTCTAATAGCATATCTGTATTCGTTTAGGGTAACTCCTGTTCCACACGTTCTGTGCTGCCATCTTAAGCACCCATCACATTGAAGTCCATGTTGACGGGGTCGGACTGCAGTGTTGCACTGGATGCATATGTCTTCAGACATTTTGAACAATGACAAACCGAAGAGAGAAAGAATGAAAGATTTTAGCGTGCCGAAGGCGCGCAGGGACGATGTGGGATTTACAAATCCCTTGCGACCCGGTTAACCTTATTTTATTTCACTTAGATCACACAGGCCTATCTTTCCTATTGCCCAAAATGGAGTCAGAGGGGGGTATGCACGCGGTCAGAATTCCCGACAGTTTACGTTGGAGTGTTAGATGGTCAATCCTCAATCCCTCAACGCCTTTAAAACTATTAGAGAGTGAGCTCTATTCGGTTCCAGTTCGGTGATGGTAGAGGTTTGAGTCCCACCATGGTGGCGAGCCAGAATGTAATGTTGTGCGATGGCAAGTTTAAGGGAAGAAGAAAAAAGAAAACCAAACAGCAACGCCGGTTTGGTAGCGGCCCCGGTATATGACCATAGCGGTTACAAAAAAGAAGTGGAGAAAGCTCCAACAATCAACAGTTTAGTTTTGAAAAACCGGGAGTCATCCATCAAGCCTTCTGGGAGATAGGATGCCGTATGTGATTTTGAGGTATCTGGTTATCCTTCGGGAATTCCAAATGACCTCCCCCCTCCCCCCCCCCCCCCAAAAAAAAAATAAACAAAAAAAAAAAACCTCTCACTGACACACACCCTCAAGCCCTTAAAAGGTCTGTTACATCTTTATTCAAATGTTTATTTATATCAAATGTACACTCGTCCCCAGCCAGACAAGCTTGTTTCAATCCTTGCCTAGTGTTTGGTGGTTTCTTGTATATGTTGCAGAAAGGTAGGTTGCACCAATTCCTCCTACGCTTTGTCTACCATTTCCATGTGTCTTCTTGATAAGAGTGTTGCAAGAAAATTTGAGAATGTTCAGTTAGAAAAGTTATAAGCAGAGAGAAAGATAGGTATCCGCTATTGTATATTGTGCCTGCTGTGTGTTTGTTGCTATGGATGGGTTAAGGGGTGTGTTTCTTCGGAGTCCACTCCCTGCACGCAGAGTTGTGAGGCAATCCTCACAGACTCAATCCTAAAGATCTCAATGAGTAGCGAGGCAATCCTCACTGACTCCACACAGTTTAATTCTACTGAGTAATTTTAATTTACTGTGGATTATTTTGTTTTTCTGTTTAGGGTTCTGTGTTCGTTCAGCTTCACCATTGATTCACTATCCTGGAGTATGTGGAGGGTTGATTCACTATCCTGGAGTATGTGAAGGGTCAATGACAAACCCTTCTCCCAGATACAGCTTTATAGGAAAATTTTCCCTTCTAAAAACAAACATCTAAGGGGCCGAAATCTTTCTGTCAAGTGATTTGTGTTGCTCACACCCTGTTATGTTTAATCACTGTAAAAACAACTGCATCAGATAGTTCAAAATGGGGCCGTACCTCTGATCACTTTGAAAACAAAGCCATACAAGATACAAAGAAATCACTCAAATCAGTTCTCTTTGTTCTTAATTAAAAATTTAATATCACTGAAAACAGTTCCAAACTACTTCAAACAAGCATACACAGTGTAACATATTCATAAAATACTGAAAATAAACTTTTAAAACAACTAAAATACATCAAAAATAAAGTGCTGAAAAAATTCAATCAGGTGCCGAAATGACTTGCAGCAGGTGCCGAAACGACCTACCCCAGGTGCCGAAACGACTTTTCCCCGATGCCGAAATGACCAGGATTCTTCGAACGACTACGCCATTACAATTCTTTTCAGAAATATACAATTGGGCTAGATAAGGCTATTTTCAGAGCCGTGTGACAGATTTTAACAGCAGCCGTGTTTACTTTTTTGTGAATGCGGAAGTAGGTTTTTTTTAAGTAAAACATAAGACAAGAGGCCCCAAGGGGCCTGAGGGCGCTCACCTGACATGGTAGCCTAAATATCAACCCAGAGAATTGATTTCAACAAGTTATACCAAATATCCAAAGATTCCCACAGTGAGTCCAAATATAGACCTAGGGACATGGCTTGAACAAACTTGAATCTCACCCCCCTAAGGATGCTGCATACCAAATATCAAAACTTTCCGACTGCTGGATCTGAAGAAGAAGATTTTTAAAGAAAATTCCTCATTTTGAACTAAGTTATCATTTGGGCTCCCACAGTGAGCCCAAATGTGGTCCTAGGGACATGGCTTGAACAAACTTGAATCTCATCCTCCTAAGGATGCTGCATACCAAATATCAAAACATTCCGACTGCTGGATCTGAAGAAGATTTTTAAAGAAAATTCCTCATTTTGAACTAAGTTATAATTCGGGCTACCACATTGAGCCCAAATATGAACCCAGGGACTTGGCTTGAACAAACTTGAATTTCACCCCCCTAAGCATGGTGCATACCCAATATCAAAAGATTCGGCCTGCTGGATCTTGAGAAGATTTTCAAAGAAATTTGCCTGAAATGCACCAAGTTCAAATCTGGGCTCCTATACTGAGCCCAAATATAAACCCAGGGAGCCGATTTTAACAAACTTGAATCAGATCCACCCCACAATGTTGCATACCAAATATCAAAAGATTCTTCCTGCTGGATCTGAAGAAGAAGATTTTTGAAGAAATTTGCCTGAAATGCACTAAGTTCGAATTAGAGCTTCTATAGTGAGCCCAAATATGAATCCAGGGGGCCGATTTGAACAAACTTGAATCAGATCCAGCCCCCACAATGTTGCATACCAAATATCAAAAGATTCTGCCTGCTGGAGCTGGAGAAGAAGATTTTTGAAGAAATTTGCCTGAAATGCACTAAGTTCGAATTCGAGCTTCTATCGTGAGCCCAAATATGAATCTAGGGAGCCGATTTGAACAAACTTGAATCAGATCCACCCCACAATGTTGCATACCAAATATCAAAAGATTCTGCCTGCTGGATCTGGAGAAGAAGATTTTTTAATAAATTTGCCTGAAATGCACTAAGTTCGAAATCAGGCTCCAAAACTGAGCACAAATATGAACCCAGGGGGCCAATTTGATCAAACTTGAATCAGATCCACCCTACAATGTTGCATACCAAATATCAAAAGATTCTGCCTGCTGGATCTGGAGAAGAAGATTTTTTAATGTTTTTCCCATTGCCTACGGTGTTAAAAAATGCTGACTCAGCACTTTTTCAAAGTCCTGAAAAAAGTACCTTGTGATCAAACTGATAGGGATTTTTTTTAACCATTCTATTCTACTGGATAAAAGTAAGATTTATACAAAATAAGAATTCTCTGTGCCGTGTAGTTTTGGAGATATGGCAGTTTTAAGGTTTTTCCTATTTTTAGCCCCCACAGGGCAATGAGAAAAACATTTTTTGCATCAATCAACTACTTATGACCCATTATCATCTCATATCAAATTTGGTTCAAATCGACCTCACGGTTCTGAAAACAGAAATTTTAGGCGTGGCCAAAATTTTTGCCCCTCCCATAACGAAGGCAAATAATGCCCGACAAACTTCTCTTGAACTAACTTGATTCTAAACCTCAAAAGGACTCTGTTTACCACATATCAAGACTCTGCTACTGGTGGTTCATTAGAAGAAGATTTTCAAAAAATTTGGCCGTTTTTTCCCCACCCCTCTGTTCAATACGAGCCGAAACCTAATTTGCATAAAAATCAAAATGCCCGTATTTTACCACTACTTACAGGAAATTTAATTAAAATGTGGCCAGTGGTTTAGGAGAAAGAGGCTCAAACACCACCTTCATGCAGGACAATGGATGACGAATGGACGGACGATGGACGAAGAGTGATAAGAAAAGCTCACCCTGACTTTCAGTCAGGTGAGCTAAAAATACAGTAAACTGCCATATCTCCCAAGGAAGTTTTGGAGGGCGACTTGAGGAATGACAAAGCGACTTCTTCGCCCTAGTCGCCCACTCGGCTGACCCCTGCTCTCGGCGATTTATAAGCAAATAAAGCTATAAAGCAAATAAAGTTATTAGGGTAGCAAGGGATTTCAATCCCACGTCGTCCCTGTGCATAATCGGCGTGCAGAAACTTTTCATTCATTTATCAGTATCATCTCATCTCACAATGTCTGATAATGCCTCAGAAGTGATGGAGGTGTCATTGGATGACCCAGACCTGCCGGGTGATGACGATTAGAGATTACTCAGATTAGGGATATTCTTTGCATTGGTGTGGTGTAAGTAATTATCACCTTGATCACTGCATGTCATACTATTACCTTATGGTGGTGAGTTGGCCCGGTGAAGACTTGGCACAGGTGCTTGGTGGCGACTTGGCCAGTTCCCATGTCGGACATTGACTCGAGAAACAGTTGGTCATAACACCCCCAAAAATTAGTCAAAACGTCCCCAACAGTTGATCAAAACATCCCCAATAGTTGTTGTTTCTTGACTGAGGCCATTAAAAAAACTTGCGATGTTATTTTAAAACAAATTTATTGTTTACAAAACATTAATTATAAATATCCCCGCTTCTATCAGGCCGATATTTATGCGTGCCTCCCCTAATTTCGCACGTGCCTTATGAATAGAAAACACTAATTAATACCAGTGCCGGGGAAATGGAAATTTGGACCCCAGGGTTAATTCTATCACGGATCTCTTTTCAAAAGTGTTGGGATACTGATGCAGAAGCCAAAGGCAGACACGAGAGTTGATTGGGTTGGGCGCGAATAACGATCGATGATAGGGGTGGGGTGCCTCACCCCCTTCAAAAAAAAATAAAATCTGTTATAAATGGAGACTTCTGGTGGGTTTTGGTACCCAAAAATCACGTTATTTTTTTTGGGGGGGTCATCGTTTTCAGCAGCATGTTTTGAATTCTCAAGTTCATCAGTGAGTATCCAGTGATCTAGAATTATAGCTTTTAACTGCACAATTCTTGAAGTGATAACTTTATTACGTCATGTTGATTTAATAAACTTATTACTTCAAGAATCACGCAGTCACAAGTTACAACCGTTAGTCAAGTGCAGAGCTCCATTCACAGTGCATCCCCCTTCTTAACAGTTAGCACAGGGGTCAGAAACTTGGAGGGGGAGGGTTAGTCGAAAATGGCCTGAAAGCCCATATTTTAAGATTCGTTTGGTACGTCCTTTGAAAGACGTACCAAGCTCAAAAAATAAATATACATTATTTGAGGTTATTTTTGGACTGGAGGAGGGGCAAGCCTAAACCATTTGTAAATAGGGCCTATTAGCATCTCAGTAAATAATTGCGAAATAATTCTAACAAACGGCCTACTATGGCTTACACTACTACACAAAACGACACAACCTGAAATTATTTCGCAAGTATTTATTGAAAAGCACCGCCCGTTTTTGCATTATTAACTCAGGTTTTTTTCGTCAGACTTGCGAATGTTAAAATGCTTAAAAGGGTCACTCACCAGAATTTATGTTGGTCATAATTTAATGAAATAACTTCAACAAATTTTAAAGCACACACGTACAGTCAACACATTTAATTGACCATCCCGGTTTTTAACACTATCTTTGACATGAACCAATGAAACAATTGTATAGGGATCAAAGAAGGCATAGAACAATAGACTACTATTATATGACAATCACATGGCTCGTGGAATAGCCAATCGGAATCAACACGATGAAGCATTTAATTAAATTATTAAGAAAAAGTTGCGACAAATAGGTGTAATGATAATTTTTTTCTTGTTTGTTTGTGTATTTTATGCAGCTTTATCTAGTAATACTATTATGAAAACGTTAACTGATTTTTCCAGCTTGTAGGAATATTTAGTTGAATTTTTCTCTGGATGAAATTTATTGCAAAAGGACTAAAAAATATCATTGGTTTATGTCACCGATATTGTAAGCGGGAGTGGCCTGTTACTTTCTTTATTTTTGGTTTATGTCACCGATATTGTAAGTGGGAGTGGCCTATTACTTTCTTTATTCTGTCCAAATTTGTCATTTGTTAATTCAGAATAATTGTGGGATAATTCTGGCATGGTGGAATCACATCATAGTTTGTATGAATATTAGTTACAGTGTAAGTCACCAAAGTGTTTAAAATAAAATGGCTTACAGTAACAAAAACAGTTGATATGTTGAACTATCGCAGTTCTCAGACGACAAATGCATGTTGCCAAATTTTTGGGATGTAATAAAAGTCATAGAAAATTAAAATTATACAATAGAATTAAAGTGCGTGAAGTCAGTGAGGATTGCCTCACCACGCGGGAAACCATGCACCAAGCAAGCATTGAAACAAACTTGCCTAGCTGGGACCAGTGTACATTTTAAATAAATAAACAAATGAATAAATATATAACAACTCTTTAAGCGTTTTTAAGGGTATGTCTGTGAGTGGAGATTTTTTTGTTGTTGTGGGGGGTGGGTTTGGTGGTCGCCTACCATCACCCCGTCATCTGTTCCCCTGAAGGCAGACCAGATGGCCAAGGCTCAGTGTCCACTCCACCTTATAGGCTTATGGGTAACTCCCATCTTTCAATAACACATATTGGTATAATTTTTCCTATTTTATAACCGTTATGGATAATATGTGCTGGGGCTACTCCCGAACAACTGTGTGGGTTTCTTTTTCTTTTCTTTTTTCTAGGACAATCTTGTAGTTATGCCCCATTCCAAGTCACCTTCCACTTCGAGGTTATCTGGGGGGGGGGGGGGGGGGGCTCTGACTCCAGTACCTTACTCTCTGTGCACACACTCAAACCAAGAAAATTATTGACCCTCGCTTCCGACCCTTGTGGATCCATAAGCAAGTAAATATATTCGGGTTGAAGGGGATTTCAATCCCACATCGTCCCAGTGCACTTTCGACGCCCTGAAACTTTTCATTTATTCATTCATTCGATAATTAATTCCAGTTTGTTGAAGTCCTGTTCATGCCCAGCCGAGAGCAGAGTATTGGTACAACTGACTTAGAATCCTAGAATTCGACAGAAAAATAGTATAAACATTGCTACATTAAATATGAAACTACGAAAGAAGAATAATTGAGTTGGGGACGTTTTGACCAACTCTTGGGGACGTTTTGACCCAAAAAATTAGGGGACGTTTTGGTTTGGGGACGTTTTGACCAGCACCCGTATTATAAAGAAAGTTACATAGCACCTTAAATTTTATCACAAAATTCCTCATTGGAAAACTCTGCCACTACAAAAGCATTTCATATTTCATAAGTTACTTGGTTACCACATGTGCAAGTTATGAATGAAGCTCACAATCAATTTCTTTTCCTATTTCTATAAAAAAAAGGCACATTTCTGGGATTCCCTTGCCAACTGTAAACAGGTGCGATGACCTTCACCTTGATTCTGTTGAACTCTTTTCGCTGTGCGGAAACGAGAGCATTCGTTTTCCGAAATCTTCCACTGGAATATATATTACGTTACAGAAAATTTTGCCCCGGGAGCATTCGGCCTGATAAAGCAGAAAGGAGACAAACAGGAAACAGCAACATGGAGCGTGAATAGACTTTTATGTGTGAAAGTTATTTCGGTGTCAGGACAAATCGTACCCTGGGCGATTCGTACATTTCCTTGGACAATTCGTACCTTTCCTTGGACAACTCGTACCCCGCCTCTGGACAACTCATACCCCGCCTCTGGACAACTCGTACCCTGACTCGTAACGCATTCTTACCTGGGACTGGAAACTACATGTGAAAAAATAAGGAAGACTATTCAGGAAAATCACATTTGACATTTATTTTTTTCAAGAAATATATTACCAACAAAACGAAGATATAACACACAAGCACTCTAGTTCGAACAAATGAAACAAAAAACACAAAACTAAAATGCACTAAAAGTTGAGCGACACATGTTTAATGATAAATAACTGAAATGCGGAGTTAATTCCTCTTTTTCTCAATTGTATTTTCTGCATCTGAGCTTAATTAATTGTTTATAAACAACTGAAATGCGTCTGAGCTCAATTAACTGGGATGAAACGGATCACTTGAGATGAAATTATTTGCTACATTTTCTTACATACTATCAATCCATTTCATCTCAGTTAATTAATAAATTAAACTCAGGTGCAGATAATACAATTATGGAAAAATACGAAATAGAAAAATGAAAATCACATTACGTGTACGCTCTATTTAAATCCCCCTTTCGTCACACCCGGTGAACACATTGTCTTCACGGGTCCACAACCCCCTTTGCGAGGCTATTTAAAGAGGGTTCTAGTCGTTTCGTCCCATTTTGGGCGTTTCGTCCCATTTGTTTTGGTCGTTTCGTCCCATGTATATTCTTCACTTTGGTCGTTTCGTCCCATGTGGATTTTTCACTTTGGACATTTCGTACCATCCGAGATTGGCTGGGTAATCTCAAATTTGGTTGATTTTTTATAATTATTTTTCAGAGACTATGCAAATATGGGTATCATTGGAACCGGCTTGATCAGTTAGTTCCAATAATATATGCATGATTTTACTGGGGAAAATGTAAGACATTTCAGGGTCATTAATTTTTGGGGCAGTTTTGACCGATTTGTTAAAGGGTTAAGTCACAACGGGACAACGGGATATATAACGACGACGAATCTGGGGAACAGGAAGAATCGGACTCTGGAAGAATCGGACCTTTTGTGGAAGAATCGGACCCTGGAAGAATCGGCCCCTGGAAGAATCGGACCCGGAGAGGTTGGAAGAATCGGACCTCAGGTAATATTCGATGAGCATGGACAGCAGCCTTCGGCGCGCGAACACTTCACGCACCATTTCTTCAGTCAACTACCCGAAGTCCTATACTTCCAAAAAAGGTCCGATTCTTCCAGGGTCCGAGGGTCCGATTCTTCCTGTATTCCATACCTGGTATTATTATGCACTATTATTCAACCGCTCAGCGGGGGAAGCTGCGGCCGTGTTGGTGGCTTCTTCTACTATGGAACGCAGCCAGTTATCCTGGCTGGGAGCAATTAGATCTGAATCTATTTCAGATATCCCCACCAGTGAGCCGGCGGACGGAGGTCTTCTCATTTCTGTAGCGGCGTCAATATATGGTGAATCAGGAGATGAAGGAGCATGATCCTCCTTACCTGGTTTGGCTCTCAGAATTGCCTTTTCCAATTCCCTTCTCAATTTAGCCTAAAGTTTCTTTATCTGCCTGCCACTTCTGGGCTTGAAGCTCTGACCGCAAACCCTCTATTGTGTCATTCAATTTGACTAGTTCTTTCTGGAAGCCAGACATCATTGACATCATCGATGCCATGTCAGTGTTAGTGAATTTCCACTGTTGCTTAGACTGCCAGAATTAAAGACAGAACTGTTTACCTGAACTTGACTTTGTTTATCCATTGTTTATATTTGTAAATAATTCTAAAATTTCTTTTTTAGGTTATTAGAGATTTTAATTTAATTGTATTGGCTTAAACATTCGTTTTTAGCGGGAAAATGCAGATAGAAATAGCAAGATAAAAAAGTAAACACTTACAGTGAAAGATACAAAGAAATAGTGCAAATGGCAATAGCGTTGTTGAACTTCCGATTGAGCGATAAATTCCCGATAATCAGTTTTGTGTTTCCTGATAATCAGTCGGTCCTATTATGCCCATAGAGACATATCAAGGGGACGCACTGGTGTTTATACAAACAAACGGCTTGATCAAGCACACACAACAGAAGGCTGTACTTACAACAACCAGCAAGTAAAAGTGTTTGACAGACCGACTTAATTATTCACTCAATTAACAACAACAAAAATATAATTACAATCCTTATCAAAATTATTGAAAACAAACAAAAATACTGTGAGTCCACACTGAGATTAGTAACAAAATACATAATGGTTTGTTTGATTGACAGACAAATTCACACAAACAAAAAAGAACCTAAAAAACAACAATTACACGTTTAATTGTTACATAACAAGATAAGTTTATAAATTTGGGAAGCTATGCGCTTTCACGTCAATCTCGGATGGGACGAAACGTCCAAAATGAAAAATCCACATGGGACGAAACGACCAAAGTGAAAAATCTACATGGGACGAAATGACCAAAATAAATGGGACGAAACGCCCAAAATGGGACGAAACGTCCTGGGACGAAACGACCATGGGACGAAACAACCTGATCCCATTAAAGACGACGAGAAATCAAGACATCAAAGGCGGTTCGTTTGGGTTATGGACTATTCGACGAAAGACAAATTCGACGAATTTTTTTTAGGACGATTCGACGAGATTTTGGACGATTCGACGAAACTTCTGAACAAATTCGACGAAACTTTAGACGATTCGACGAAACATTGGACGATTCGACGAAACTTTGGACAGTTCGACGATAAAAAAGTACAAGTTCGACGAAAACTTTTTATTTCCCCCAGCGGATTAAAAGAAGTATTTTTTACAACATACCCCACCCAATATAACGTTGCGTAGAGTATGTTGTAAGATAGCGTATTTTATCTCGGAACTTATTGGGGGGAGGGGGGGGGGGGGGGGGCAAGAGTGTGTGTGCATGAATAGCTGAGAATTTTTCTCGTAAATTACACTTAATTAAGGTGTCATAGCCTATATTTATGAGACGCTCACACTTAAGGCGCCAATTATAGGATTATCGGGGTGTCAAAAATAAAACCAATTAGTGGATGAATGGATCATCCCAAGGAAATTGACTGAAAAATAACAGACAATGAATTGGTACCATTGAATTGATACATGTACCCCCCCCCCCCCCCCCCCCCCCCCCCCCCCCCCCCCCCCCACACACACACACAATTCTGTTGGGAGAAGTTTTTAGCACAATTACAATTTACTACAGCTGCAACATAATTTTAAAGAACATTTATTTTTCTTTTGGACCATGTATCAATGACATGGATGCCATAAATTCCTTCGTTATTATCTCAGAGTGTTTGAGCTTTTCAAATAACTTAATTTTTGATGTCTTTGAAGCAACTCTTCAGAAACCAGCTGTGCTTGTGTCGGGATTAACCCACCTCCTCCCAAAGTAAATTTACCAGAAGATAAAAGTTCATGCCAGGCCTGGAAATCTTTGTATTGAGGAGACGATTCCAGCCTTCTGTGTCATTACTAGATCTCACATACTGGTCAAAGACAGACCAAAATGAAACAGGAAACATAGGATTATCGATTCACGTGTTTTGAGTATATTCCAGCAGTTTGGCTAGGGGACTGTTTGATGTGTTATTACAAAGCTCTTTCATTGAATTAAAGTAACTAACAACGCAGAGGGCGCGGTGGCTCAGTTGGTAGAGGTGCAGGCTGCAAGCCGAGAGGTCCTCGGTTCGAATCCCCCCTGCGGCAACCGCGTTGTATCCTTGGGCAAGACACTTCACCCCCATTTCCCACGTGGTGGCACGGTGACGCTGTGTACTAAGGCGTACTGCACGTCGATGGTGCACCTGTCTTCAACCAATACTAACCCTGCTTGTGTGGAGTTAGTATGTTGGGGAGCTGACAGCTGCTCGCCGTTGCTCGGTGGTTCTCTCCGGGTACTCCGGCTTCCTCCACCCGTAAAACTGCCGTGGTCATGATTAGCCATTGTGCAGAAATATGTGACCTTAAACACCAATAAATAAATAACAACGTGAGTTGATGGTAGAAATGCAAGACATAACAAAAGTCGAATAAACTTGTTTTTGCTTCGTGCGTTTTCAAAATGTCTCTGAAAGACCACATTGTTGCCTGCGCCCAATGAAAGACGCAACCCTGTATAATGACATTGGGAAATTGTTCTTCAAAGAGCGGTTTAACAAAAGGCAAGAAACAAATTGCTTGGCCAATTGTATCTTTAATATCATTTTTAAAAATATATTCGTCGAATTTACCCTTTTAAAAAAATTTCGTCGAAATTGTCTTCCGTCAAATTGTCTTCTCGTCGAATAGTCCATTTCGTCGAGTTTGTCTTTCGTAGAATAGTCCAGATCCCGTTCGTTTCTCGATGAAACCGAATTACTGATATCCAGTCGCATATAAACATTCTGTGTTTATGCAATTAATACATCGATCCGTTTTCAAACATGATAAAAATGAATGTAGACTAATTCATTATTTGTCCCCCAATAGGAATCAACTATTTATTTAAACCAAAATACAGCACAAATGATGGACAACAAGTTTGTTGTGAATGCGAATTAATTTTAAGCACATTGATAACAACGGTCCTGCTAATTAACGAACACAAACAAACATAAACAAACATAAACGAACAGAAGAGAAAATAATAGGAAATAAAAGTTAAAAATGGTTGAGGGTGCATATGCAGGTATATGTGGGTATATATTATTCGTTTGTAAAATTTTATTCACTTCTGATGAGTATTTTGATGATTAATAAGGTTTATAAAATGTACGACGGCGCGAAATTCTTGTGTTCGTTAAATAGTGGCCTGCTTGAAGCTGTCGTCAAGATGCGACAGTTAGCTGTCTATCTGAGGAAAAATGTCGCTGAGGAAAATAGCGAAATTTAGGTTTAAGAGGATGACAAGCGCCTATTTTAATCGTGTGTAAAATTGTATCCACGTCTGATGAGTATTTTTAGTGATAAATAAAGATTATAGCCATTATTTGGATTGACAAACATGCATCAAACTCTCGCGTTGGATTGCGAGGACGCATCACGGCGAGTCGGGGACAAACCGTGATCTACCCTTAGAAAGCGGAGCAAGACTCGGATACATGTAGCATATTGTACGCCCACATAATGATAATAATCTAAAGATCTTACAACATCTTGGGGATTAGTCATTAAAGCCCAGTTTAAGCTTTCCTGAAAACTTTGCCCGAACAAGCTCACCCTCCACCAACGCGGGCTCCCACTAACGCGAGAGGACAACCAGGCGCGTAGCCAGGAAAAAGTTTCGGGGGGGGGGGGCGATAACTGGCGGGGTGGGGGTGGGGTGGGGGGTTATAGCCATCAGATGCGCGAAAGGCGGGGGGTGGGGGTCTGGGGGTCCTTCCCCAGGGTTTTTTTTTGGGGGGGGGGGGCGGGGGGGGGGGGTATGGGGAAAATTTCCCAGGAAAATTTTAAAATCTAAGTCTAACTACTGGCGGGAAACATTTGGAAGGGGGTACAGCTACATTTTGGGGAGGGGGCACCTGCCCCCTGTGGTAACGACAAATCCCGGGACACCTCCACCCACAGACTCTCACCAGCGAGCCGCATCCACCCTGGTTCTTTCCAGGAAACGCGTTCCATGATACAGTAGGCCTAACCGCTTCGTTATAAATGTTAGCCCAATAATATTAGCCTTCGCCTGTGCTCCGAATTTATTATTATTATTTTTTTTAATATGTCGCACCGGTGCGACATATTAAAAAATAATAAATTCGGAGCACAGGCGAAGGCTAATAGTATTGGACTAGATAAATGTTAAACTTCCCTCATCCTTTGCCCGGGCTTGGGACCGGCAGACTTAACAGAGTCAAGTCCGGCGGATTTAGAGGTTTTTTTCCAATTTTTTTTTTTAGTAATAAAGTTTACCCCCCCCCCCCCCTCCCACACACACACACCGGCAGACTTAACAGAGTCAAGTTAGTCGGATTCAGAGTTGTTGTTTTTTTCCAAAATGTTTTTTTAGCAATAAATTTTAAACTCCCCTCATCCTTTGGCCGGGCTTGGGACCGGCAGACTTAAGGGGTCAAGTTCAGCCCCTTTTAGGGGTCCCACAGGGAAGGTCAAGGTGTCCGAATATTTGGCTCGTTCTGAGCTACCATGCACCGTAGTTTGTTTGACAAAATTTCTCCATTATAGGGGACTTTGGCAAGATTGTCACTTTTAGGGGTCAAGTTCAGTGCCTTTTAGGGGTCCCACAGGGAAGGTAAAGGTGTCCTTGAATTTGTCTCATTCTGTGCCACCCTACACCACAGTTTGTTTGTAGAAATTCCTCCATTATAGTGAAATTTGGCAAGTTTGTCACTTTTAGGGGGTCTTGTTCAGCCCCTTTTAGTGGTCCCACAGGGAAGGTCAAGGTGTCATTAAATTTGTCTCGTTCTGTGCCGCCCTACTCCGAAGTTTGTTTAGCAAAATTTCTATATTATAGGCGAATTTGTCAAGTTTGTCACTTTTAGGGGTCAAGTTCAGGGGTCAAGTTCAGCCCCTTTTTGGGGTCCCACATGGAAGGTCAAGGTGTCTAAAAAATTGTCTCATTCTGTGCCACCCTACACAATAGTTTGTTTGGCAAAATTATTCCATTATAGGTGAATTTGGCAAATTTGCCACATTTAGGGAAGGTCAAGGTGTCCAAAAATTTGTCTCGTTCTGTACCACCCTACACTAAAGTTTGTTTGGCAAAATTCCTCCATTATAGGGGAATTTGGCAAGTTTGTCACTTTTAAATGTCATGGTCAGCCCCTTTCCGGGGTCCCACAGGGAAGGTCAAGGTGTCATTAAATTTGTCTCGTTCTGTGCCACCCTACACCACAGTTTGTTTGTCAAAATTCCTCCATTATAGGGAAATTTGGCAAGTTTGTCACTTTTAGGGGTCATGTTCAGCCCCTTTTAGGGGTCCCACTGGGAAGGTCAAGGTTTCATTAAATTTGACTCGTTCTGTGCCACCCTACACCACACTATGTTTGGCAAACATTCTCTGTTATAGGGAAATTTGGCAAGTTTGTCACATTTAGGGGTCAAGTTGAGCCCCTTTTATGGGTCTCACAGGGAAGGTCAAGGTGTCTGTAAATTTGTCTTGTTCTGTGCCACCCTACACCACAGCTGGTTTGGCAAAATTTTTCCATTATAGGGGAATTTTGCAAGTGTGTCACTTTATGGGTCAAGTTCAGCCCCTTTTAGGGGTCTCACAGGGAAAGTCAAGGTGTCCTTGAATTTGTCTCGTTCTGTGCCAGCCTACACGCTAGTTTGTTTGTCAAAAATCCTCCATTATAGGGGAATTTGGCAAGTTTGTCACTTTTAGGGGTCATGTTTAATCCCTTTTAGGAGACCCAAGGGGAAGGTCAATTTGTCAAAAAAATTGTCTCGTTCAGATGCCACCCTACCCCACAGTTTGTTTGGCAATATTACTCCATTATAGGGGAAGTTGGCATGATTGTCACTTTTAGGGGTCAAGTTCAGCCCCTTTTAGGGGTCCCACAGGGAAGGTCAAGGTGTCCTTGAATTTGTCTCATTCTGTGCCACCCGACACCACAGTTTGTTTGTTAAAATTCCTCCATTATAGGAGAATTTGGTTAGTTTGTCACTTTTAGGGGTCATGTTCAGCCCCTTTTAGGGGTCCCACAGGGAAGGTCAAGGTGTCATTAAATTTGTCTCATTCTGTGCCACCCTACACCAAAGTTTGTTTGGCAAAATTCCTCCATTATAGGGGAATTTGGCAAGTTTGTCACATTTAGGGGTCATGTTCAATCCCTATTAGGGGTCCCATAGGGAAGGTCAAGGTGTCATTAAATTTGTCTCGTTCTGTGTCACCCTACAACACAGTTTGTTTAGAAAAATTTCTCTATTATAGGGGAATTTGTCAAGTTTGTCACTTTTAGGGGTCAAGTTCAGTCCCTTTTAGGGGTCGCACAGGGAAGGTCAAGGTGTCCAAAAATTGTCTCCTTCTGTGCCACCCTACACCAAAGTTTGTTAGGCAAAATTCCTCCATTATAGGAGAAATTGGCAAGTTTGTCACTTTTAGGGGTCACGTTCAGCCCCTTTAGGGTTCCCACAGGGAAGATCAAGGTGTCATTAAATTAGTCTCGTTCTGTGCCACCCTAGACCATAGTTTGTTTGGCAAAATTACTCCATTATAGGGGAATTTGGCAAGTTTGTCACTTTTAGGGATCAAGTTCAGCCCCTTTTAGGGGTCCCACTGGGAAGGTCATGGTGTCCGAAAAATTGTCTCATTTTGTGCCACCCTGCATCAAAGTTTCTTTGGCAAAATTCCTCCATTATAAGGGAATCTGGCAAGTTTGTCACTTTTAGGGGTCATGTTCGGCCCCTTTTAGGGGTCCCACATGGAAGGTCAAGGTGTCATTGAATTTGTCTCGTTCTGTGCCACCCTACACCACAGTTTGTTTAGCATTGTGAGTGTGAATATATAAACAACTTTGAGAGAATTCGAAGAAAATAAATGAGATAAAACTCTGCTGTCGGAAGAAATCATATAGAGTGAATAAGACATACTATTTGAGTTTGAGGGAAGTTTTCTTCATATTTTGCGTTAAGAGAGTGATTAATAATAGTTAATTGTTTGGCTGATCATTTAGATGTTTTGCACACGCTCAACATAAGTTCAGTAATCATTTTCCTGATCCGAATCTCCGTTTGCATTCCAGAAGTTACAGACGAGTTGCCCTATCCCTTTATTTAATTTCACAGCAAAACTGGGCATGACTATGCACAAACATAACCTCCTACATGTAGGTTTTGTCATTGTTTACTCCCAAACACATCCCTCGATCTCTCACTGGAGCGAGCTCATCGAGATCATTCCAATGAGCGAACCCAAGCCGTAGTTGCGGAGAAAAAGAACAGGCCCCCTACTTAAAAAGTGGGCAATTGCTCGTACACGCGTCGTACGCGCAGAATTTAATTTTTTTTAAGGCTCGTACACTCTCACCTAGACGGGAGAATGTTTCTCCTTTTTTTCGGCCTAGAAACGGTGCGTCCACAGTGACTCGAGATGCACTTATGTCCAGTGATAGTGCAGATCTGTGCCCGAAGTCCATAATACAGCTTTCTGGCCCCCTACTTCCAGTGGATGTACCAAACCATGTTATGCCATCCCGCGACATCATTTTTCGTTCTCACAGAATTTCCATTCACACTCCACGAATTTACACCTCAAACAGTTCCATTGATCCATGTTCCCTCAATATACAACTCAAAGTTTGCTCAGCACAAAGTATATCCAACTACCTGTTCTACGTTTTAGTTGAAATATTGTTATGAAAAGTGTATATATTTTTATTTAATTATATGTTTAATGATTAAGTACAGAAATAAAGATTTTATTTGTGTTTGACATTATTTTTTAGCTTTTGAATACGATAACCATGGAAAATGGATATTATTGGTAAAAGAAGAATTTTTTCAAATTTGCCAAAAGGTTGACGGAGGGAACTGGTATGGGTTCAGTATCGAGTATGAGACCCATTACTGTTAATTGCAGCTTGACAAAGTCTTCTCATGCTCCCAATAAGGTTCCAGATGGTCCTTTGTGGGGTGTTGTTCCATTCTTGGACCAGCAAGGCACCAAGCTCCTTAACACTTCTTGGCTGGACTGGACGGGCTGAAATTGCAAGCTGCAACTCATTCCAGCAGACATGTTCGATTGGATTGAGGTCAGGGGATCTAGTTGGCCAGTCCATACGCTCAATCCCCTCCCTCTGTCGGTACTCCCCGACAGCATGGGCAACATGAGGATTGGCTTTATCGCCCATCAGAATGAATCGATCACCCACTGCACCTGCATACAATCTGACGTGGATATCAAGGATCTGGTCAATATACCGATGTGCAGTCAATGTACCACGTTCAAGGACACAGAGCTCTGTACGTCCATCCCTTCTGATGCCGTTTCAGACCATGATTGACCATCCACCATAGCGGTCATGCTCAGCAATATTGGCTGCATGGAATCGCTCCCCTGGTCTTCTCCACACCCTAGAACGCCTATCTGTGTGGTCTAGGCAGTACCTTGACTCATCTGTTAAAAGGACAGGTCGCCAATCTTCTCTGGTCCATGGCCCGTTCGTATCGTGCCTGGTGGTGGTTCTGGGGCAGCGGAATGCAAATACATAGTCTTCTCGATCGGAGACCACCTTCGTGCAACCTTTCCCGGATAGTCTGCATCTAAACATTCACCCTGGATGCATTCTGAAAGGTCACTGCGAAGCTGGGTTGCTGTGGCAAAGCGGTTCCTACGGGCCTGAATGATCAAAAACCGATCTTCAGCTGCAGATGTTGCCCTGTGTGTGCCACGACCATGCCGTCTTACTGGTGTGTCATACTGCTGAACTCTTACCCAGGCTCTGGTGATCACCGTATGGTGCACACCAATGGCTTCACCAACCTGGCGATGGGTAGCCCCTTGCTCCTCCATCCATAATGCCCGCCACATTTCTGCTTCAGGCAAATGTCTTCTCACATTTGCATTTGCCATATTCAATCATTAAATCACAAGGGTTTCTGTTGAAATGAAGATTGAATGCCCTACACATGCTATGTACATGTAGACAGTACACGAAAACAACATGAAAATCAAGGGGTACATGCTTTCCATGATTGTCGCGAAAAGTCTGCCTGTCAAGAGAGCTAATGTAAACACCAGGGACCATCTCAATACATTTCTCAATCATATCCACCAAAAATATCGCAAATTTGTCAAAAGCAAATTTTACAATGATGTGTCAAATATTTGGTGCTTAGCAAACTTTGAGTAGTATATAATTCATAACTGCCTGCGGTTTCTAGTCGGTGGCTTTCTACTTGAGTTTTTCAAAACTTGGCGTATATGTTCTGATGGTAAAAATGGCAAGGCCAACACTTCACGAAGATATTTAAACACACTGTCTCAACTGCTATAAGAAGTTTGAAGTCCTTCAGCTTGAATTTTTCTCCACACGGCTTGACCCCAATGGAAGGCGCATCCACGAATTTCTCGTCCCTCAAATAGAAAGGATGAAAGCTAAAGGAACCCTGTTAGCATCCTCGCAAGCTCTAAAAAAACATAAACAGAAAGTAATTGATAAAATGGCTTGTTGACAACTTTGAAGGTCCCATCAATATACAAGCACGTTGCTTTGTGGAGATGTTGCAACTGTTTATCGGTAGCAAATATCAAATGTCTATTCCCTCGGTGAGTGACATCGCGTTGAAAGAATCTCTCTGGTGTTGCATATGTTAGATAGTTTTCATCGATCTGTAAGAGAAAATTACATTGTTTTATAAAAATGGCATTACTATACTGGGTTGAAGGAGCACGTCGGTGACATCAAATGTTGTTTTATAAAAATGGCATTACTATACTGGGTTGAACTTGCACGTCAGTGACATCAAAAGTTGTTTTATAAAAATGGCTTTACTATACAGGGTTGAACGTGCACGTCGGTGACATCAAATGTTGTTTTATAAAAAATGGCATTACTATTCTGGGTTGAACTTGCACGTCAGTGACATTAAATGTTGTTTTATAAAAATGGCATTACTATACTGGGTTGAACGAGCACGTCGGTGGCATCAAATGTTGTTTTTTAAAAATGGCATTACTATACTGGGTTGAACTTGCACGTCAGTGACATCAAAAGTTGTTTTATAAAAATGGCATTACTATACTGGGTTGAACGTGCACGTCGGTGACATCAAATGCTGTTTTATAAAAATGGCATTACTTTTCTGGGTTGAACTTGCACGTCAGTGACATCAAATGTTGTTTTATAAAATGGCATTACTATACTGGGTTGAACTTGCACGTCAGTGACATCAAAAGTTGCTTATTAAAAATGGCATTACTATACTGGGTTGAACGTGCACATCGGTGACATCAAATGTTGTTTTATAAAAATGGCATTACTATACTGGGTTGAACTTGCCCACCAGTGACATCAAATGTTGTTTTATAAAAATGGCATTACTATACTGGGTTGAACTTGCATACCGGTGACATCAAACGTTGTTTTATAAAAATGGCATTACTATACTGGGTTGAACTTGCACGTCAATGGCATCAAATGTTGTTTTATAAAAATGGCATTACTATACTGGGTTGAACTTGCACGCCAGTGACATCAAATGTTGTTTTATAAAAATGGCATTATTATACTGGGTTGAACTTGCACGTCAGTGACATCAAATGCTGTTTTATAAAAATGGCATTACTATACGGGGTTGAACTTGCACGTCAGTGACATCAAATGCTGTTTTATAAAAATGGCATTATTATACTGGGTTGAACTTACACGTCAGTGACATCAAATGCTGTTTTATAAAAATGGCATTACTATACGGGGTTGAACTTGCACGTCAGTGACATCAAATGCTGTTTTATAAAAATGGCATTACTATGCTGGGTTGAACTTGCACGTCAGTGATATCAAATGTTGTTTTATAAAAAAAAGAGTTCAAAATCCATATGGACTTCAAGTTATAACATGAAAGTTCATACTTACATCAAAATTTAAATCTGTAGGGTCTTGTGGGTGTTCTTTTTGTCGTACTCTGCATCCCTCATTCTGTATTTTGATGGTGAAAGTGAAGCTATCGCTCGATACCAGCTTTGTTTTTCCTTTTTGTGTACCAATATCAACGACAGCGAAGGTGATTTCAGCGTCTTGGACACTTGGTTCTATATCAATTGAGTCGTCTGTAAAAGAATTGAAATAAACAGAAGTTGGTGATATTTATCCCTCCCTCCCTCCCTCCCTCCCTCCCTCCCTCCCTCCATCCATCCATCCATTCATACATCCAACATCCATCCATCCATCCATCCATCCATCCATCCATCCATCCATCCATCCATCCATCCATCCATCCATCCATCAATCCATCCATCCATCCATCCATCCATCCATCCATCCATCCATCCATCCATCCATCCCCAGCCTCCCCCGTAGCCTCCCTCCATCCATCTGTCCATCTTCCCATCCATCCTTCCTCCATACATATCCCTCCACCCATCCCTACCCCACTCCCTCCTCCATTCGCCCCATCCATCCTTCTCTTCCCCCTCCCTCCCTCTCTCCCTTGCTCCCTCCCTCCCTCACATCTTCCATCCATCCATCTTATTTACTACTTCTGATTATGAGTTTTTTCATAAAGTGGCAAAGTTTCAAAAACGAAAACTCACTTTTCGAGGATTTGTGTTGGTAAAGCAAATGGAGCTGGCACAGTTAAGCAATGACTGTAAGTGGATAACTCATCTTTAACATGTGTATAACACAATTCATGTAAGCGATAACTCATCATTAACATGTGGATAACACAATGCCTGTAAGTTGATAACTCATCTTTAACATGCGTATAACGCAATTCCTGTAAGTGGATAACTCATCTTTAATATTTGTATAACACAATACCTGTAAGCGTATAACTCCTCTTTACCATGTGTATAACACTATTCATGTAAGTGGATAACTCATATTTAACATGTGTATAACACAATTCCTGTAAGTGGATAACTCATCTTTAAAATGTGTATAACACAATTCCTGTAACTGGATAACTAATCTTTAACATGTGTATAACACAATGCCTGTAGGTGGTTAATTCATCTGTAACAAGTGCGTAACACAATGCCTGTAAGTGGTTGACTCATCTTCAAAATGTGTATCACACAATGCCTGTAAGTGGATAACTCAACTTTAACATGTGTATAACACAATTCCTGTAAGTGGATAACACATCTTCAACATGTGTATAATACAATGCCTGTAAGCGGATTACACATCTTTAACATATGTATAACACAATGTCTGCAAATGGATAACTCATCTTTAACTTGTGTATAACACAATTCCTGTAAGTGGATAGCTCATCTTTAACATTCGTATAACACGATGCCTGTAAGTGACAACGCATCTTTAACATGTGTATAACACAATTCCTGTAAGTGGATAACTCATCTTTAACATGTGTATAACACAATTCCTGTAATCTTTAACATGAGTATAACACAATTCCTGTAAGCGGGTAACTCATCTTTAACATGCATATAACACAATGCCTGTAAGAGGATAACTCATCTTTAACATGTGTATAACACAATTCCTGTAACTGGATAACTCATCTTTAACATGTGTATAACACAATGCCTGTAAGTGGATAACTCATCTTTAACATGTGTATAAAACAATGCCTGTAAGTGGATAACTTATCTTTAACTTGTGTATAACACAATTCCTGTAAGTGGATAACTCAACTTTAACATGTGTATAATACAATGCCTGTAAGCGGATTACACATCTTTAACATATGTATAACACAATGTCTGCAAATGGATAACTCATCTTTAACTTGTGTATAACACAATTCCTGTAAGTGGATAGCTCATCTTTAACATTCGTATAACACGATGCCTGTAAGTGACAACACATCTTTAACATGTGTATAACACAATTCCTGTAAGTGGAAAACTCATCTTTAACATGTGTATAACACAATTCCTGTAATCTTTAACATGAGTATAACACAATTCCTGTAAGCGGGTAACTCATCTTTAACATACGTATAACACAATGCCTGTAAGATGATAACTCATCTTTAACATGTGTATAACACAATTCCTGTAAATGGATAACTCATCTTTAACATGTGTATAACACAATGCCTGTAAGTGGATAACTCATCTTTAACATGTGTATAAAACAATGCCTGTAAATGGATAACTTATCATTAACTTGTGTATAACACAATTCAGGTAAGTGGATAACTCATCTTTAAAATGTGTATAACACAATTCCTGTAACTGGATAACTCCTCTTTAACATGTGCATAACGCAATGCCTGTAGGTGGTTAATGCATCTGTAACATGTGTGTAACACAATGCCTGTAAGTGGTTAACTCATCTTCAACATCTGTATCACACAATGCCTGTAAGTGGATAACTCAACTTTAACATGTGTATAACACAATTCCTGTAAGTGGATAAATCAAATTTAACATGTGCATAACATAATTCCTGTAAGTGGATAACCCACCTTTCACACGTGTATAACAGAATTTCTGTAAGTGGATTACACATCTTTAACATGTGTATAAAACAATTCCTGTAAGTGGATAACTCATCTTTAACATGTGTATAAAACAATTCCCGTAAGTGGATAACTCATCTTTAACATGTGTATAACAAAATTCCTGTAAGTGGATAGCTCATCTTCAACATGTGTATAACACAATTCCTGTAAGTGGAGAACTCATCTATAACATGTGTATAACACAATTCCTGTAAGTGGAGAACTCATCTTTAACGTGTGTATCACACAATTACTGTAAGTGGATAACTCATCTTTAACATGTGTATAACAAAATTCCTGTAATTTGATAACTCAACTTTAACATGTCTATGACAGAATTCGTGTAAGTGGATAACTCATCTTTAACATGTGTATAACACAATTCCTGTAAGCGGATAACTCATCTTTAACATGTGTATAACGCAATTCCTGTATGTGGAGAGCTCATCTTTAACATTTGTATAACACAGTTCCTGTAATCTTTAACATGAGTATAACACATTTCCTGTAAGCGGGTAACTCATATTTAAAATGTGTAAAAAACAATGCCTGTAAGTGGATAACTCATCTTAAACATGTGTATAACACAATTCCTGTAAGTGGATAACTCATCCTAAACATGTGTATAACACAATTCCTGTAAGTGGATAACTCATCTTTAACATGTGTGTAACACAATGCGTGTAAGTGGATAACTCATCTTTAACATGTGTATAACACTATTCCTGCATGTGGATAACTGATCTTCAACATGTGTATAACACTATTCCTGCAAGTGGATAACTCATCTTTAACATGTGTATAACACAATGTTTGCAAGTGCATAACTCATCTTTAACATGTGTATAACACAATTCCTGTAAGTGGTCACTCGTCTTCAACATGTGCATCACACAGTGCCTGTAAGTGGATAACTCATCTTTAACATGTGTATATCACAATTCCTGTAAGAGGATAACACATCTTTAACATGTGTATAACACAATTCCTGTAAGTGGATAACTCGTCTCTACCATGTGTATAACACAATTCCTGCACATGGATAGCTCATCTTTAACATGTGTATAACACAATTCCCGTAAGTGGATAACACATCTTTAACATGGGTATAATGCAACGCCTGTAAGCGGATTACACATCTTTAATATATGAATAACATAATGCCTGCAAGTGGATAACTCATCCTTAACTTGTGTATAACACAATTCCTTTAAGTGGATAACTCATCTTTAACATGTGTATAACACAATGCCTGTAGGTGGTTAACCCCTCTTTAACATGTGTATAACACAATGCCTGTAAGTGGATAACTCATCTTTAACATGTGTATAAAACAATGCCTGTAAATGGATAACTTATCATTAACTTGTGTATAACACAATTCAGGTAAGTGGATAACTCATCTTTAAAATGTGTATAACACAATTCCTGTAACTGGATAACTCCTCTTTAACATGTGCATAACGCAATGCCTGTAGGTGGTTAATGCATCTGTAACATGTGTGTAACACAATGCCTGTAAGTGGTTAACTCATCTTCAACATCTGTATCACACAATGCCTGTAAGTGGATAACTCAACTTTAACATGTGTATAACACAATTCCTGTAAGTGGATAAATCAAATTTAACATGTGCATAACATAATTCCTGTAAGTGGATAACCCACCTTTCACACGTGTATAACAGAATTTCTGTAAGTGGATTACACATCTTTAACATGTGTATAAAACAATTCCTGTAAGTGGATAACTCATCTTTAACATGTGTATAAAACAATTCCTGTAAGTGGATAACTCATCTTTAACATGTGTATAACAAAATTCCTGTAAGTGGATAGCTCATCTTCAACATGTGTATAACACAATTCCTGTAAGTGGAGAACTCATCTATAACATGTGTATAACACAATTCCTGTAAGTGGAGAACTCATCTTTAACGTGTGTATCACACAATTACTGTAAGTGGATAACTCATCTTTAACATGTGTATAACAAAATTCCTGTAATTTGATAACTCAACTTTAACATGTCTATGACAGAATTCGTGTAAGTGGATAACTCATCTTTAACATGTGTATAACACAATTCCTGTAAGCGGATAACTCATCTTTAACATGTGTATAACGCAATTCCTGTATGTGGAGAGCTCATCTTTAACATTTGTATAACACAGTTCCTGTAATCTTTAACATGAGTATAACACATTTCCTGTAAGCGGGTAACTCATATTTAAAATGTGTAAAAAACAATGCCTGTAAGTGGATAACTCATCTTAAACATGTGTATAACACAATTCCTGTAAGTGGATAACTCATCCTAAACATGTGTATAACACAATTCCTGTAAGTGGATAACTCATCTTTAACATGTGTGTAACACAATGCGTGTAAGTGGATAACTCATCTTTAACATGTGTATAACACTATTCCTGCATGTGGATAACTGATCTTCAACATGTGTATAACACTATTCCTGCAAGTGGATAACTCATCTTTAACATGTGTATAACACAATGTTTGCAAGTGCATAACTCATCTTTAACATGTGTATAACACAATTCCTGTAAGTGGTAACTCGTCTTCAACATGTGCATCACACAGTGCCTGTAAGTGGATAACTCATCTTTAACATGTGTATATCACAATTCCTGTAAGTGGATAACACATCTTTAACATGTGTATAACACAATTCCTGTAAGTGGATAACTCGTCTCTACCATGTGTATAACACAATTCCTGCACATGGATAGCTCATCTTTAACATGTGTATAACACAATTCCCGTAAGTGGATAACACATCTTTAACATGGGTATAATGCAACGCCTGTAAGCGGATTACACATCTTTAATATATGAATAACATAATGCCTGCAAGTGGATAACTCATCCTTAACTTGTGTATAACACAATTCCTTTAAGTGGATAACTCATCTTTAACATGTGTATAACACAATGCCTGTAGGTGGTCAACCCCTCTTTAACATGTGTATAACAAAATTCCTGTAAGTGGAGAACTCATCTTTAACATGTGTATAACACAATTCCTGTAAGTGGATAACTCATCTTTAACATGTGTGTGTATAACACAATTCCTGTAAGTGGATAACTCAACTTTAACATGTGTATTACACAATTCGTGTAAGTGGATAACTCGTCTTTAACATGTGCATAACACAATTCCTGTAAGGGGATAACTCATCTTTCACATCTGTATACACAATGTCTCTAAGTGGATAACTCATCTCTAACATGTGTATAGCACTATTCCTGTAAGTGGATAACTGACCTTTATTATGCGTATAACAAAATGTCTGCAAGTGCATAACTCATCTTTAACACCTGTATAACACAATGCCTGTAAGTGGATACCTAATCTTTAACATGTGTATAACATAATTCCTGTAAGTGGATAACTTATCTTTAACATGTGTATAAAACGATTCCTGTAAGTGGGCAACGCATCTTTAACATGTGTATAACTCAATTCCTGTAAGTGGATAACACATCTTTAGCATGTGTATTACACAATTCCTGAAAGTGGATAACTCATCTTTAACATATGTATAACACAATTCCTGTAAGGGGATACCTCATCTTTAACATATGTACAACGCAATTCCTGTAAGGGGATACCTCATCTTCAACATGTATACAGCACAATGCCTGTAAGCGGATAACCCACCTTTAACATGTCTATAACACAATTCCGGTAAGTGGATAATTCATCTTTAAAATGTGTATAACACAATTCCTGTAAGTGGAGAACTCATCTTTAACGTGTGTATCACACAATTACTGTAAGTGGATAACTCATCTTTAACATGTGTATAACAAAATTCCTGTAAGTGGATAACTCATCTTTAACATGCGTATAACGCAATTCCCGTAATCTTTAAAATGAGTATAACACAATTCCTGAAAGTGGATAACTCATCTTTAACATGTGTATAATTCCTGTGAGTGGATAATTCATCTTTACAATGTGTATAACACAATTCCTGTAACTGGATAATTCATCTTTAAAATGTGTATAACACAATTCCTGTAAGTGGAGAACTCATCTTTAACGTGTGTATCACACAATTACTGTAAGTGGATAACTCATCTTTAACATGTGTATAACAAAATTCCTGTAATTCGATAACTCAACTTTAACATGTCTATGACAGAATTCGTGTAAGTGGATAACTCATCTTTAACATGTGTATAACACAATTCCTGTAAGCGGATAACTCATCTTTAACATGTGTATAACGCAATTCCTGTAAGTGGAGAGCTCATCTTTAACATTTGTATAACACAGTTCCTGTAATCTTTAACATGAGTATAACACATTTCCTGTAAGCGGGTAACTCATCTTTAAAATGTGTAAAAAACAATGCCTGTAAGTGGATAACTCATCTTAAACATGTGTATAACACAATTCCTGTAAGTGGATAACTCATCCTAAACATGTGTATAACACTATTCCTGTATGTGGATAACTCATCTTTAACATATGTATAACACAATGTTTGAAAGTGCATAACTCATCTTTAACACGTGTTTCACACAATTCCTGTAAGTGGTAACTCATCTTTAACATGTGTATAACACAATGCCTGTAAGTGGATAACTCATCTTTAACATGTGTATAAAACAATGCCTGTAAGTGGATAACTTATCATTAACTTGTGTATAACACAATTCAGGTAAGTGGATAACTCATCTTTAAAATGTGTATAACACAATTCCTGTAACTGGATAACTCCTCTTTAACATGTGCATAACACAATGCCTGTAGGTGGTTAATGCATCTGTAACATGTGTGTAACACAATGCCTGTAAGTGGTTAACTCATCTTCAACATCTGTATCACACAATGCCTGTAAGTGGATAACTCAACCTTAACATGTGTATAACACAATTCCTGTAAGTGGATAAATCAATTTTAACATGTGCATAACATAATTCCTGTAAGTGGATAACCCACCTTTCACACGTGTATAACACAATTTCTGTAAGTGGATTACACATCTTTAACATGTGTATAAAACAATGCCTGTAAGTGGATAACTCATCTTTAACATGTGTATAAAACAATTCCTGTAAGTGGATAACTCATCTTTAACATGTGTATAACACAATTCCTGTAAGTGGATAGCTCATCTTCAACATGTGTATAACACAATTCCTGTAAGTGGAGAACTCATCTATAACATGTGTATAACACAATTCCTGTAAGTGGAGAACTCATCTTTAACGTGTGTATCACACAATTACTGTAAGTGGATAACTCATCCTTAACATGTGTATAACAAAATTCCTGTAATTTGATAACTCAACTTTAACATGTCTATGACAGAATTCGTGTAAGTGGATAACTCATCTTTAACATGTGTATAACACAATTCCTGTAAGCGGATAACTCATCTTTAACATGTGTATAACGCAATTCCTGTAAGTGGAGAGCTCATCTTTAACATTTGTATAACACAGTTCCTGTAATGTTTAACATGAGTATAACACATTTCCTGTAAGCGGGTAACTCATCTTTAAAAAGGTGTAAAAAACAATGCCTGTAAGTGGATAACTCATCTTAAACATGTGTATAACACAATTCCTGTAAGTGGATAACTCATCCTAAACATGTGTATAACACAATTCCTGTAAGTGGATAACTCATCCTAAACATGTGTATAACACAATTCCTGTAAGTGAATAACTCATCTTTAACATGTGTGTAACACAATGCGTGTAAGTGGATAACTCATCTTTAACATGTGTATAACACTATTCCTGTATGTGGATAACTGATCTTCAACATGTGTATAACACAATTCCTGCAAGTGGATAACTCATCTTTAACATGTGTATAACACAATGTTTGCAAGTGCATAACTCATCTTTAACATGTGTATAACACAATTTCTGTAAGTGGTAACTCGTCTTCAACATGTGCATCACACAGTGCCTGTAAGTGGATAACTCATCTTTAACATGTGTATATCACAATTCCTGTAAGTGGATAACACATCTTTGACATGTGTATAACACAATTCCTGTAAGTGGATAACTCGTCTCTACCATGTGTATAACCCAATTCCTGCACATGGATAGCTCATCTTTAACATGTGTATAACACAATTCCCGTAAGTGGATAACACATCTTTAACATGTGTATAATGCAACGCCTGTAAGCGGATTACACATCTTTAATATATGAATAACATAATGCCTGCAAGTGGATAACTCATCCTTAACTTGTGTATAACACAATTCCTTTGAGTGGATAACTCATCTTTAACATGTGTATAACACAATGCCTGTAGGTGGTTAACCCCTCTTTAACATGTGTATAACAAAATTCCTGTAAGTGGAGAACTCATCTTTAACATGTGTATAACACAATTCCTGTAAGTGGATAACTCATCTTTAACATGTGTGTGTATAACACAATTCCTGTAAGTGGATAACTCAACTTTAACATGTGTATTACACAATTCGTGTAAGTGGATAAATCGTCTTTAACATGTGCATGACACAATTCCCGTAAGGGGATAACTCATCTTTCACATCTGTATACACAATGTCTCTAAGTGGATAACTCATCTCTAACATGTGTATAGCACTATTCCTGTAAGTGGATAACTGACCTTTATTATGCGTATAACACAATGTCTGCAAGTGCATAACTCATCTTTAACACCTGTATAACACAATGCCTGTAAGTGGATAACTCATCTTTAACATGTGTATAACATAATTCCTGTAAATGGATAACTTATCTTTAACATGTCTATAACACGATTCCTGTAAGTGGACAACGCATCTTTAACATGTGTATAACACAATTCCTGTAAGTGGATAACACATCTTTAGCATGTGTATTACACAATTCCTGAAAGTGGATAACTCATCTTTAACATATGTATAACACAATTCCTATAAGGGGATACCTCATCTTTAACATATGTACAACGCAATTCCTGTAAAGGGATACCTCATCTTCAACATGTATACAGCACAATGCCTGTAAGCGGATAACCCACCTTTAACATGTGTATAACACAATTCCGGTAAGTGGATAACTCATCTTTAACATGCGTATAATGCAATTCCCGTAATCTTTAAAATGTGTATAACACAATTCCTGAAAGTGGATAACTCATCTTTAACATGTGTATAATTCCTGTGAGTGGATAATTCATCTTTACAATGTGTATAACAGAATTCCTGTAACTGGATAATTCATCTTTAAAATGTGTATAACACAATTCCTGTAACTGGATAACTCAACTTTAATATTTGTATAACACAGTGCCTGCAGGTGCATATCTCATCTTTAACACTTGTATAACACAATTCCTGTAAGTGGATAATCCATCTTTAAAATGGGTATAACACAATTCCTGTAACTGGATAAGTCATCTTCAACATTTGTATAACACAATTCCTGTAAGTGGAGAACTCCTCTTTAACATGTCTGTAACACAATGCCTGTAGGTGGATAACTCATCTTTAACATGTGTATAACACAATTCCTGTAAGTCGATAGCTCATCTTTAACATGTGTATAATGCAATTCATGTAAGTGGATAACTCATCTTTAACATATGTCTAACACAATTCCTCTAAGCGGATAGTTCATCTGTAACATGTGTGTAACACAATGCCTGTAAGTCGATAACTCATCTTCAACATGTGTATAACACAATTCCTGTAAGTGGATAACTCAACTTTAACATGTGCACAGCACAATTCCTGTAAGTGGATAACTCAACTTTAACATGTGTGTAACACAATTCCTATATGTGGATAACTCATCTTTAACATATGCATCACACAAAGCCTGTAAGTGGATAACTCATCTTTAAGTGTACAACACAATGCGTGTAAGTGGATCACTCATCTTCAACATGTGTATAACACATTTCCTGTAGGTGGATGACTTATCTTTAACGTGTGTATAACACGATGCTTGTTAGTGGACAATGCATCTTTAACATTTGTATAATACAATTCCTGTAAGTGGATAACTTATCTTTAACATGTGTATAACACAATTCCTGAAAGAGGATATCTCATCTTTAACATATGTATAACGCAATTCCTGTAAGTGGATACCTCATCTTCCACATGTATAAAGAACAATGCCTCCAGGCGGATAACTCAACTTCAACATGTGTATAACACAATCCCTGAAAGAGGATAACTCATCTTTAACATATGTATAACACAATTCCTATAAGTGGATACCTCATCTGCCACATGTATAAAGAACAATGCCTCTAGGCGGATAACTCACCTTCAACATGTGTATAACACAATTCCTGTAAGTGGATAACTCATCTTTAAATGTGTATAACAGAATTACCGTACTCTTTAACATGAGTATAACACAATTCCGGTAAGTGGATAACTCATCTTTAACATGTGTATAACACAATGCCTGTAGGTGGATAACTCATCTTTAACATGTGTATAATGCAAATCATGTAAGTAGATAACTCATCTTTAACATGTGTCTAACACAATTCCTCTAAGTGGATAGTTCATCTGTAACATCTGTGTAACACACTGCCTGTATGTCGATAACTCATCTTCAACAGGTGTATAACACAATGCCTGTAAGTGGATAACACTACTTTAACATGTGTATAACACAATTCCTGTAAGTGGATAACTCAACTTTAACATGTGCATAACACAATTCCTGTAAGTGGATAACTCAACATTAACATGTGTGTAACACAATTCCTCTAAGTGGGTAACACATCTTTAACATGTGTATAACACAATTCCTGTAAGTGGATAACTCATTTTTAAATGTGTATAACACCATTACCGTACTCTTTAACATGAGTATAACACAATTCCTGTAAGTGGATAACTCATCTTTAACATGTGCATCACACAATGCCTGTAAGTGGATAACTCATCGTTAAGTGTATAACACAATGCGTGTAAGTGAATCACTCATATTTAACATGTGTATAACACATTTCCTGTAAGGGGATGACTTATCTTTAACATGTGTATAACTCAATGCCTGTAAGTGGATAATGCATCTTTAACATGTGTATAATACAGTTCCTGCAAGTGGATAACTCATCTTTCACGTGTGTATAGCACAATTCCTGAAAGAGGATAAGTCATCTTTAAGATATGTATAACACAATTCCTGTAAGTGGATACCTCATCCTCCACATGTATCCAGAACAATGCCTCTAGGCGGATAACTCAGCTTTAACATGTGTATAACACAATTCCTGTAAGTGGATAACTCATCTTTAAATGTGTATAACACAATTACCGTACTCTTTAACATGAGTATAACACAATTCCTGTAAGTGGATAACTCATCCTTAATATATATATAACACAATGCCTGTAGGTGCATAACTCATCTTTAACATGTGTATAACACAATTCCTGTAAGTGGATAACTCATCTTTAACATGTGTATAACGAAATTCATGTAAGTGTACCATTCACCTGTAACATGCATAACACAATACCTGTAAGTGGATAACTCAACTTTAACATGTGTATAACACATTTCCTGTAAGTGGATAACTCAACTTTAAGTTGTGTACAACACAATTCCTGTAAGTAGATAACTCATCTTTAATATGTGTATAACACAATTCTTGTAAGTGGATAACTCATCTTTAACATGTGTATAACACAATTCCTGTAAGTGGATAACTCATCTTTAGCATGTGTATAACACAATGCCTGTAAGCAAGTAACTCATCTTTAACAGGTGTATAACACAATGCCTATACGTGGATAACTCATCTTTAACATGTGTATAACACAATGCCTGTAGATGGATAAACCATGTTTGACATGTTTATAACGCAATTCCTGTAAGTGGATAATTCATCTTTAAAATGTGTATAACACAATTCCTGTAATTGGATAACTCATCTTTAACATGTGTATAACACAATGCCTGTAGGTGCTTAACTCCTCTTTAACATGTGTATAACACAATTCCTGAAAGTGGAGAAATCATCTTTAACATGTGTATAACACAACTCCTGTAAGTGGATAACTCATCTTTAACATGTGTATAACAAAATTCCTGTAATTTGATAACTCAACTTTAACATGTGTACAACAGTATTCGTGTAAGTGGATAACTCACCTTTAACATGTGTATAACACAATTCCTGTAAGTGGAGATCTCATCTTTTACATTTGTATAACACAGTTCCTCTCATCTTTAACATGAGTATAACACAATGTCTGTAAGCGGGTAACTCATCTTTAACATGAGTATAAAACAATGCCTGTAAGTGGATAACTCATCTTTCACATGTGTATAACACAATTCCTGTAAGTGGATAACTCATCCTTAACATGTGTATAACACAATTCCTGTAAGTGAATAACTCATCTTTAACATGTGTATAACACAATGCGTGTAAGTGGATAACTCATCTTTAACATGTGTATAACACTATTCCTGTAGGTGGATAACTCATCTTCAACATGTGTATAACACAATGCCCGTATCTGGATAACTCATCTTTAACATGCGTATAACACAATGTTTGCAAGTGCATAACTCATCATTAACATCATTATCATGTGTATAACACAATGCCTGTAAGTGGAAAACTCATCTTTAACATGTGTATAACACAATGCCTGTAAGTGGATAACTCATCTTTAACACGTGTATATCACAATTCCTGTAAACCCAATGCCAGTAAGCAAGTAACTCATCTTTAACATGTGTATAACACAATGCCTGTACGTGGATAACTCATCTTTAACATGTGTATAACACAATGCCTGTAGATGGATAAATCATCTACAACAGGTTTATAACACAATTCCTGTAAGTGGATAATTCATCTTTAAAATGTGTATAACACAATTCCTGTAAGTGGATAACTCATCTTTAACATGTGTATAACAAAATTCCTGTAATTTGATAACTCAACTTTAACATGTGTACAACAGAATTCGTGTAAGTGGATAACTGATCTTTAACATGTGCATAACACAATTCCTGTAAGCGGATAACTCATCTTTAACATGTGTATAACGCAATTCCTGTAAGTGGAGATCTCATCTTTAAGATTTGTATAACACAGTTCCTCTCATCTTTAACATGAGTATAACACATTTCCTGTAAGCGGGTAACACATCTTCAACATGTGTATAAAACAATGCCTGTAAGTGGATAACTCTTCTTTCACATGTGTCTAACACAATTCCTGTAAGTGGATAACTCATCCTTAACATGTGTATAACACAATTCCTGTAAGTGAATAACTCATCTTTAACATGTGTATAACACAATGCGTGTAAGTGGATAACTCATCTTTAACATGTGTATAACACTATAACTGTATGTGGATAACTGATCTTTAACATGTGTATAAGACAATTCCTGCAAGTGGATAACTCATCTTCAACATGTGTATAACACAATGCCCGTATCTGGATAACTGATCTTTAACATGATTATAACACAATGTTTGCAAGTGCATAACTCATCATTAACATGTGTATAACACAATGCCTGTAAGTGGACAATTCATCTTTAACATGTGTATAACACAATTCCTGTAAGTGGTAACTCGTCTTTAACATGTGCATCACACAATGCCTGTAAGTGGATAACTCATCTTTAACACGTGTATATCACAATTCCTGTAAATGGATAACACATCTTTAACATGTGTATAACACAATTCCTGTAAGTGGATAACTCGTCTCTACCATGTGTATAACACAATTTATGTACGTGGATAGCTCATCTTTAACATGGGTATAACACAATTCCTGTAAGTGGATAACTCATCTTTAACATGCGTATAACACAATTCCTGTAAGTGGATAACACATCTTCAACATGTGTATAATGCAACGCCTGTAAGCGGATTACACATCTTTAACATATGAATAACACAATGCATTCAGGTGGATAACTCCTATTTAACATGTGTATAACACAATTCCTGTAAGTGGAGAACTCATCTTTAACATGTGTATATCACAACGCCAGTAGGTGGTTAACTCCTCTTTAACATGTGTATAATACAATTCCTGTAAGTGGATAACTCATCTTTAACATGTGTATAACACAAATCCTGAAAGTAGATAAATCAACTTTAACATGTGTATTACACAATTCGTGTAAGTGGATGACTCGTCTTTAACATGTGTATAACACAATTCCTGTAAGGGGATAAATCATCTTTAACATCTGTATAACACAATGCCTCTAAGTGGATAACTTCTCTTTAACATGCGTTTAGCACTATTCCTGTAAGTGGATAACTCACCTTTAACACGCGTATAACACAATTCCTGTAAGTGGATAACACATCTTTAACATGTGTATAAAACAATTCCTGTAAGTGGACAACTCCTCTTTAACATGTGTATAACACAATTCCTGTAAGTGGATAACTCATCTTTAACATGTGTATAACACAATTCCTGTAAGTGGATAAATCAAATTTAACATGTGTATTACACACTTCGTGTAAGCGGATAACTCGTCTTTAGCATGTGTATAAGACAATGTCTGCAAGTGCATAACTCACCTTTAACAGGTGTATAAAACAATGCCTCTAAGTGGATAACTCATCTTTAACATGTTACACAATTCTTGTAAGTGATAACTCATCTTTAACATGTGCATGACACAATGTCTGTATGTGGATGATAACTCATTTTTAACATGTGTATAACACAATTCCTTTAAGTGGATAATTCATCTTTAACGTGTGTATAACATGATTCCTGTAAGTGGACAACGCATGTTTGACATGTGCATAACACAATTCCTGTAAGTGGATAACACATCTTTAACATGTGTATAATACAATTCCTGAAAGAGGATAACTCATCTTTAACATATGTATAACACAATTCCTGAAAGTGGAGAACTCATCTTTAAAATGTGTATAACACAATTCCTGTAAGTGTATAACTCATCGTTAACATGTGTATAACAAAATTCCTGTAATTTGATAACTCAATTTTAACATGTGTACAACAGAATTCGTGTAAGTGGATAACTCATCTTTAACATGCGTATAACACAATTCCTGTATGCGGATAACTCATCTTTAACATGTGTATAACGAAATTCCTGTAAGTGGATAACTCGTCTTTAGCATGTGTATAAAACAATGTCTGCAAGTGCATAACTCATCTTTAACAGGTGTATAAAACATAAACCATGTTTGACATGTTTATAACGCAATTCCTGTAAGTGGATAATTCATCTTTAAAATGTGTATAACACAATTCCTGTAATTGGATAACTCATCTTTAACATGTGTATAACACAATGCCTGTAGGTGCTTAACTCCTCTTTAACATGTGTATAACACAATTCCTGAAAGTGGAGAAATCATCTTTAACATGTGTATAACACAATTCCTGTAAGTGGATAACTCATCTTTAACATGTGTATAACAAAATTCCTGTAATTTGATAACTCAACTTTAACATGTGTACAACAGTATTCGTGTAAGTGGATAACTCACCTTTAACATGTGTATAACACAATTCCTGTAAGTGGAGATCTCATCTTTTACATTTGTATAACACAGTTCCTCTCATCTTTAACATGAGTATAACACAATGTCTGTAAGCGGGTAACTCATCTTTAACATGAGTATAAAACAATGCCTGTAAGTGGATAACTCATCTTTCACATGTGTATAACACAATTCCTGTAAGTGGATAACTCATCCTTAACATGTGTATAACACAATTCCTGTAAGTGAATAACTCATCTTTAACATGTGTATAACACAATGCGTGTAAGTGGATAACTCATCTTTAACATGTGTATAACACTATTCCTGTAGGTGGATAACTCATCTTCAACATGTGTATAACACAATGCCCGTATCTGGATAACTCATCTTTAACATGCGTATAACACAATGTTTGCAAGTGCATAACTCATCATTAACATCATTATCATGTGTATAACACAATGCCTGTAAGTGGAAAACTCATCTTTAACATGTGTATAACACAATGCCTGTAAGTGGATAACTCATCTTTAACACGTGTATATCACAATTCCTGTAAACCCAATGCCAGTAAGCAAGTAACTCATCTTTAACATGTGTATAACACAATGCCTGTACGTGGATAACTCATCTTTAACATGTGTATAACACAATGCCTGTAGATGGATAAATCATCTACAACAGGTTTATAACACAATTCCTGTAAGTGGATAATTCATCTTTAAAATGTGTATAACACAATTCCTGTAAGTGGATAACTCATCTTTAACATGTGTATAACAAAATTCCTGTAATTTGATAACTCAACTTTAACATGTGTACAACAGAATTCGTGTAAGTGGATAACTGATCTTTAACATGTGTATAACACAATTCCTGTAAGCGGATAACTCATCTTTAACATGTGTATAACGCAATTCCTGTAAGTGGAGATCTCATCTTTAAGATTTGTATAACACAGTTCCTCTCATCTTTAACATGAGTATAACACATTTCCTGTAAGCGGGTAACACATCTTCAACATGTGTATAAAACAATGCCTGTAAGTGGATAACTCTTCTTTCACATGTGTCTAACACAATTCCTGTAAGTGGATAACTCATCCTTAACATGTGTATAACACAATTCCTGTAAGTGAATAACTCATCTTTAACATGTGTATAACACAATGCGTGTAAGTGGATAACTCATCTTTAACATGTGTATAACACTATAACTGTATGTGGATAACTGATCTTTAACATGTGTATAACACAATTCCTGCAAGTGGATAACTCATCTTCAACATGTGTATAACACAATGCCCGTATCTGGATAACTGATCTTTAACATGATTATAACACAATGTTTGCAAGTGCATAACTCATCATTAACATGTGTATAACACAATGCCTGTAAGTGGACAATTCTTCTTTAACATGTGTATAACACAATTCCTGTAAGTGGTAACTCGTCTTTAACATGTGCATCACACAATGCCTGTAAGTGGATAACTCATCTTTAACACGTGTATATCACAATTCCTGTAAATGGATAACACATCTTTAACATGTGTATAACACAATTCCTGTAAGTGGATAACTCGTCTCTACCATGTGTATAACACAATTTTTGTACGTGGATAGCTCATCTTTAACATGGGTATAACACAATTCCTGTAAGTGGATAACTCATCTTTAACATGTGTATAACACAATTCCTGTAAGTGGATAACACATCTTCAACATGTGTATAATGCAACGCCTGTAAGCGGATTACACATCTTTAACATATGAATAACACAATGCATTCAGGTGGATAACTCCTATTTAACAAGTGTATAACACAATTCCTGTAAGTGGAGAACTCATCTTTAACATGTGTATATCACAACGCCAGTAGGTGGTTAACTCCTCTTTAACATGTGTATAACACAATTCCTGTAAGTGGATAACTCATCTTTAACATGTGTATAACACAAGTCCTGAAAGTAGATAAATCAACTTTAACATGTGTATTACACAATTCGTGTAAGTGGATGACTCGTCTTTAACATGTGTATAACACAATTCCTGTAAGGGGATAAATCATCTTTAACATCTGTATAACACAATGCCTCTAAGTGGATAACTTCTCTTTAACATGCGTATAGCACTATTCCTGTAAGTGGATAACTCACCTTTAACACGCGTATAACACAATTCCTGTAAGTGGATAACACATCTTTAACATGTGTATAAAACAATTCCTGTAAGTGGACAACTCCTCTTTAACATGTGTATAACACAATTCCTGTAAGTGGATAACTCATCTTTAACATGTGTATAACACAATTCCTGTAAGTGGATAATTCAAATTTAACATGTGTATTACACACTTCGTGTAAGCGGATAACTCGTCTTTAGCATGTGTATAAAACAATGTCTGCAAGTGCATAACTCACCTTTAACAGGTGTATAAAACAATGCCTCTAAGTGGATAACTCATCTTTAACATGTTACACAATTCTTGTTAGTGATAACTAATCTTTAACATGTGCATGACACAATGTCTGTATGTGGATGATAACTCATTTTTAACATGTGTATAACACAATTCCTTTAAGTGGATAATTCATCTTTAACGTGTGTATAACATGATTCCTGTAAGTGGACAACGCATGTTTGACATGTGCATAACACAATTCCTGTAAGTGGATAACACATCTTTAACATGTGTATAATACAATTCCTGAAAGAGGATAACTCATCTTTAACATATGTATAACACAATTCCTGAAAGTGGAGAACTCATCTTTAACATGAGTATAACAGAATTCCTGTAAGTGTATAACTCATCTTTAACATGTGTATAACAAAATTCCTGTAATTTGATAACTCAATTTTAACATGTGTACAACAGAATTTGTGTAAGTGGATAACTCATCTTTAACATGTGTATAACACAATTCCTGTAAGCGGACAACTCATCTTTAACATGTGTATAACGAAATTCCTGTAAGTGGAGATCTAATCTTTAACATTTGATTAACACAGTTCCTCTCATCCTTAACATGAGTATAACACATTTCCTGTAAGCGGGTAACTCATCTTTAACATGTGTATAAAACAATGCCTGTAAGTGGATAACTCATCTTTCACAAGTGTATAACACAATTCCTGTAAGTGGATAACTCATCCTTAACATGCGTATAACACAATTTCTGTTTGTGAATAACTCATCTTTAACATGTGTATAACACAATGCGTGTAAGTGGATAACTCATCTTTAACATGTGTATAACACTATTCCTGTATGTGGATAACTGATCTTTAACATGCGTATAACACAATTCCTGCAAGTGGTTAACTCATCTTCAACATGTGTATAACACAATGCCTGTATCTGGATAACTCATCTTTAACATGCGTATAACACAATGTTTGCAAGTGCATAAATCATCATTAACATGTGTATAACACAATGCCTGTAAGTGGACAACTCATCTTTAGCATGTGTATAACACAATTCCTGTAAGTGGTAACTCGTCTTTAACATGTGCATCACACAATGCCTGTAAGTGGATAACTCATCTTTAACACGTGTATATCCCAATTCCTGTAAATGGATAACACATCTTTAACATGTGTATAACACAATTCCTGTAAGTGGATAACTCGTCTCTACCATGTGTATAACACAATTCATGTACGTGGATAGCTCATCTTTAACATGTGTATAACACAATTCCTGTAAGTGGATACCTCATCTTTAACATGTGTATAACACAATTCCTGTAAGTGGATAACACATCTTTAGCATGTGTATAATGCAACGCCTGTAAGCGGATTACACATCTTTAGCATATGAATAACACAATGCATGCAAGTGGATAACTCATCTTTTACTTGTGTATAGCACAATTCCTTTAAGTGGATAACTCATCTTTAACTTGTGTATAACACAATGTCTGTAGGTGGTTAACTCCTATTTAACATGTGTATAGCACAATTCCTGTAAGTGGAGAACTCATCTTTAACATGTGTATAACACAATGCCTGTAGGTGGTTAACTCCTCTTTAACATGTGTATAACACAATACCTGTAAGTGGATAACTCATCTTTAACATGCGTATAACACAAATCCTGTAAGTGGATAAATCAACTTTAACATGTGTATTACACAATTCGTGTAAGTGGATAGCTCGTCTTTAACATGTGTATAACATAATGCCTGTAAGGGGATAACTCATCTTTAACATCTGTATAACACAATGCCTCTAAGTGGATAACTTCTCTTTAACATGCGTATACCACTATTCCTGTAGGTGGATAACTCCTCTTTAACATGTGTATAACACAATTCCTGTAAGTGGATAACTCTTCTTTAACATGTGTATAACACAATTCCTGTAAGTGGATAAATCAAATTTAACATGTGTATTACACAATTCGTGTAAGTGGATAACTCGTCTTTAACATGTGTGTAAAACAATGTCTACAAGTGCATAACTCATCCTTAACAGGTGTATAAAACAATGCCTCTAAGTGGATAACTCATCTTTAACATGTGTGTAACACAATTCTTGTAAGCAATAACTCATCTTTAACATGTGCATGACACAATGTCTGTATGTGGATGATAACTCATTTTTAATATGTGTATGACACAATTCCTTTAAGTGGATAAATCATCTTTAACATGTGTATAACACAATTCCTGTAAGTGGATAACTTATCTTTAACGTGTGTATAACAGGATTCCTGTAAGTGGACAACGCATCTTTAACATGTGTATAACACAATTCCTGTAAGTGGATAACACATCTTTAACATGTTTATAACACAATTCCTGAAAGAGGATTACTCATCATTAACATATGTATAACACAATTCCTGTAAGGGGATACCTCATCTTCAGCATACATACAGCACAATGCCTGTAAGCGGATAGCCCACCTTTAAGATGTGTATAACACAATTCCTGTAAGTGGATAACTCCTCTTTAACATGTGTATAGCAAAATTCCTGTAAGTGGATAATTCAACTTTAACATGTGTATAACACATTTCGTGTAAATGGATAACTCATCTTTAACGTGTGTGTAACACAATTCCTGTAAGTGGATGACTTATCTTTGACATGTGTATAACGCAATTCATGTATGTGGAAATTCACCTGTAACATTTGTATAACACAATGCCTGTCAGGGGATAATTCATCTTCAACATGTGTATGACACAATTCCTGTAAGTGGATAACTGAACTTTAACATGTGTATAACACAATTCCGGTAAGTGGATAACTCATCTTTAACATGTGTATAACAAAATTCTTGTAAGTGGATAACTCATCTTTTACATGTGTATAACACAATTCCTGTAAGTGGATAACTCGTCTTCAACATTTGAACAGCACAATGCCTGTAAGCGGATAACTCATCTTTAACATGTGTATAACACAATTCCTGAAATTTTTAACCTGAGTATAACACAATTCCTGTAAGTGAATAACTTATCTCTAACATGTCTGTAACACAATGCCTGTAGGTGGATAACTCATCTTTAACATGTGTATAACACAATTCCTGTAACTGGCTAACTCATCTTTGAAATGTGTATAACACAATTCCTGTAAGTGTATAAGTCATCTTTGACATGTGTATAACACAATGCCTGTAGGTGGTTAACTCATCTTTAGCATGTGTAAAACACAATTCCTATAAGCTAGTAACTGAACTTTAGCATTTTGTAGGTGATTAACTCACCTTTAACTTCTGTACAACACAATTCCTAAAAGCCGATAAGTGAACTGTAGAATGTGTATAGCACAATGCCTATAGGTGGTTAACTCCTCTTTAACATGTGGGTAACACAATTCCTGTAAGTGGATAACTCATCTTTAGCACATGTATTACACAATTCCTGTAAGTGGATAACTCCTTTTTAGGATGTGTGTCACAAAAGTCCTGTAAGTGGACAACTCATATTTAGCATATGTATTACACAATTCCTGTAAGTGGATTACTCATCTTTTACATGTGTATAACACAATGCCTGTAAGTGGATAACTCATATTTAGCATGTGTATAACACAATTTATGTAAGTGGATAACTCATGTTTAACATGTGTATAATGCAATTCATGTAAGTGGATAACTCATCTTTAACATGTGTATCACAAAATTCCTGTAATTTGATTACTCAACTTCAACATGTCTATAACTGAAATCGTGTAAGTGGATAACTCTACTTTAACATGTGTATAATACAATTTCTGTAAGTGGATAACTCATCTTTAACATGTGTATAACACAATGCGTGTAGGTGGATAACTCATCTTTAACATGTCTATGGCACAATGCTTTTAAGAGGATAACTCATCTTTAACATGGGTATAACACAATGCCGGTAAGTGGATAACTCATCTTTAACATGTGTACAGCACAATGCCTGTAAGTGGATAACCCATCTTTAACATGTGTATACCACAATGCCTGTAAGTGGATAACTTATGTTTAACATGGGTATAACACAATGCCTGTAAGTGGATATCTCATCTTTAACATGCATATAACACAATGTCTGTAAGTGGATAACTCATCTTTAACTTGTGTATAACACAAGTGCTCTAAGTGGATAACTCATCTTTAAGATGTGCATAACACAATGCCTGTAAGTGGATAACCCATCTTTAACATGATTATAACACAATTCCTGTAAGTGGATAACACCTCTTTAACATGTGTATAACACAATGCCTGTAGGTGGTTAACTCCTCTTTAACATGTTTATAACACAATTCCTGAAAGAGGATTACTCATCATTAACATATGTATAACACAATTCCTGTAAGGGGATACCTCATCTTCAGCATACATACAGCACAATGCCTGTAAGCGGATAGCCCACCTTTAAGATGTGTATAACACAATTCCTGTAAGTGGATAACTCCTCTTTAACATGTGTATAGCAAAATTCCTGTAAGTGGATAATTCAACTTTAACATGTGTATAACACATTTCGTGTAAATGGATAACTCATCTTTAACGTGTGTGTAACACAATTCCTGTAAGTGGATGACTTATCTTTGACATGTGTATAACGCAATTCATGTATGTGGAAATTCACCTGTAACATTTGTATAACACAATGCCTGTCAGGGGATAATTCATCTTCAACATGTGTATAACACAATTCCTGTAAGTAGATAACTGAACTTTAACATGTGTATAACACAATTCCGGTAAGTGGATAACTCATCTTTAACATGTGTATAACAAAATTCTTGTAAGTGGATAACTCATCTTTTACATGTGTATAACACAATTCCTGTAAGTGGATAACTCGTCTTCAACATTTGAACAGCACAATGCCTGTAAGCGGATAACTCATCTTTAACATGTGTATAACACAATTCCTGAAATTTTTAACCTGAGTATAACACAATTCCTGTAAGTGAATAACTTATCTCTAACATGTCTGTAACACAATGCCTGTAGGTGGATAACTCATCTTTAACATGTGTATAACACAATTCCTGTAACTGGATAACTCATCTTTGAAATGTGTATAACACAATTCCTGTAAGTGTATAAGTCATCTTTGACATGTGTATAACACAATGCCTGTAGGTGGTTAACTCATCTTTAGCATGTGTAAAACACAATTCCTATAAGCTAGTAACTGAACTTTAGCATTTTGTAGGTGATTAACTCAACTTTAACTTCTGTACAACACAATTCCTAAAAGCCGATAAGCGAACTGTAGAATGTGTATAGCACAATGCCTATAGGTGGTTAACTCCTCTTTAACATGTGGGTAACACAATTCCTGTAAGTGGATAACTCATCTTTAGCACATGTATTACACAATTCCTGTAAGTGGATAACTCCTTTTTAGGATGTGTGTCACACAATTCCTGTAAGTGGACAACTCATATTTAGCATATGTATTACACAATTCCTGTAAGTGGATTACTCATCTTTTACATGTGTATAACACAATGCCTGTAAGTGGATAACTCATATTTAGCATGTGTATAACACAATTTATGTAAGTGGATAACTCATGTTTAACATGTGTATAATGCAATTCATGTAAGTGGATAACTCATCTTTAACATGTGTATCACAAAATTCCTGTAATTTGATTACTCAACTTCAACATGTCTATAACTGAAATCGTGTAAGTGGATAACTTATCTTCCACATGTGCATAACACAATGCCTGTAAGTGGATAACTCTACTTTAACATGTGTATTACACAATTCCTGTAAGTGGATAACTCATCTTTAACATGTGTATAACACAATGCGTGTAGGTGGATAACTCATCTTTAACATGTCTATAGCACAATGCCTTTAAGAGGATAACTCATCTTTAACATGGGTATAACACAATGCCGGTAAGTGGATAACTCATCTTTAACATGTGTACAGCACAATGCCTGTAAGTGGATAACCCATCTTTAACATGTGTATACCACAATGCCTGTAAGTGGATAACTTATGTTTAACATGGGTATAACACAATGCCTGTAAGTGGATATCTCATCTTTAACATGCATATAACACAATGTCTGTAAGTGGATAACTCATCTTTAACTTGTGTATAACACAAGTGCTCTAAGTGGATAACTCATCTTTAAGATGTGCATAACACAATGCCTGTAAGTGGATAACCCATCTTTAACATGATTGTAACACAATTCCTGTAAGTGGATAACACCTCTTTAACATGTGTATAACACAATGCCTGTAGGTGGTTAACTCCTCTTTAACATGTGAATAACACAATTCCTGTAAGTGGATAACACATCTTTAACATGTGTATAACACAATTCCTGTAAGTGGATAAATCAAGTTTAACATGTGTATTACACAATTCGTGTAAGTGGATAACTCGTCTTTAACATGTGTATAACACAATTCCTGTAAGGGGATAACTCATCTTTAACATCTGTACAAAACAATGCCTCTAAGTGGATAACTTCTCTTCAACATGCGTATTGCACTGTTCCTGTAAGTGGATAACTCACCTTTAACATGCGTATAACACAATTCCTGTAAGTGGATAACACATCTTTAACATGTGTATAACACAATTCCTGTAAGTGGACAACTCATCTTTAACATGTGTATAACACAATTCCTGTAAGTGGATAACTCCTTTTTAACATGTGTGTAACACAATTCCTGTAAGTGGATAACTCATCTTTAACATGTGTATAACACATTTCCTGTAAGTGGATAAATTAACTTTAACATGTGTATTACACAATTCGTGCAAGTGGATATCTCGTCTTTAACATGTGTATAACACAACGTCTGCAAGTGCATAACTCATCTTTAACAGGTGTATAAAACAATGCCTCTAAGTGGATAACTCATCTTTAACATGTGTGTAACACAATTCTTGTAAGTTATAACTCATCTTTAACATGTGCATGACACAATGTCTGTATGTGGACGATAACTCATTTTTAACATGTGTATAACACAATTCCTGTAAGTGGATAACTCATCTTTAACATGTGTATAACACAATTCCTGTAAGTGGATAACTTATCTTTAACATGTGTATAACACGATTCCTGTAAGTGGACAACGCATCTTTAACATGTGTATAACTCAATTCCTGTAAGTGGATAACACATCTTTAACATGTGTATGTCACAATTCCTGAAAGAGGATTACTCATCCTTAATATATGTATAAAACAATTCCTGTCAGGGGATACCTCATCTTCAACATGCATACAGCGCAATGCCTATAAGCGGACAACCCACGTTTAACATGCGTATAACACAATTCCTGTAAGTGGAGAACTCCTCTTTAACGTGTGTATTGCAAACTTCCTGTAAGTGGATAACTCAACTTTAACATGTGTGTAACACAATTCCTGTAAGTGGATATCTCATCTTTAGCACATGTATTACGCAATTCCTGTAAGTGGATAACTCCTCTTTAGGATGTGTGCCACCCAATTCATGTAAGTGGACAACTCATATTTAGCACATGTATTACACAATTCCTGTAAGTGTATAACTCATCTTTTACATGTGTATAACACAATGCCTGTAAGTGGATAACTCATCTTTAGCATGTGTATAACACAATTTATGTAAGTGGATAACTCATCTTTAACATGTGTATAATGCAATTCATGTAAGTGGATAACTCATCTTTAACATGTGTCCAACACAATTCCTCTAAGTGGATAGTTCATCTGTAACATGTGTGTAACACAATGCCTTTAAGTCGATAACTCATCTTCCGCATCTCTATATCACAATGCCTGTAAGTGGATAAATCTACTTTAACTTGTGTATTACACAATTCCTGTTAGTGGATAACTCAACATTAACATGTGTGTAGCACAATTACTGTAATGGATAACACATCTTTAACATGCGTATAACACAAGTGCTGTAAGTGGATAACTCATCTTTAAAATGTGTATAACACAATGCGTGTAAGTGGATAACTCATCTTTAACATGTCTATAGCACAATGCCTTTAAGTGGATAACTCATCTTTAACAGGGGTATAACACAATGCCGGTAAGTGGATAACTCATCTTTAACATGTGTACAGCACAATGCCTGTAAGTGGATAACACATCTTTAACATGTGTATAACACAATTCCTGTAAGTAAATAACTCATCTTTAACATGTGTATAACACAATGCGTGTAAGAATATGTGTATAGCACAATTCTTGTCAGTGGATAACTCATCTTTATCATGTGTATAACACAATTGCTGTAAGTGGATTACTCATCTTCAACATGTGTACAGCACAATGCCTGTAAGCAGATAACTCATCGTTAACATGTGTATAACACAATTCCTGGAAGTGGATAACTCATCTTTAACATGTGTATAACACAATACCTGTAAGCGGATACCACATATTTAGCATGTGTATAAGACAATGCCTGTAAGCAAGTAACTCATCTTTAACATGTGTATAACACAATGCCTGTAGATGGATAAATCATCTTTAATACGTTTATAACACAATTTCTGTAAGTGGATAATTCACCTTTAAAACGTGTATAACACAATTCCTGTAACTGGATAACCCATCTTTAATATGTGTATAACACAATGCCTGTAGGTGCTTAACTCCTCTTTAACATGCGTATAACACAATTCCTGTAAGTGGAGAACTCATCTTTAACATGTGTGTAACACAATGCCTGTAAGTGGATAACTCATCTTTAACATGGGTATACCGCAATGCCTGTAAGTGGATAACTTATCTTTAACTTGTGTATAACACAATTCCTGTAAGTGGATAAAGCAACTTTAACATGTGAATAACACAATTCCTGTAAGTGGATTACTCATCTTTAACATGTGTATAACACAATTCCTGTAACTGGATAACTTATCTTCAACATGTGCAGAACACAATGCTCGTAAGTGTATAACACAATTCCTGTAAGTGGATAACTCATCTTTAAAATGTGTATAACGCAATTCCTGTAACTGGATAACTTATCTTTAACATGTGCATAACACAATGCCTGTAGGTGTTTAATTCATTTGTAACATGTGTGTAACACAATGCCTGTAAGTGGTTAACTCATCTTCAACATCTGTATCACACAATGCCTGTAAGTGGATAACTCAACTTTAACATGTGTATAACACAATTCCTGTAAGTGGATAAATAAACTTTAACATGTGCATAACATAATTCCTGTAAGTGGATAACTCACCTGTCACACGTGTATAACACAATTTCTGTAAGTGGATTACACATCTTTAACATGTGTATAACACAATTCCTGTAAGTGGATAACTCATCTTTAACATGTGTATAACACAATTCCTGTAAGTGGATAGCTCATCTTCAACATGTGTATAGCACAATTCCTGTAAGTGGATAACTCATCTTTAAAATGTGTATAACACAATTCCTGTAAATGGATAACTCATCCTAAACATGTGTATAAGACAATTCCTGTGAGTGGATAACTCATCTTTAACATGTGTGTAACACAAGGCGTGTAAGTGGATAACTCATCTTTAACATGTGCATAACACTATTCCTGTATGTCGATAACTGATCTTCAACATGTGTATAACACAATTCCTGCAAGTGGATAACTCATCCTTAACATGTGTATAACACAATGTTTGCAAGTGCATAACTCATCATTAACATCTGTATAACACAATGCCTCTAAGTGGACAACTCATCTTTAACATGTGTATAACACAATTCCTGTAAGTGGTAACTCGTCTTCAACATGTGCATCACACAATGCCTCTAGGTGGATAACTCATCTTTAACATGTGTATATCACAATTCCTGTAAGTGGATAACACATCTTTAACATGTGTATAACACAATTCCTGCAAGTGGATAACTCGTCTCTTCCATGTGTATAACACAATTCCTGTACATGGATAGCTCATCTTTAACATGTGTATAACAAAATTCCTGTAAGTGGATAACACATCTTTAACATGTGTATAATGCAACGCCTGTAAGCGGATTACACATTTAATATATGAATAACACAATGCTTGCAAGTGGATAACTCATCTTTAACTTGTGTATAACGCAATTCTTTAATTGGATAACTCATCTTTAACATGTGTATAACACAATGCCTGTAGGTGGTTAACTCCTCTTTAACATGTGTATAACAAAATTCCTGTAAGTGGAGAACTCATCTTTAACATGTGTGTGTATAACACAATTCCTGTAAGTGGGTAACTCAACTTTAACATGTGTTTTACACAATTAGTGTAAGTGAATAACTCGTCATTAACATGTGCATAACACAATTCCTGTAAGGGGATAACTCATCTTTCACATCTGTATACACAATGCCTCTAAGTGGAAAACTCATCTTTAACATGTGTATAGCACTATTCCTGTAAGTGGATAACTCACCTTTAACATGCGTATAACACAATGTCTGCAAGTGCATAACTCATCTTTAACACGTGTTAAAGAATAACACAATTCCTGTAAGTGGATATCTCATCTTTAACATGCGTATAACACAATTCCCGTACTCTTTAACATGAGTATAACACAATTCCTGAAAGTGGATAACTCATCTTTAACATGTGTATAACACAATGCCTGTAGGTGGATAACTCATCTTTAACTTGTGTATAACACAATTCCTGTAAGTGGATAACTCATCTTTAACATGTGTTTTACGAAATTCATGTAAGTGTACAATTCACCTGTAACATGTATAACACAATGCCTGTAACTGGATAGCTTCTCTTCGACATGTGTATAACACAATTCCTGTAAGTGGAGAACTCATCTTTATCGTGTGTATAACACAATTCCTGTAAGTGGATAACACATCTTTAGCATGTGTATAATGCAACGCCTGTAAGCGGACTACACATCTTTAGCATATGAATAACACAATGCATGCAAGTGGATAACTCATCTTTTACTTGTGTATAGCACAATTCCTTTAAGTGGATAACTCATCTTTAACTTGTGTATAACACAATGCCTGTAGGTGGTTAACTCCTATTTAACATGTGTATAACACAATTCCTGTAAGTGGAGAACTCATCTTTAACATGTGTATAACACAATGCCTGTAGGTGGTTAACTCCTCTTTAACATGTGTATAACACAATTCCTGTAAGTGAATAACTCATCTTTAACATGCGTATAACACAAATCCTGTAAGTGGATAAATCAACTTTAACATGTGTATTACGCAATTCGTGTAACTGGATAGCTCGTCTTTAACATGTGTATAACATAATGCCTGTAAGGGATAACTCATCTTTAACATCTGTATAACACAATGCCTCTAAGTGGATAACTTCTCTTTAACATGCGTATACCACTATTCCTGTAAGTGGATAACTCCTCTTTAACATGTGTATAACACAATTCCTGTAAGAGGATAACACATCTTTAACATGTGTATAACACAATTCCTGTAAGTGGACAACTCCTCTTTAACATGTGTATAACACAATTCCTGTAAGTGGATAACTCATCTTTAACATGTGTATAACACAATTCCTGTAAGTGGATAAATCAAATTTAACATGTGTATTACACAATTCGTGTAAGCGGATAACTCGTCTTTAGCATGTGTATAAAACAATGTCTGCAAGTGCATAACTCATCTTTAACAGGTGTATAAAACAATGCCTCTAAGTGGATAACTCATCTTTAACATGTTACACAGTTCTTGTAAGTGATAACTCATATTTAACATGCGCATGACACAATGTCTGTATGTGGATGATAACTCATTTTTAACATGTGTATAACACAATTCCTTTAAGTGGATAATTCATCTTTAACGTGTGTATAACATGATTCCTGTAAGTGGACAACGCATCTTTGACATGTGTATAACACAATTCCTGTAAGTGGATAACACATCTTTAACATGTGTATAATACAATTCCTGAAAGAGGATAACTCATCTTTAACATATGTATAACACAATTCCTGAAAGTGGAGAACTCATCTTTAACATGAGTATAACAGAATTCCTGTAAGTGTATAACTCATCTTTAACATGTGTATAACAAAATTCCTGTAATTTGATAACTCAATTTTAACATGTGTACAACAGAATTTGTGTAAGTGGATAACTCATCTTTAACATGTGTATAACACAATTCCTGTAAGCGGACAACTCATCTTTAACATGTGTATAACGAAATTCCTGTAAGTGGAGATCTAATCTTTAACATTTGATTAACACAGTTCCTCTCATCCTTAACATGAGTATAACACATTTCCTGTAAGCGGGTAACTCATCTTTAACATGTGTATAAAACAATGCCTGTAAGTGGATAACTCATCTTTCACAAGTGTATAACACAATTCCTGTAAGTGGATAACTCATCCTTAACATGCGTATAACACAATTTCTGTTTGTGAATAACTCATCTTTAACATGTGTATAACACAATGCGTGTAAGTGGATAACTCATCTTTAACATGTGTATAACACTATTCCTGTATGTGGATAACTGATCTTTAACATGCGTATAACACAATTCCTGCAAGTGGATAACTCATCTTCAACATGTGTATAACACAATGCCTGTATCTGGATAACTCATCTTTAACATGCGTATAACACAATGTTTGCAAGTGCTAAATCATCATTAACATGTGTATAACACAATGCCTGTAAGTGGACAACTCATCTTTAACATGTGTATAACACAATTCCTGTAAGTGGTAACTCGTCTTTAACATGTGCATCACACAATGCCTGTAAGTGGATAACTCATCTTTAACACGTGTATATCCCAATTCCTGTAAATGGATAACACATCTTTAACATGTGTATAACACAATTCCTGTAAGTGGATAACTCGTCTCTACCATGTGTATAACACAATTCATGTACGTGGATAGCTCATCTTTAACATGTGTATAACACAATTCCTGTAAGTGGATACCTCATCTTTAACATGTGTATAACACAATTCCTGTAAGTGGATAACACATCTTTAGCATGTGTATAATGCAACGCCTGTAAGCGGATTACACATCTTTAGCATATGAATAACACAATGCATGCAAGTGGATAACTCATCTTTTACTTGTGTATAGCACAATTCCTTTAAGTGGATAACTCATCTTTAACTTGTGTATAACACAATGTCTGTAGGTGGTTAACTCCTATTTAACATGTGTATAACACAATTCCTGTAAGTGGAGAACTCATCTTTAACATGTGTATAACACAATGCCTGTAGGTGGTTAACTCCTCTTTAACATGTGTATAACACAATACCTGTAAGTGGATAACTCATCTTTAACATGCGTATAACACAAATCCTGTAAGTGGATAAATCAACTTTAACATGTGTATTACACAATTCGTGTAAGTGGATAGCTCGTCTTTAACATGTGTATAACATAATGCCTGTAAGGGGATAACTCATCTTTAACATCTGTATAACACAATGCCTCTAAGTGGATAACTTCTCTTTAACATGCGTATACCACTATTCCTGTAAGTGGATAACTCCTCTTTAACATGTGTATAACACAATTCCTGTAAGTGGATAACTCTTCTTTAACATGTGTATAACACAATTCCTGTAAGTGGATAAATCAAATTTAACATGTGTATTACACAATTCGTGTAAGTGGATAACTCGTCTTTAACATGTGTGTAAAACAATGTTTACAAGTGCATAACTCATCCTTAACAGGTGTATAAAACAATGCCTCTAAGTGGATAACTCATCTTTAACATGTGTGTAACACAATTCTTGTAAGCAATAACTCATCTTTAACATGTGCATGACACAATGTCTGTATGTGGATGATAACTCATTTTTAATATGTGTATGACACAATCCTTTAAGTGGATAAATCATCTTTAACATGTGTATAACACAATTCCTGTAAGTGGATAACTTATCTTTAACGTGTGTATAACAGGATTCCTGTAAGTGGACAACGCATCTTTAACATGTGTATAACACAATTCCTGTAAGTGGATAACACATCTTTAACATGTTTATAACACAATTCCTGAAAGAGGATTACTCATCATTAACATATGTATAACACAATTCCTGTAAGGGGATACCTCATCTTCAGCATACATACAGCACAATGCCTGTAAGCGGATAGCCCACCTTTAAGATGTGTATAACACAATTCCTGTAAGTGGATAACTCCTCTTTAACATGTGTATAGCAAAATTCCTGTAAGTGGATAATTCAACTTTAACATGTGTATAACACATTTCGTGTAAATGGATAACTCATCTTTAACGTGTGTGTAACACAATTCCTGTAAGTGGATGACTTATCTTTGACATGTGTATAACGCAATTCATGTATGTGGAAATTCACCTGTAACATTTGTATAACACAATGCCTGTCAGGGGATAATTCATCTTCAACATGTGTATGACACAATTCCTGTAAGTGGATAACTGAACTTTAACATGTGTATAACACAATTCCGGTAAGTGGATAACTCATCTTTAACATGTGTATAACAAAATTCTTGTAAGTGGATAACTCATCTTTTACATGTGTATAACACAATTCCTGTAAGTGGATAACTCGTCTTCAACATTTGAACAGCACAATGCCTGTAAGCGGATAACTCATCTTTAACATGTGTATAACACAATTCCTGAAATTTTTAACCTGAGTATAACACAATTCCTGTAAGTGAATAACTTATCTCTAACATGTCTGTAACACAATGCCTGTAGGTGGATAACTCATCTTTAACATGTGTATAACACAATTCCTGTAACTGGATAACTCATCTTTGAAATGTGTATAACACAATTCCTGTAAGTGTATAAGTCATCTTTGACATGTGTATAACACAATGCCTGTAGGTGGTTAACTCATCTTTAGCATGTGTAAAACACAATTCCTATAAGCTAGTAACTGAACTTTAGCATTTTGCAGGTGATTAACTCACCTTTAACTTCTGTACAACACAATTCCTAAAAGCCGATAAGTGAACTGTAGAATGTGTATAGCACAATGCCTATAGGTGGTTAACTCCTCTTTAACATGTGGGTAACACAATTCCTGTAAGTGGATAACTCATCTTTAGCACATGTATTACACAATTCCTGTAAGTGGATAACTCCTTTTTAGGATGTGTGTCACAAAAGTCCTGTAAGTGGACAACTCATATTTAGCATATGTATTACACAATTCCTGTAAGTGGATTACTCATCTTTTACATGTGTATAACACAATGCCTGTAAGTGGATAACTCATATTTAGCATGTGTATAACACAATTTATGTAAGTGGATAACTCATGTTTAACATGTGTATAATGCAATTCATGTAAGTGGATAACTCATCTTTAACATGTGTATCACAAAATTCCTGTAATTTGATTACTCAACTTCAACATGTCTATAACTGAAATCGTGTAAGTGGATAACTTATCTTCCACATGTGCATAACACAATGCCTGTAAGTGGATAACTCTACTTTAACATGTGTATTACACAATTCCTGTAAGTGGATAACTCATCTTTAACATGTGTATAACACAATGCGTGTAGGTGGATAACTCATCTTTAACATGTCTATAGCACAATGCTTTTAAGAGGATAACTCATCTTTAACATGGGTATAACACAATGCCGGTAAGTGGATAACTCATCTTTAACATGTGTACAGCACAATGCCTGTAAGTGGATAACCCATCTTTAACATGTGTATACCACAATGCCTGTAAGTGGATAACTTATGTTTAACATGGGTATAACACAATGCCTGTAAGTGGATATCTCATCTTTAACATGCATATAACACAATGTCTGTAAGTGGATAACTCATCTTTAACTTGTGTATAACACAAGTGCTCTAAGTGGATAACTCATCTTTAAGATGTGCATAACACAATGCCTGTAAGTGGATAACCCATCTTTAACATGATTATAACACAATTCCTGTAAGTGGATAACACCTCTTTAACATGTGTATAACACAATGCCTGTAGGTGGTTAACTCCTCTTTAACATGTTTATAACACAATTCCTGAAAGAGGATTACTCATCATTAACATATGTATAACACAATTCCTGTAAGGGGATACCTCATCTTCAGCATACATACAGCACAATGCCTGTAAGCGGATAGCCCACCTTTAAGATGTGTATAACACAATTCCTGTAAGTGGATAACTCCTCTTTAACATGTGTATAGCAAAATTCCTGTAAGTGGATAATTCAACTTTAACATGTGTATAACACATTTCGTGTAAATGGATAACTCATCTTTAACGTGTGTGTAACACAATTCCTGTAAGTGGATGACTTATCTTTGACATGTGTATAACGCAATTCATGTATGTGGAAATTCACCTGTAACATTTGTATAACACAATGCCTGTCAGGGGATAATTCATCTTCAACATGTGTATAACACAATTCCTGTAAGTAGATAACTGAACTTTAACATGTGTATAACACAATTCCGGTAAGTGGATAACTCATCTTTAACATGTGTATAACAAAATTCTTGTAAGTGGATAACTCATCTTTTACATGTGTATAACACAATTCCTGTAAGTGGATAACTCGTCTTCAACATTTGAACAGCACAATGCCTGTAAGCGGATAACTCATCTTTAACATGTGTATAACACAATTCCTGAAATTTTTAACCTGAGTATAACACAATTCCTGTAAGTGAATAACTTATCTCTAACATGTCTGTAACACAATGCCTGTAGGTGGATAACTCATCTTTAACATGTGTATAACACAATTCCTGTAACTGGATAACTCATCTTTGAAATGTGTATAACACAATTCCTGTAAGTGTATAAGTCATCTTTGACATGTGTATAACACAATGCCTGTAGGTGGTTAACTCATCTTTAGCATGTGTAAAACACAATTCCTATAAGCTAGTAACTGAACTTTAGCATTTTGTAGGTGATTAACTCAACTTTAACTTCTGTACAACACAATTCCTAAAAGCCGATAAGCGAACTGTAGAATGTGTATAGCACAATGCCTATAGGTGGTTAACTCCTCTTTAACATGTGGGTAACACAATTCCTGTAAGTGGATAACTCATCTTTAGCACATGTATTACACAATTCCTGTAAGTGGATAACTCCTTTTTAGGATGTGTGTCACACAATTCCTGTAAGTGGACAACTCATATTTAGCATATGTATTACACAATTCCTGTAAGTGGATTACTCATCTTTTACATGTGTATAACACAATGCCTGTAAGTGGATAACTCATATTTAGCATGTGTATAACACAATTTATGTAAGTGGATAACTCATGTTTAACATGTGTATAATGCAATTCATGTAAGTGGATAACTCATCTTTAACATGTGTATCACAAAATTCCTGTAATTTGATTACTCAACTTCAACATGTCTATAACTGAAATCGTGTAAGTGGATAACTTATCTTCCACATGTGCATAACACAATGCCTGTAAGTGGATAACTCTACTTTAACATGTGTATTACACAATTCCTGTAAGTGGATAACTCATCTTTAACACGTGTATAACACAATGCGTGTAGGTGGATAACTCATCTTTAACATGTCTATAGCACAATGCCTTTAAGAGGATAACTCATCTTTAACATGGGTATAACACAATGCCGGTAAGTGGATAACTCATCTTTAACATGTGTACAGCACAATGCCTGTAAGTGGATAACCCATCTTTAACATGTGTATACCACAATGCCTGTAAGTGGATAACTTATGTTTAACATGGGTATAACACAATGCCTGTAAGTGGATATCTCATCTTTAACATGCATATAACACAATGTCTGTAAGTGGATAACTCATCTTTAACTTGTGTATAACACAAGTGCTCTAAGTGGATAACTCATCTTTAAGATGTGCATAACACAATGCCTGTAAGTGGATAACCCATCTTTAACATGATTATAACACAATTCCTGTAACACCTCTTTAACATGTGTATAACACAATGCCTGTAGGTGGTTAACTCCTCTTTAACATGCGAATAACACAATTCCTGTAAGTGGATAACACATCTTTAACATGTGTATAACACAATTCCTGTAAGTGGATAAATCAAGTTTAACATGTGTATTACACAATTCGTGTAAGTGGATAACTCGTCTTTAACATGTGTATAACACAATTCCTGTAAGGGGATAACTCATCTTTAACATCTGTACAAAACAATGCCTCTAAGTGGATAACTTCTCTTCAACATGCGTATTGCACTGTTCCTGTAAGTGGATAACTCACCTTTAACATGCGTATAACACAATTCCTGTAAGTGGATAACACATCTTTAACATGTGTAAAACACAATTCCTGTAAGTGGACAACTCATCTTTAACATGTGTATAACACAATTCCTGTAAGTGGATAACTCCTTTTTAACATGTGTGTAACACAATTCCTGTAAGTGGATAACTCATCTTTAACATGTGTATAACACATTTCCTGTAAGTGGATAAATTAACTTTAACATGTGTATTACACAATTCGTGCAAGTGGATATCTCGTCTTTAACATGTGTATAACACAACGTCTGCAAGTGCATAACTCATCTTTAACAGGTGTATAAAACAATGCCTCTAAGTGGATAACTCATCTTTAACATGTGTGTAACACAATTCTTGTAAGTTATAACTCATCTTTAACATGTGCATGACACAATGTCTGTATGTGGACGATAACTCATTTTTAACATGTGTATAACACAATTCCTGTAAGTGGATAACTCATCTTTAACATGTGTATAACACAATTCCTGTAAGTGGATAACTTATCTTTAACATGTGTATAACACGATTCCTGTAAGTGGACAACGCATCTTTAACATGTGTATAACTCAATTCCTGTAAGTGGATAACACATCTTTAACATGTGTATGTCACAATTCCTGAAAGAGGATTACTCATCCTTAATATATGTATAAAACAATTCCTGTCAGGGGATACCTCATCTTCAACATGCATACAGCACAATGCCTATAAGCGGACAACCCACGTTTAACATGCGTATAACACAATTCCTGTAAGTGGAGAACTCCTCTTTAACGTGTGTATTGCAAACTTCCTGTAAGTGGATAACTCAACTTTAACATGTGTGTAACACAATTCCTGTAAGTGGATATCTCATCTTTAGCACATGTATTACGCAATTCCTGTAAGTGGATAACTCCTCTTTAGGATGTGTGCCACCCAATTCATGTAAGTGGACAACTCATATTTAGCACATGTATTACACAATTCCTGTAAGTGTATAACTCATCTTTTACATGTGTATAACACAATGCCTGTAAGTGGATAACTCATCTTTAGCATGTGTATAACACAATTTATGTAAGTGGATAACTCATCTTTAACATGTGTATAATGCAATTCATGTAAGTGGATAACTCATCTTTAACATGTGTCCAACACAATTCCTCTAAGTGGATAGTTCATCTGTAACATGTGTGTAACACAATGCCTTTAAGTCGATAACTCATCTTCCGCATCTCTATATCACAATGCCTGTAAGTGGATAAATCTACTTTAACTTGTGTATTACACAATTCCTGTTAGTGGATAACTCAACATTAACATGTGTGTAGCACAATTCCTGTAATGGATAACACATCTTTAACATGCGTATAACACAAGTGCTGTAAGTGGATAACTCATCTTTAAAATGTGTATAACACAATGCGTGTAAGTGGATAACTCATCTTTAACATGTCTATAGCACAATGCCTTTAAGTGGATAACTCATCTTTAACAGGGGTATAACACAATGCCGGTAAGTGGATAACTCATCTTTAACATGTGTACAGCACAATGCCTGTAAGTGGATAACACATCTTTAACATGTGTATAACACAATTCCTGTAAGTAAATAACTCATCTTTAACATGTGTATAACACAATGCGTGTAAGAATATGTGTATAGCACAATTCTTGTCAGTGGATAACTCATCTTTATCATGTGTATAACACAATTGCTGTAAGTGGATTACTCATCTTCAACATGTGTACAGCACAATGCCTGTAAGCAGATAACTCATCTTTAACATGTGTATAACACAATTCCTGGAAGTGGATAACTCATCTTTAACATGTGTATAACACAATACCTGTAAGCGGATACCACATATTTAGCATGTGTATAAGACAATGCCTGTAAGCAAGTAACTCATCTTTAACATGTGTATAACACAATGCCTGTAGATGGATAAATCATCTTTAATACGTTTATAACACAATTTCTGTAAGTGGATAATTCACCTTTAAAACGTGTATAACACAATTCCTGTAACTGGATAACCCATCTTTAATATGTGTATAACACAATGCCTGTAGGTGCTTAACCCCTCTTTAACATGCGTATAACACAATTCCTGTAAGTGGAGAACTCATCTTTAACATGTGTGTAACACAATGCCTGTAAGTGGATAACTCATCTTTAACATGGGTATACCACAATGCCTGTAAGTGGATAACTTATCTTTAACTTGTGTATAACACAATTCCTGTAAGTGGATAAAGCAACTTTAACATGTGAATAACACAATTCCTGTAAGTGGATTACTCATCTTTAACATGTGTATAACACAATTCCTGTAACTGGATAACTTATCTTCAACATGTGCAGAACACAATGCTCGTAAGTGTATAACACAATTCCTGTAAGTGGATAACTCATCTTTAAAATGTGTATAACGCAATTCCTGTAACTGGATAACTTATCTTTAACATGTGCATAACACAATGCCTGTAGGTGTTTAATTCATTTGTAACATGCGTGTAACACAATGCCTGTAAGTGGTTAACTCATCTTCAACATCTGTATCACACAATGCCTGTAAGTGGATAACTCAACTTTAACATGTGTATAAGACAATTCCTGTAAGTGGATAAATAAACTTTAACATGTGCATAACATAATTCCTGTAAGTGGATAACTCACCTGTCACACGTGTATAACACAATTTCTGTAAGTGGATTACACATCTTTAACATGTGTATAACACAATTCCTGTAAGTGGATAACTCATCTTTAACATGTGTATAACACAATTCCTGTAAGTGGATAGCTCATCTTCAACATGTGTATAGCACAATTCCTGTAAGTGGATAACTCATCTTTAAAATGTGTATAACACAATTCCTGTAAATGGATAACTCATCCTAAACATGTGTATAAGACAATTCCTGTGAGTGGATAACTCATCTTTAACATGTGTGTAACACAAGGCGTGTAAGTGGATAACTCATCTTTAACATGTGCATAACACTATTCCTGTATGTCGATAACTGATCTTCAACATGTGTATAACACAATTCCTGCAAGTGGATAACTCATCCTTAACATGTGTATAACACAATGGTTGCAAGTGCATAACTCATCATTAACATCTGTATAACACAATGCCTCTAAGTGGACAACTCATCTTTAACATGTGTATAACACAATTCCTGTAAGTGGTAACTCGTCTTCAACATGTGCATCACACAATGCCTCTAGGTGGATAACTCATCTTTAACATGTGTATATCACAATTCCTGTAAGTGGATAACACATCTTTAACATGTGTATAACACAATTCCTGTAAGTGGATAACTCGTCTCTTCCATGTGTATAACACAATTCCTGTACATGGATAGCTCATCTTTAACATGTGTATAACAAAATTCCTGTAAGTGGATAACACATCTTTAACATGTGTATAATGCAACGCCTGTAAGCGGATTACACATTTAATATATGAATAACACAATGCTTGCAAGTGGATAACTCATCTTTAACTTGTGTATAACGCAATTCTTTAATTGGATAACTCATCTTTAACATGTGTATAACACAATGCCTGTAGGTGGTTAACTCCTCTTTAACATGTGTATAACAAAATTCCTGTAAGTGGAGAACTCATCTTTAACATGTGTGTGTATAACACAATTCCTGTAAGTGGGTAACTCAACTTTAACATGTGTTTTACACAATTAGTGTAAGTGAATAACTCGTCATTAACATGTGCATAACACAATTCCTGTAAGGGGATAACTCATCTTTCACATCTGTATACACAATGCCTCTAAGTGGAAAACTCATCTTTAACATGTGTATAGCACTATTCCTGTAAGTGGATAACTCACCTTTAACATGCGTATAACACAATGTCTGCAAGTGCATAACTCATCTTTAACACGTGTTAAAGAATAACACAATTCCTGTAAGTGGATATCTCATCTTTAACATGCGTATAACACAATTCCCGTACTCTTTAACATGAGTATAACACAATTCCTGAAAGTGGATAACTCATCTTTAACATGTGTATAACACAATGCCTGTAGGTGGATAACTCATCTTTAACTTGTGTATAACACAATTCCTGTAAGTGGATAACTCATCTTTAACATGTGTTTTACGAAATTCATGTAAGTGTACAATTCACCTGTAACATGTATAACACAATGCCTGTAACTGGATAGCTTCTCTTCGACATGTGTATAACACAATTCCTGTAAGTGGAGAACTCATCTTTATCGTGTGTATAACACAATTCCTGTAAGTGGATAACTCATCTTTAACATGTGTATAACAAAATTCCTGTAATTTGATAACTCAGCTTTAACATGTGTATAACAGAATTCGTGTAAGTGGATAACTCATCTTTAACATGTGTATAACACAATTCCTGAAAGCTGATAACTCATCTTTAACATGGGTATAACGCAATTCCTGTAAGTGGAGAGCTCATCTTTAACATTTGTATAACACAGTTCCTGTAATCTTTAACATGAGTATAACACATTTCCTGTAAGCGGGTAACTCATCTTTAACATGTGAATAAAACAATGCCTGTAAGGGGATAACACATCGTCAACTTGTGTATAACACAATTCCTGTAAGTGTATAACTGATCCTAAATATGTGTATAACACAATTCCTGTAAGGTGGTAACTCATCTTTAACATGTGTATTACAGTATTCCTGAATGTGGATAACTGATCTTCAACATGTGTATAACCCAATTCCTGCAAGCAGATAACTCATCTTTAACATGTGTATAACACAATGCCTGTAGGTGCTTAACTCCTCTTTAACATGTGTATAACAGAATTCCTGTAAGTGGAGAATTCATCTTTAACATGTGTATCACAAAATTCCTGTAATTTGATTACTCAACTTCAACATGTGTATAACTGAAATCGTGTAAGTGGATAACTCATCTTTAACATGCGTATAACACAAGTGCTGTAAGTGGATAACTCATCTTTAAAATGTGTATAACACAATGCGTGTAAGTGGATAACTCATCTTTAACATGTCTATAGCACAATGCCTTTAAGTGGATAACTCATCTTTAACAGGGGTATAACACAATGCCGGTAAGTGGATAACTCATCTTTAACATGTGTACAGCACAATGCCTGTAAGTGGATAACACATCTTTAACATGTGTATAACACAATTCCTGTAAGTAAATAACTCATCTTTAACATGTGTATAACACAATGCGTGTAAGAATATGTGTATAGCACAATTCTTGTCAGTGGATAACTCATCTTTATCATGTGTATAACACAATTGCTGTAAGTGGATTACTCATCTTCAACATGTGTACAGCACAATGCCTGTAAGCAGATAACTCATCTTTAACATGTGTATAACACAATTCCTGGAAGTGGATAACTCATCTTTAACATGTGTATAACACAATACCTGTAAGCGGATACCACATATTTAGCATGTGTATAAGACAATGCCTGTAAGCAAGTAACTCATCTTTAACATGTGTATAACACAATGCCTGTAGATGGATAAATCATCTTTAATACGTTTATAACACAATTTCTGTAAGTGGATAATTCACCTTTAAAACGTGTATAACACAATTCCTGTAACTGGATAACCCATCTTTAATATGTGTATAACACAATGCCTGTAGGTGCTTAACCCCTCTTTAACATGCGTATAACACAATTCCTGTAAGTGGAGAACTCATCTTTAACATGTGTGTAACACAATGCCTGTAAGTGGATAACTCATCTTTAACATGGGTATACCACAATGCCTGTAAGTGGATAACTTATCTTTAACTTGTGTATAACACAATTCCTGTAAGTGGATAAAGCAACTTTAACATGTGAATAACACAATTCCTGTAAGTGGATTACTCATCTTTAACATGTGTATAACACAATTCCTGTAACTGGATAACTTATCTTCAACATGTGCAGAACACAATGCTCGTAAGTGTATAACACAATTCCTGTAAGTGGATAACTCATCTTTAAAATGTGTATAACGCAATTCCTGTAACTGGATAACTTATCTTTAACATGTGCATAACACAATGCCTGTAGGTGTTTAATTCATTTGTAACATGCGTGTAACACAATGCCTGTAAGTGGTTAACTCATCTTCAACATCTGTATCACACAATGCCTGTAAGTGGATAACTCAACTTTAACATGTGTATAAGACAATTCCTGTAAGTGGATAAATAAACTTTAACATGTGCATAACATAATTCCTGTAAGTGGATAACTCACCTGTCACACGTGTATAACACAATTTCTGTAAGTGGATTACACATCTTTAACATGTGTATAACACAATTCCTGTAAGTGGATAACTCATCTTTAACATGTGTATAACACAATTCCTGTAAGTGGATAGCTCATCTTCAACATGTGTATAGCACAATTCCTGTAAGTGGATAACTCATCTTTAAAATGTGTATAACACAATTCCTGTAAATGGATAACTCATCCTAAACATGTGTATAAGACAATTCCTGTGAGTGGATAACTCATCTTTAACATGTGTGTAACACAAGGCGTGTAAGTGGATAACTCATCTTTAACATGTGCATAACACTATTCCTGTATGTCGATAACTGATCTTCAACATGTGTATAACACAATTCCTGCAAGTGGATAACTCATCCTTAACATGTGTATAACACAATGGTTGCAAGTGCATAACTCATCATTAACATCTGTATAACACAATGCCTCTAAGTGGACAACTCATCTTTAACATGTGTATAACACAATTCCTGTAAGTGGTAACTCGTCTTCAACATGTGCATCACACAATGCCTCTAGGTGGATAACTCATCTTTAACATGTGTATATCACAATTCCTGTAAGTGGATAACACATCTTTAACATGTGTATAACACAATTCCTGTAAGTGGATAACTCGTCTCTTCCATGTGTATAACACAATTCCTGTACATGGATAGCTCATCTTTAACATGTGTATAACAAAATTCCTGTAAGTGGATAACACATCTTTAACATGTGTATAATGCAACGCCTGTAAGCGGATTACACATTTAATATATGAATAACACAATGCTTGCAAGTGGATAACTCATCTTTAACTTGTGTATAACGCAATTCTTTAATTGGATAACTCATCTTTAACATGTGTATAACACAATGCCTGTAGGTGGTTAACTCCTCTTTAACATGTGTATAACAAAATTCCTGTAAGTGGAGAACTCATCTTTAACATGTGTGTGTATAACACAATTCCTGTAAGTGGGTAACTCAACTTTAACATGTGTTTTACACAATTAGTGTAAGTGAATAACTCGTCATTAACATGTGCATAACACAATTCCTGTAAGGGGATAACTCATCTTTCACATCTGTATACACAATGCCTCTAAGTGGAAAACTCATCTTTAACATGTGTATAGCACTATTCCTGTAAGTGGATAACTCACCTTTAACATGCGTATAACACAATGTCTGCAAGTGCATAACTCATCTTTAACACGTGTTAAAGAATAACACAATTCCTGTAAGTGGATATCTCATCTTTAACATGCGTATAACACAATTCCCGTACTCTTTAACATGAGTATAACACAATTCCTGAAAGTGGATAACTCATCTTTAACATGTGTATAACACAATGCCTGTAGGTGGATAACTCATCTTTAACTTGTGTATAACACAATTCCTGTAAGTGGATAACTCATCTTTAACATGTGTTTTACGAAATTCATGTAAGTGTACAATTCACCTGTAACATGTATAACACAATGCCTGTAACTGGATAGCTTCTCTTCGACATGTGTATAACACAATTCCTGTAAGTGGAGAACTCATCTTTATCGTGTGTATAACACAATTCCTGTAAGTGGATAACTCATCTTTAACATGTGTATAACAAAATTCCTGTAATTTGATAACTCAGCTTTAACATGTGTATAACAGAATTCGTGTAAGTGGATAACTCATCTTTAACATGTGTATAACACAATTCCTGAAAGCTGATAACTCATCTTTAACATGGGTATAACGCAATTCCTGTAAGTGGAGAGCTCATCTTTAACATTTGTATAACACAGTTCCTGTAATCTTTAACATGAGTATAACACATTTCCTGTAAGCGGGTAACTCATCTTTAACATGTGAATAAAACAATGCCTGTAAGGGGATAACACATCGTCAACTTGTGTATAACACAATTCCTGTAAGTGTATAACTGATCCTAAATATGTGTATAACACAATTCCTGTAAGGTGGTAACTCATCTTTAACATGTGTATTACAGTATTCCTGAATGTGGATAACTGATCTTCAACATGTGTATAACCCAATTCCTGCAAGCAGATAACTCATCTTTAACATGTGTATAACACAATGCCTGTAGGTGCTTAACTCCTCTTTAACATGTGTATAACAGAATTCCTGTAAGTGGAGAATTCATCTTTAACATGTGTATCACAAAATTCCTGTAATTTGATTACTCAACTTCAACATGTGTATAACTGAAATCGTGTAAGTGGATAACTCATCTTTAACATGTGTATAACACAATTCCTGCAAGCGGATAACTCATCGTTAACATGTGTATAACGCAATTACTCTAACTCATCTTTAACATGTGTATAACACAATTCCTGTAAGCGGATAACTCATCGTTAACATGTGTATAACGCAATTCCTCTAAGTGGAGAGCTCATCTTTAACATTTGTATAACACAGTTCCTGTAATCTTTAACATGAGTATTCCACATTTCCTGTAAGCGGGTAACTCATCTTTAACATGTGTATAAAACAAAGCCTGTAAGTGGATAACTCATCTTTAACATGTGTATAACAAAATTCCTGTAAGTGGATAACTCATCTTTAACATGGGTATAACACAATGCCGGTAAGTGGATAACTCATCTTTAACATGTGTATAGCACTATTCCTGTAAGTGGATAACTCACCTTTAACATGCGTATAACACAATGTCTGCAAGTGCATAACTCATCTTTAACATGTGTATAACACAATGCCGGTAAGTGGATAACTCATCTTTAACATGTGTACAGCCCAATGCCTGTAAGTGGATAACTCATCTTTAACATGTGTATACCACAATGCCTGTAAGTGGATAACTCATGTTTAACATGGTATAACACAATGCCTGTAAGTGGATATGTCATCTTTAACATGCGTATAACACAATGTCTGTAAGTGGATAACTCATCTTTAACTTGTGTATAACACAAGTGCTTTAAGTGGATAACTCATCTTTAACATGTGTATAACACAATGCCTGTAAGTGGATAACTCATCTTTAACATGTGTATAACACAATTCCTATAAGTGGATAACTCATCTTTAACATGTGTATAACACAATGCCTGTAAGTGGATAACTCAACTTTGACATGTGTATAACACAAGTCCTGTAGGTGGATAACACATCTTTAACATGTGTATAACACAATTCCTGAAATTTCTAACATGAGTATAACACAATTCCTGTAAGTGAATAACTTATCTCTAACATGTCTGTAACACAATGCCTGTAGGTAGATAACTCATCTTTAACATGTGTATAACACAATTCCTGTAAGTCGATAACTCATCTCTAACATGTGTATAATGCAATTCATGTAAGTCGATAACTCATCTTTAACATGTGTCTAACACATTTCCTCTAAGAGGATAGTTCACCTGTAACATATGTGTAACACAATGCCTGTAAGTCGATAACTCATCTTCAACATGGGTATTACACAATGCCTATAAATGGATAACTCTACTTTAACCGGTGTATAATACAATTCCTGTAAGTGGATAACTCATCTTTAAATGTGTATAACACAATTACCGTACTCTTTAACATGAGTATAACACAATTTCTGTAAGTGCATAACTCATCTTTAACATATGCATCACACAAAGCCTGTAAGTGGATAACTCATCTTTAAGTATATAACACAATGCGTGTAAGTGGATCACTCATCTTTAACATGTGTATAACACAATTCCTGTAAGTGGATGACTTATCTTTATCATTTGTATAACACGATGCTTGTTAGTGGACAATGCATCTTTAACATTTGTATAATACAACTCCTGTAAGTGGATAACTTATCTTTAACATGTGTATAACACAATTCCTGAAAGAGGATAACTCATCTTTAACATATGTATAACACAATTCCGGTAATTGGATACCTCATCTATCACATGTATACAGAACAATGCCTCTAGGCAGATAACTCACCTTTAACATGAAGTATAACACAAGTCCTGTTAGTGGATAACTCATCTTCAAATGTGTACAACACAATTACCGTACTCTTTAACATGAGTATAACACAATTCCTGTAACTGGATAACTCATCTTTAACATGTGTATAACACAATGCCTGTAGGTGGAGAACTCATCTTTAACATGTGTATAATACAATTCCTGTAAGTGGATAACTCATCTTTAACATGTGTATAACGAAATTCATGTAAGTGTACAATTTACCTGTAACATGTATAACACAATGTCTGTAAGTGGATAACTGAACCTTAACATGTGTATAACATATTTCCTATAAGTGGATAACACAACTTTAACATGTGTACAACACGATTCCTGTAAGTAGATAAAACATCTTTAACATGTGTATAACACAATTCTTGTAAGTGGATAACTCATCTTTAACATGTATATAACACACTTCCTGTAAGTGGATTACTCATCTTCAACATGTGTACAGCACAATGCCTGTAAGCAGATAACTCATCTTTAACATGTGTATAACACAATTTCTGGAAGTGGATAACTCATCTTTAACATATGTATAACACAATACCTGTAAGCGGATTCCTCATATTTAGCATGTGTATAACACAATGCCTGTAAGCAAGTACCTCATCTTTAACATGTGTATAACACAATACCTTTACGTGTATAACTCATCTTTAACATGTGTATAACATAATGCCTGTAGATGGATAAATCATCTTTAACACATTCATAACACAATTCCTGTAAGTGGATAATTCATCTTTAAAATGTGTATAATACAATTCCTGTAACTGGATAACTCATCTTTAACATGTGTATAACACAATGCCTGTAGGTGCTTAACTCTTCTTTAACATGTGTATAACACAATTCCTGTAAGTGGAGAACTCATCTTTAACATGTGTATAACACAATGCCTGTAAGCGGATAACTCATCTTTAACATGTGTATAACACAATGCCTATAAGTGGGTAACTTATCTTTACCTTGTGTAAAACACAATTCCTGTAAGTGGATAACTCATCTTAAACATGTATATAATACAATGGTCGTACGTGTATAACACAATTCCTGTAAGTGGATAACTCATCTGTAAAATGTGTATAACACAATTCCTGTGACTGGATAACTCATCTTTAACATGTGTGTAACACAATGCCTGTAAGTGGTTAACTCATCTTCAACATCTGTATCACACAATGCCTGTAAGTGGATAACTCAACTTTAACATGTGTAAAACACAATTCCTGTACGTGGATAACTCACCTTTCACACCTGTATAACATAATTTCTGTAAGTGGATTACACATCTTTAACATGTGTATAAAACAATTCCTGTAAGTGGATAACTCATCTTTAACATGTGTATATCACAATTCCTGTAAGTGGATAGCTCATCTTTAACATGTGTATAACACAATTCCTGTAAGTGGAGAACTCATCTTTAACATGTGTATAACACAATGCCTGTAGGTGCTTATTTCCCCTTTAACATGTGTATAACACAATTCCTATAAGTGGAGAACTCATCTTTAACGTGTGTATAACACAATTACTGTAAGTGGATAACTCATCTTTAACATGTGTATAACAAAATTACTGTGATTTGATAACTCAACTTTAACATGTGTATAACAGAATTCGTGTAAGTGGATAACTCATCTTTAACATGTGTATAACACAATTCCTGTAAGCGGATAACTCATCTTTAACATGTGTATAACGCAATTCCTGTAACTGGAGAGCTCATCTTTAACATTTGTATAACACAGTTCCTCTAATCTTTAACATGAGTATAACACATTTCCTGTAAGCGGGTAACTCATCTTTAACATGTGTATAAAACAATGCCTGCAAGTGGATAACTCATCTTTAACATGTGTATAACACAATTCCTGTAAGTGGATAACTCATCCTAAACATGTGTATAACACAATTCCTGTAAGTGGATAACTCTTCTTTAACATGTGTGTAACACAATGCGTGTAAGTGGATAACTCACCGTTGACATGTGTACAACACTATTCCTGTATGTGGATAACTGACCTTCAACATGTGTATAGCACAATTCCTGCAAGTGGATAACTCATCTTTAACATGTGCATAACACAATGTTTGCAAGTGCATAACTCATCATTAACATGTGTATAACTCGATGCCTGTAAGTGGACAACTCATCTTTAACATGTGTATAACACAATTCCTGTAAGTGGTAACTCGTCTTCAACATGTGCATCACACAATGCCTGTAAGTGCATAACTCATCTTTAACATGCGTATATCACAATTCATGTAAGTGGATAACACATCTTTAACATGTGTATAACACAATTCCTGTAAGTGGATAACTCGTCTCTACCATGTGTATAACACAATTCCTGTACATGGATAGCTCATCTTTAACTTGTGTATAACACAATTCCTGTAAGTGGATAACACATCTTTAACATGTGTATAATGCAACGCCTGTAAGCGGATTACACATCTTTAATATATGAATAACACAATGCCTGCAAGTGGATAACTCATCTTTAACTTGTGTATAACACAATTCCTTTAAGTGGATAACTCATCTTTAACATGTGTATAACACAATGCCTGTAGGTGGTTAACTCCTCTTTAACTTGTGTATAACACAATTCCTGTAAGTGGATAACACATCTTTAACATGTGTATAATGCAACGCCTGTAAGCGGATTACACATCTTTAATATATGAATAACACAATGCCTGTAAGTGGATAACTCAACTTTAACATGTGTATTACACAATTAGTGTAAGTGGATAACTCGTCTTTAACATGTGCATAACACAATTCCTGTAAGGGGATAACTCTTTTTTCACATCTGTATACACAATGCCTCTAAGAGGACAACTCATCTTGAACATGTGTATAGCACTATTCCTGTAAGTGGATAACTCACCTTTAACATGCGTATAACACAATGTCTGCAAGTGCATAACTCGTCTTTAACACGTGTATAACACAATGCCTGTAAGTGGATAACTCATCTTTAACGTGTGTATAACATAATTCCTGTAAGTGGTTAACTTATCTTTAACATGTGTATAACACGATTCCTGTAAGTGGATAACATGTGTATAACATGTGTATAACACAATTCCTGTAAGTGGATAACACATCTTTAGCATGTTATAATACAATTCCTGAAAGTGGATAACTCATCTTTAACATATGTATAACACAATTCCTGTAAGGGGATACCTCATCTTAAACATATGTACAAAGCAATTCCTGTAAGATGATACCTCATCATCAACATGTATACAGCACAATGCCTGTATGAGGATAACCCACCCTTAACATGTGTATAACACAATTCCTGTAAGTGGATAACTCATCTTTACCATGCGTATAACACAATTCTCGTACTCTTTAACATGAGTATAACACAATTCCTGAAAGTGGATAACTCATCTTTAACATGTGTATAACACAATGCCTGTAGGTGGATAACTCATCTTTAACATGTGAATAACACAATTCCTGTAAGTGGATAACTCATCGTTAACACGTGTTTAACGAAATTCATGTAAGTGTACAATTCACCTGTAACATGTATAACACAATGCCTGTAAGTGGATAGCTCATCTTCAACATGTGTATAACACAATTCCTGTAAGTGGAGAACTCATCTTTAACATGTGTTTAACACAATGCCTGTAGTTGCTTATCTCATCTTTAACATGTGTATAGCACAATTCCTGTAAGGGGAGAACTCATCTTTAACGTGTGTATAACACAATTACTGTAAGTGGATAACTCATCTTTAACATGTGTATAACACAATTCCTGTAAGTGGTTAACTCCTCTTTAACATGTGTGTGTAGAACACAATTCCTGTAAGTGGATAACTCAACTTTAACATGTGCATTACGCAATTCGTGTAAGTGGATAACTCGTCTTTAACATGTGTAAAGCGCTATTCCCGTAAGTGGATAACTCACCTTTAACATGCGTATGACACAATGTCTGCAAGTGCATAACTCATCTTTAACATGTGTATAACACAATGCCTGTAAGTGGATAACTCATCTTTAACATGTGTATAACATAATTCCTGTAAGTGGATAACTTATCTTTAACATGTGTATAGCACGATTCCTGTAAGTGGACAACGCATCTTTAACATGTGTATAACTCAATTCCTGTAAGTGGATAACACATCTTTAGCATGTGCATAACACGATTCCTGAAAGTGGATAACTCATCTTTAAAATATGTATAACACAATTCCTGTAAGGGGATACCTCATCTTTAACATATGTACAAAGCAATTCCTGTAAGGAGATACCTCATCATCAACATGTATACAGCACAATGCCTGTAAGCGGATAACCCACCTTTAACATGTGTATAACACAATTCCTGTAAGTGGATAACTCATCTTTACCATGCGTATAACACAATTCTCGTACTCTTTAACATGAGTATAACACAATTCCTGAAAGTGGATAACCCATCTTTAACATGTGTATAACACAATGCCTGTAGGTGGATAACTCATCTTTAACATGTGAATAACACAATTCCTGTAAGTGGATAACTCATCTTTAACACGTGTTTAACGAAATTCATGTAAGTGTACAATTCACCTGTAACATGTATAACACAATGCCTGTAAGTGGATAGCTCATCTTCAACATGTGTATAACACAATTCCTGTAAGTGGACAACTCATCTTTAACATGTGTTTAACACAATGCCTGTAGTTGCTTATCTCATCTTTAACATGTGTATAGCACAATTCCTGTAAGGGGAGATCTCATCTTTAACGTGTGTATAACACAATTACTGTAAGTGTATAACTCATCTTTAACATGTGTACAACAAAATTCCTGTTATTTGAAAACTCAGTTTTAACATGTGTATAACAGAATCCGTGCAAGTGGATAACTCATCTTTAACATATGTATAACGCAATTCCAGTAAGTGGAGAGCTCATCTTTAACATTTGTATAACACAGTTCCTGTAATCTTTAACATGTGTATAACACATTTCCTGTAAGCGGGTAACTCATCTTTACCATGTGTATAAAACAATGCCTGTAAGTGGATAACTCATCTTTAACATGTGTATAACACAATTCCTGTAAGTGGATAACTCATCCTAAACATGTGTATAACACAATTCCTGTAAGTGGATGACTCATCTTTAATATGTGTGTAACACAATGCGTGTACGTGGATAACTCATCTTTAACATGTGTATAACACAATTCCTGTATGTGGATAACTGATCTTCAACAGGTGTATAACACAGTTCCTGCAAGTGGATAACTCATCTTTAACATCTGTATAACACAATGTTTGTAAGTGCATAACTCATCATTAACATGTGTATAACACAATGCCTGTAAGTGGACAACTCATCTTTAACAGGTGTATAACACAATTCCTGTAAGTGGTAACTCGTCTTCAACATGTGTATCACACATTGCCTGTAAGTGGATAACTCATCTTTAACATGTGCATATCACAATGCCTGTAAGTGGATAACACATCTTTAACATGTGTATAACACAAATCCTGTAAGTGGATAACTCGTCTCTACCATGTGTATAACACAATTCCAGTACATGGATAGCTCATCTTTAACTTGTGTATAACACAATTCCTGTAAGTGGATAACACATCTTTAACATGTGTATAATGCAACGCCTGTAAGCAGATTACACATCTTCAATATATGAATAACAAAATGCCTGCAAGTGGATAACTCATCTATAACTTGTGTATAACACAATTCCTTTAAGTGGATAACTCATCTTTAACATGTGCATAACACAATTCCTGTAAGTGGTTAACTCCTTTTTAACATGTGTGTGTATAACACAATTCCTGTAAGTGGATAACTCAACTTTAGCATGTGTATTACGCAATTCGTGTAAGTGGATAACTCGTCTTTAACATGTGTATAGCACTATTCCTGTAAGTGGATAACTCACCTTTAGCATCTTTAACACAATGTCTGCAAGTGCATAACTCATCTTTAACATGTGTATAACACAATGCCTGTAAGTGGATAACTCATCTTTAACATGTGTATCACATAATTCCTGTAAGTGGATAACTTATCTTTAACATGTGTATAGCACGATTCCTGTAAGTGGACAATGCATCTTTAACATGTGTATAACACAATTCCTGTAATTGGATAACACATCTTTAGCATGTGTATAACACGATTCCTGAAAGTGGATAACTCATCTTTAACATGTGCATAACACAATGCCTGTAGGTGGTTAACTCGTCTTTAACATGTGTATAACAAAATTCCTGTAAGTGGATAACTCATCTTTACCGTGCATATAACACAATTCCCGTACACTTTAACATGAGTATAACACAATTCCTGAAAGTGGATAACTCATCTTTAGCATGTGTATAACACAATGCCTGTAGGTGGATAACTCATCTTTAACATGTGTATAACACAATTCCTGTAAGTGGATAACTCATCTTTAACATGTGTTTAACGAAATTCATATAAGTGTACAATTCACCTGTAACATGTATAACACAATGCCTGTAAGTGGATAACTCAACTTTAACATGTGTATAACACATTTCCTATAAGTGGATAACTCAACTTTAACATCTGTACAACACAATTCCTGTAAGTAGATAACGCATCTTTAACATGTGTATAACACAATTCTTGTAAGTGGATAATTCATCTTTAGCATGTGTATAACACAATTCCTGTAAGTGGATTACTCATCTTCAACATGTGTAAAGCGCAATGCCTGTAAGCAGATAACTCATCTTTAACACGTGTATAACACGACTCCTGGAAGTGGATAACTCATCTTTAACATGTGTATAACACAATGCCTGTAGGTGGTTAACTCCTCTTTAACATGTGTATAACAAAATTCCTGTAAGTGGAGAACTCATCTTTAACATGTGTATAACACAATTCCTGTAAGTGCATAACCCACCTTTAACATGTGTGTGTATAACACAATTCCTGTAAGTGGATAACTCAACTTTAACATGTGTATTACACAATTCGTGTAAGTGGATAACTCGTCTTTAACATGTGCATAACACAATTCCTGTAAGGGGATAACTCATCTTTCACATCTGTATACACAATGCCCCTAAGTGGATAACTCATCTTTAACATGTGTATAGCACTATTCCTGTAAGTGGATAACTCACCTTCAACATGCGTATAACACAATGTCTGCAAGTGCATAACTCATCTTTAACATGTGTATAACACAATGCCTGTTAGTGAATAACAAATCTTTAACATGTGTATAACACGATTCCTGTAAGTAGACAACGCATCTTTAACATGTGTATAACGCAATTCCTGTAAGTGGATAACACATCTTTAGCATGTGTATAACACAATTCCTGAAAGTGGATAACTCATCTTTAACATAGGTACAACGCAATTCCTGTAAGTGGATACCTCATGTTCAACATGTATACAGCACTATGCCTGTAAGCGGATAACCCATCTCTAACATGTGTATAACACAATTCCTGTAAGTGGATAACTCACTTTTATCATGCGTATAACACAATTCCCGTACTCTTTAACATGAGTATAGTACAATTCCTGAAAGTGGATAACTCACCTTTAGCATGTGCATAACACAATGCCTCTAGGTGGATAACTCATCTTTAACATGAGTATAACACAATTCCTGTAAGTAGATAACTCATCTTTAACATTTGTTTAACGAAATTCATGTAAGTGTACAATTCACCTGTAACAAATATAACACAGTGCCTGTATGTGGATAACTCAACTTTAACATGTGTATAACGCATTTCCTATAAGTGGATAACTCAACTTTAACATGTGTATAACACAATTCCTGTAAGTGGGTAACTCATCCTTAACATGTGTATAATACAATTCCTGTAAGGGAATAACTCATCTTTAACATGTGTATAACACAATGCGTGTAAGTGGATAACTCGTCGTTAACATGTGTATAACACAATTCCTGTATGTGGATACCTGATCTTTAACATGTGTATAACACAATTCCGGCAAGAGGATAACTCATCTTCAACATGTGTATAACACAATGCCCGTATCTGGATAACTCATCTTTAACATGCGTATAACACAATGTTTGCAAGTGCACAACTCATCATTAACATGTGTATAACACAATGCCTGTAAGGGGACAACTCATCTTTAACATGTGTATAACACAATTCCTGCATGTGGTAACTCGTCTTTAACATGTGCATCACACAATGCCTGTAAGTGGACAACTCATCTTTAACACGTGTATATCACAATTCCTGTAAATGAATAACACATCTTTAACATGTGTATAACACAATTCCTTTAAGTGGATAACTCGTCTCTACCATGTGTATAACACAATTCCTGTACGTGGATAGCTCATCTTTAACATGTGTATAACACAATTCCTGTAAGTGGATACCTCATCTTTAACATGTGTATAACACAATTCCTGTAAGTGGATAACACATCTTTAGCATGTGTATAATGCAACGCCTGTAAGCGGATTACACATCTTTAGCATATGAATAACACAATGCATGCAAGTGGATAACTCATCTTTTACTTGTGTATAGCACAATTCCTTTAAGTGGATAACTCATCTTTAACGTGTGTATAACACAATGCCTGTAGGTGGTTAACTCCTATTTAACATTTGTATAACACAATTCCTGTAAGTGGAGAACTCATCTTTAACATGTGTATAACACAATACCTGTAGGTGGTTAACTCCTCTTTAACATGTGTATAACACAATTCCTGTAAGTGGATAACTCATCTTTAACATGCGTATAAAACAAATCCTGTAAGTGGATAAATCAACTTTAACATGTGTATTACACAATTCGTGTAAGTGGATAACTCGTCTTTAACATGTGTGTAAAACAATGTCTGCAAGTGCATAACTCATCCTTAACAGGTGTATAAAACAATGCCTCTAAGTGGATAACTCATCTTTAACATGTGTGTAACACAATTCTTGTAAGCAATAACTCATCCTTTAACATGTGCATGACACAATGTCTGTATGTGGATGATAACTCATTTTTAATATGTGTATGACACAATTCCTTTAAGTGGATAAATCATCTTTAACTTGTGTATAACACAATTCCTGTAAGTGGATAACTTATCTTTAACGTGTGTATAACAGGATTCCTGTAAGTGGACAACGCATCTTTAACATGTGTATAACACAATTCCTGTAAGTGGATAACACATCTTTAACATGTTTATAACACAATTCCTGAAAGAGGATAACTCATCTTTAACATATGTATAACACAATTCCTGTAAGGGGATACCTCATCTTCAACATACATACAGCACAATGCCTGTAAGCGGATAGCCCACCTTTAACATGTGTATAACACAATTCCTGTAAGTGGAGAACTCCTCTTTAACATGTGTATAGCAAAATTCCTGTAAGTGGATAATTTAACTTTAACATGTGTATAACACATTTCGTGTAAATGGATAACTCATCTTTAACGTGTGTGTAACACAATTCCTGTAAGTGGATGACTTATCTTTGACATGTGTATAACGCAATTCATGTATGTGGAAATTCACCTGTAACATTTGTATAACACAATGCCTGTCAGGGGTAATTCATCTTCAACATGTGTATAACACAATTCCTGTAAGTGGATAACTGAACTTTAACATGTGTATAACACAATTCCGGTAAGTGGATAACTCATCTTTAACATGTGTATGACACAATTCTTGTAAGTGGATAACTCATCTTTAACATGTGTATAACACAATTCCTGTAAGTGGATAACTCGTCTTCAACATTTGAACAGCACAATGCCTGTAAGCGGATAACTCATCTTTAACATGTGTATAACACAATTCCTGAAATTTTTAACATGAGTATAACACAATTCCTGTAAGTGAATAACTTATCTCTAACATGTCTGTAACACAATGCCTGTAGGTGGATAACTCATCTTTAACATGTGTATAACACAATTCCTGTAACTGGATAACTCATCTTTGAAATGTGTATAACACAATTCCTGTAAGTGTATAAGTCATCTTTGACATGTGTATAACACAATGCCTGTAGGTGGTTAACTCATCTTTAGCATGTGTAAAACACAATTCCTATAAGCTAGTAACTGAACTTTAGCATTTTGTAGGTGATTAACTCACCTTTAACTTCTGTACAACACAAGTCCTAAAAGCCGATAACTGAACTGTAGCATGTGTATAGCACAATGCCTATAGGTGGTTAACTCCTCTTTAACATGTGGGTAACACAATTCCTGTAAGTGGATAACTCATCTTTAGCACATGTATTACACAATTCCTGTAAGTGGATAACTCCTTTTTAGGATGTGTGTCACACAATTCCTGTAAGTGGACAACTCATATTTAGCATATGTATTACACAATTACTGTAAGTGGATTACTCATCTTTTACATGTGTATAACACAATGCCTGTAAGTGGATAACTCATATTTAGCATTTGTATAACACAATTTATGTAAGTGGATAACTCATGTTTAACATGTGTATAATGCAATTCATGTAAGTGGATAACTCATCTTTAACATGTGTCTAACACAATTCCTCTAAGTGGACAGTTCATCTGTAACATGTGTGTAACACAATGCCTGTAAGTCGATAACTCATCTTCCACATGTGCATAACACAATGCCTGTAAGTGGATAACTCTACTTTAACATGTGTATTACACAATTCCTGTAAGTGGATAACTCATCTTTAACATGTGTATAACACAATGCGTGTAGGTTGATAACTCATTTTTAACATGTCTATAGCACAATGCCTTTAAGTGGATAACTCATCTTTAACATGGGTATAACACAATGCCGGTAAGTGGATAACTCATCTTTAACATGTGTACAGCAAAATGCCTGTAAGTGGATAACCCATCTTTAACATGTGTATACCGCAATGCCTGTAAGTGGATAACTTATGTTTAACATGGGTATAACACAATGCCTGTAAGTGGATATCTCATCTTTAACATGCATATAACACAATGTCTGTAAGTGGATAACTCATCTTTAACTTGTGTATAACACAAGTGCTCTAAGTGGATATCTCATCTTTAAGATGTGTATAACACAATGCCTGTAAGTGGATAACCCATCTTTAACATGATTATAACACAATTCCTGTAAGTGGATAACACCTCTTTAACATGTGTATAACACAATGTCTGTAGGTGGTTAACTCCTCTTTAACATGTGAATAACACAATTCCTGTAAGTGGATAACACATCTTTGAGATGTGTATAACACAATTCCTGTAAGTGGATAAATCAAGTTTAACATGTGTATTACACAATTCGTGTAAGTGGATAACTCGTCTTTAACATGTGTATAACACAATTCCTGTAAGGGGATAACTCATCTTTAACATCTGCACAAAACAATGCCTCTAAGTGGATAACTTCTCTTTAACATGCGTATTTCACTATTCCTGTAAGTGGATAACTCACCTTTAACATGCGTATAACACAATTCCTGTAAGTGGATAACACATCTTTAACATGTGTATAACACAATTCCTGTAAGTGGACAACTCATCTTTAACATGTGTATAACACAATTCCTGTGAGTGGATAACTCCTTTTTAACATGTGTGTAACACAATTCCTGTAAGTGGATAACTCATCTTTAACATGTGTATAAGACAATTCCTGTAAGTGGATAAATTAACTTTAACATGTGTATTACACAATTCGTGCAAGTGGATATCTCGTCTTTAACATGTGTATAACACAACGTCTGCAAGTGCATAACTCATCTTTAACAGGAGTATAATACAATGCCTCTAAGTGGATAACTCATCTTTAACATGTGTGTAACACAATTCTTGTAAGTTATAACTCATCTTTAACATGTGCATGACACAATGTCTGTATGTGGACGATAACTCATTTTTAACATGTGTTTAACACAATTCCTGTAAGTGGATAACTCATCTTTAACATGTGTATAACACAATTCCTGTAAGTGGATAACTTATCTTTAACATGTGTATAACACGATTCCTGTAAGTGGACAACGCATCTTTAACATGTGTATAACACAATTCCTGTAAGTGGATAACACATCTTTAACATGTGTATGTCACAATTCCTGAAAGAGGATTACTCATCCTTAATATATGTATAACAAAATTCCTGTAAGGGGATACCTCATCTTCAACATGCATACAGCACAATGCCTATAAGCGGACAACCCACGTTTAACATGCGTATAACACAATTCCTGTAAGTGGAGAACTCCTCTTTAACGTGTGTATAGCAAACTTCCTGTAAGTGGATAACTCAACTTTAACATGTGTGTAACACAATTCCTGTAAGTGGATATCTCATCTTTAGCACATGTATTACGCAATTCCTGTAAGTGGATAACTCCTCTTTAGGATGTGTGCCACCCAATTCCTGTAAGTGGACAACTCATATTTAGCACATGTATTACACAATTCCTGTAAGTGTATAACTCATCTTTTACATGTGTATAACACAATGCCTGTAAGTGGATAACTCATCTTTAGCATGTGTATAACACAATTTATGTAAGTGGATAACTCATCTTTAACATGTGTATAATGCAATTCATGTAAGTGGATAACTCATCTTTAACATGTGTCCAACACAATTCCTCTAAGTGGATAGTTCATCTGTAACATGTGTGTTACACAATGCCTTTAAGTCGATAACTCATCTTCCACATCTGTATAACACAATGCCTGTAAGTGGATAAATCTACTTTAACTTGTGTATTACACAATTCCTGTTAGTGGATAACTCAACAATAACATGTGTGTAGCACAATTCCTGTAAGTGGATAACACATCTTTAACATGCGTATAACACAAGTGCTGTAAGTGGATAACTCATCTTTAAAATGTGTATAACACAATGCGTGTAAGTGGATAACTCATCTTTAACATGTCTATAGAACAATGCCTTTAAGTGGATAACTCATCTTTAACAGGGGTATAACACAATGCCGGTAAGTGGATAACTCATCTTTAACATGTGTACAGCACAATGCCTGTAAGTGGATAACACATCTTTAACATGTGTATAACACAATGCGTGTAAGAATATGTGTATAGCACAATTCTTGTCAGTGGATAACTCATCTTTATCATGTGTATAACACAATTCCTGTAAGTTGATTACTCATCTTCAACATGTGTACAGCACAATGCCTGTAAGCAGATAACTCATCTTTAACATGTGTATAACACAATTCCTGGAAGTGGATAACTCATCTTTAACATGTGTATAACACAATACCTGTAAGTGGATACCACATATTTAGCATGTGTATAAGACAATGCCTGTATGCAAGTAACCCATCTTTAACATGTGTATAACACAATTCCTGTAAGTGGACAACTCGTCTCTTCCATGTGTATAACACAATTCCTGTACATGGATAGCTCATCTTTAACATGTGTATAACAAAAATCCTGTAAGTGGATAACACATCTTTAACATGTGTATAATGCAACGCCTGTAAGCGGATTACACATCTTTAATATATGAATAACACAATGCTTGCAAATGGATAACTCATCTTTAACTTGTGTATAACGCAATTCCTTTAATTGGATAACTCATCTTTAACATGTGTATAACACAATGCCTGTAGATGGATAAATCATCTTTAACACGTTTATAACACAATTTCTGTAAGTGGATAATTCACATTTAAAACGTGTATAACACAATTCCTGTAACTGGATAACTCATCTTTAACATGTGTATAACACAATGCCTGTAGGTGCTTAACTCCTCTTTAACATGTGTATAACACAATTGATGTAAGTGGAGAACTCATCTTTAACATGTGTATAACACACTGCCTGTAAGTGGATAACTCATCTTTAACATGGGTATACCACAATGCCTGTAAGTGGATAACTTATCTTTAACTTGTGTATAACACAATTCCTGTAAGTGGATAACGCAACTTTAGCATGTGAATAACACAATTCCTGTAAGTGGATTACTCATCTTTAACATGTGAATAACACAATTCCTGTAACTGGATAACTTATCTTCAACATGTGCAGAACACAATGCTCGTAAGTGTATAACACAATTCCTGTAAGTGGATAACTCATCTTTAAAATGTGTATAACGCAATTCCTGTAACTGGATAACATATCTTTAACATGTGCATAACACAATGCCTGTAGGTGTTTAATTCATTTGTAACATGTGTGTAACACAATGCCTGTAAGTGGTTAACTCATCTTCAACATCTGTATCACACAATGCCTGTAAGTGGATAACTCAACTTTAACATGTGTATAACACAATTCCTGTCAGTGGATAAATAAACTTTAACATGTGCATAACATAATTCCTGTAAGTGGATAACTCACCTGTCACACGTGTATAACACAATTTCTGTAAGTGGATTACACATCTTTAACATGTGCATAACACAATTCCTGTAAGTGGATAACTCATCTTTAACATGTGTATAACACAATTCCTGTAAGTGGATAGCTCATCTTCAACATTTGTATAACACAATTCCTGTAAGTGGATAACTCATCTTTAAAATGTGTATAACACAATTCCTGTAAATGGATAACTCATCCTAAATATGTGTATAAGACAATTCCTGTGAGTGGATAACTCATCTTTAACATGTGTGTAACACAAGGCGTGTAAGTGGATAACTCATCTTTAACATGTGCATAACACTATTCCTGTATGTCGATAACTGATCTTCAACATGTGTATAACACAATTCCTGCAAGTGGATAACTCATCCTTAACATGTGTATAACACAATGTTTGCAAGTGCATAACTCATCATTAACATCTGTATAACACAATGCCTCTAAGTGGACAACTCATCTTTAACATGTGTATAACACAATTCCTGTAAGTGGTAACTCGTCTTCAACATGTGCATCACACAATGCCTCTAAGTGGATAACTCATCTTTAACATGTGTATATCACAATTCCTGTAGGTGGATAACACATCTTTAACATGTGTATAACGCAATTCCTGTAAGTGGATAACTCGTCTCTACCATGTGTATAACACAATTCCTGTACATGGATAGCTCATCTTTAACTTGTGTATAACACAATTCCTGTAAGTGGATAACACATCTTTAACATGTGTATAATGCAACGCCTGTAAGCGGATTACACATCTTTAATATATGAATAACACAATGCCTGCAAGTGGATAACTCATCTTTAACTTGTGTATAACACAATTCCTTTAAGTGGATAACTCATCTTTAACATGTGTATAACACAATGCCTGTAGGTGGTTAACTCCTCTTTAACATGTGTATAACAAAATTCCTGTAAGTGAAGAACTCATCTTTAACATGTGTATAAAACAATTCCTGTAAGTGGATAACACATCTTTAGCATGTTATAATACAATTCCTGAAAGTGGATAACTCATCTTTAACATATGTACAACACAATTCCTGTAAGGGGATACCTCATCTTAAACATATGTACAAAGCAATTCCTGTAAGATGATACCTCATCATCAACATGTATACAGCACAATGCCTGTATGAGGATAACCCACCCTTAACATGTGTATAACACAATTCCTGTAAGTGGATAACTCATCTTTACCATGCGTATAACACAATTCTCGTACTCTTTAACATGAGTATAACACAATTCCTGAAAGTGGATAACTCATCTTTAACATGTGTATAACACAATGCCTGTAGGTGGATAACTCATCTTTAACATGTGAATAACACAATTCCTGTAAGTGGATAACTCATCGTTAACACGTGTTTAACGAAATTCATGTAAGTGTACAATTCACCTGTAACATGTATAACACAATGCCTGTAAGTAGATAGCTCATCTTCAACATGTGTATAACACAATTCCTGTAAGTGGAGAACTCATCTTTAACATGTGTTTAACACAATGCCTGTAGTTGCTTATCTCATCTTTAACATGTGTATAGCACAATTCCTGTAAGGGGAGAACTCATCTTTAACGTGTGTATAACACAATTACTGTAAGTGGATAACTCATCTTTAACATGTGTATAACACAATTCCTGTAAGTGGTTAACTCCTCTTTAACATGTGTGTGTAGAACACAATTCCTGTAAGTGGATAACTCAACTTTAACATGTGTATTACGCAATTCGTGTAAGTGGATAACTCGTCTTTAACATGTGTAAAGCGCTATTCCCGTAAGTGGATAACTCACCTTTAACATGCGTATGACACAATTTCTGCAAGTGCATAACTCATCTTTAACATGTGTATAACACAATGCCTGTAAGTGGATAACTCATCTTTAACATGTGTATAACATAATTCCTGTAAGTGGATAACTTATCTTTAACATGTGTATAGCACGATTCCTGTAAGTGGACAACGCATCTTTAACATGTGTATAACACAATTCCTGTAAGTGGATAACACATCTTTAGCATGTGCATAACACGATTCCTGAAAGTGGATAACTCATCTTTAAAATATGTATAACACAATTCCTGTAAGGGGATACCTCATCTTTAACATATGTACAAAGCAATTCCTGTAAGGGGATACCTCATCATCAACATGTATACAGCACAATGCCTGTAAGCGGATAACCCACCTTTAACATGTGTATAACACAATTCCTGTAAGTGGATAACTCATCTTTACCATGCGTATAACACAATTCTCGTACTCTTTAACATGAGTATAACACAATTCCTGAAAGTGGATAACCCATCTTTAACATGTGTATAACACAATGCCTGTAGGTGGATAACTCATCTTTATTATGTGAATAACACAATTCCTGTAAGTGGATAACTCATCTTTAACACGTGTTTAACGAAATTCATGTAAGTGTACAATTCACCTGTAACATGTATAACACAATGCCTGTAAGTGGATAGCTCATCTTCAACATGTGTATAACACAAGTCCTGTAAGTGGAGAACTCATCTTTAACATGTGTTTAACACAATGCCTGTAGTTGCTTATCTCATCTTTAACATGTGTATAGCACAATTCCTGTAAGGGGAGATCTCATCTTTAACGTGTGTATAACACAATTACTGTAAGTGTATAACTCATCTTTAACATGTGTACAACAAAATTCCTGTAATTTGAAAACTCAGCCTTAACATGTGTATAACAGAATCCGTGCAAGTGGATAACTCATCTTTAACATATGTATAACGCAATTCCTGTAAGTGGAGAGCTCATCTTTAACATTTGTATAACACAGTTCCTGTAATCTTTAACATGAGTATAACACATTTCCTGTAAGCGGGTAACTCATCTTTACCATGTGTATAAAACAATGCCTGTAAGTGGATAACTCATCTTTAACATGTGTATAACACAATTCCTGTAAGTGGATAACTCATCCTAAACATGTGTATAACACAATTCCTGTAAGTGGATGACTCATCTTTAATTTGTGTGTAACACAATGCGTGTAAGTGGATAACTCATCTTTAACATGAGTATAACACAATTCCTGTATGTGGATAACTGATCTTCAACAGGTGTATAACACAGTTCCTGCAAGTGGATAACTCATCTTTAAGATCAGTATAACACAACGTTTGTAAGTGCATAACTCATCATTAACATGTGTATAACACAATGCCTGTAAGTGGACAACTCATCTTTAACATGTGTATAACACAATTCCTGTAAGTGGTAACTCGTCTTCAACATGTGTATCACACATTGCCTGTAAGTGGATAACTCATCTTTAACATGTGCATATCACAATGCCTGTAAGTGGATAACACATCTTTAACATGTGTATAACACAAATCCTGTAAGTGGATAACTCGTCTCTACCATGTGTATAACACAATTCCTGTACATGGATAGCTCATCTTTAACTTGTGTATAACACAATTCCTGTAAGTGGATAACACATCTTTAACATGTGTATAATGCAACGCCTGTAAGCGGATTACACATCTTTAATATATGAATAACACAATGCCTGCAAGTGGATAACTCATCTTTAACTTGTGTATAACACAATTCCTTTAAGTGGATAACTCATCTTTAACATGTGTATAACACAATGCCTGTAGGTGGTTAACTCCTCTTTAACATGTGTATAACAAAATTCCTGTAAGTGAAGAACTCATCTTTAACATGTGTATAAAACAATTCCTGTAAGTGGATAACACATCTTTAGCATGTTATAATACAATTCCTGAAAGTGGATAACTCATCTTTAACATATGTACAACACAATTCCTGTAAGGGGATACCTCATCTTAAACATATGTACAAAGCAATTCCTGTAAGATGATACCTCATCATCAACATGTATACAGCACAATGCCTGTATGAGGATAACCCACCCTTAACATGTGTATAACACAATTCCTGTAAGTGGATAACTCATCTTTACCATGCGTATAACACAATTCTCGTACTCTTTAACATGAGTATAACACAATTCCTGAAAGTGGATAACTCATCTTTAACATGTGTATAACACAATGCCTGTAGGTGGATAACTCATCTTTAACATGTGAATAACACAATTCCTGTAAGTGGATAACTCATCGTTAACACGTGTTTAACGAAATTCATGTAAGTGTACAATTCACCTGTAACATGTATAACACAATGCCTGTAAGTGGATAGCTCATCTTCAACATGTGTATAACACAATTCCTGTAAGTGGAGAACTCATCTTTAACATGTGTTTAACACAATGCCTGTAGTTGCTTAACTCATCTTTAACATGTGTATAGCACAATTCCTGTAAGGGGAGAACTTATCTTTAACGTGTGTATAACACAATTACTGTAAGTGGATAACTCATCTTTAACATGTGTATAACACAATTCCTGTAAGTGGTTAACTCCTCTTTAACATGTGTGTGTAGAACACAATTCCTGTAAGTGGATAACTCAACTTTAACATGTGTATTACGCAATTCGTGTAAGTGGATAACTCGTCTTTAACATGTGTAAAGCGCTATTCCCGTAAGTGGATAACTCACCTTTAACATGCGTATGACACAATGTCTGCAAGTGCATAACTCATCTTTAACATGTGTATAACACAATGCCTGTAAGTGGATAACTCATCTTTAACATGTGTATAACATAATTCCTGTAAGTGGATAACTTATCTTTAACATGTGTATAGCACGATTCCTGTAAGTGGACAACGCATCTTTAACATGTGTATAACACAATTCCTGTAAGTGGATAACACATCTTTAGCATGTGCATAACACGATTCCTGAAAGTGGATAACTCATCTTTAAAATATGTATAACACAATTCCTGTAAGGGGATACCTCATCTTTAACATATGTACAAAGCAATTCCTGTAAGGGGATACCTCATCATCAACATGTATACAGCACAATGCCTGTAAGCGGATAACCCACCTTTAACATGTGTATAACACAATTCCTGTAAGTGGATAACTCATCTTTACCATGCGTATAACACAATTCTCGTACTCTTTAACATGAGTATAACACAATTCCTGAAAGTGGATAACCCATCTTTAACATGTGTATAACACAATGCCTGTAGGTGGATAACTCATCTTTAACATGTGAATAACACAATTCCTGTAAGTGGATAACTCATCTTTAACACGTGTTTAACGAAATTCATGTAAGTGTACAATTCACCTGTAACATGTATAACACAATGCCTGTAAGTGGATAGCTCATCTTCAACATGTGTATAACACAATTCCTGTAAGTGGACAACTCATCTTTAACATGTGTTTAACACAATGCCTGTAGTTGCTTATCTCATCTTTAACATGTGTATAGCACAATTCCTGTAAGGGGAGAACTCATCTTTAACGTGTGTATAACACAATTACTGTAAGTGTATAACTCATCTTTAACATGTGTACAACAAAATTCCTGTAATTTGAAAACTCAGCTTTAACATGTGTATAACAGAATCCGTGCAAGTGGATAACTCATCTTTAACATATGTATAACGCAATTCCTGTAAGTGGAGAGCTCATCTTTAACATTTGTATAACACAGTTCCTGTAATCTTTAACATGAGTATAACACATTTCCTGTAAGCGGGTAACTCATCTTTACCATGTGTATAAAACAATGCCTGTAAGTGGATAACTCATCTTTAACATGTGTATAACCCAATTCCTGTAAGTGGATAACTCATCCTAAACATGTGTATAACACAATTCCTGTAAGTGGATGACTCATCTTTAATATGTGTGTAACACAATGCGTGTAAGTGGATAACTCATCTTTAACATGTGTATAACACAATTCCTGTATGTGGATAACTGATCTTCAACAGGTGTATAACACAGTTCCTGCAAGTGGATAACTCATCTTTAAGATCAGTATAACACAATGTTTGTAAGTGCATAACTCATCATTAACATGTGTATAACACAATGCCTGTAAGTGGACAACTCATCTTTAACATGTGTATAACAAAATTCCTGTAAGTGGTAACTCGTCTTCAACATGTGTATCACACATTGCCTGTAAGTGGATAACTCATCTTTAACATGTGCATATCACAATGCCTGTAAGTGGATAACACATCTTTAACATGTGTATAACACAAATCCTGTAAGTGGATAACTCGTCTCTACCATGTGTAGAACACAATTCCTGTACATGGATAGGTCATCTTTAACTTGTGTATAACACAATTCCTGTAAGTGGATAACACATCTTTAACATGTGTATAATGCAACGCCTGTAAGCGGATTACACATCTTTAATATATGAATAACAAAATGCCTGCAAGTGGATAACTCATCTATAACTTGTGTATAACACAATTCCTTCAAGGGGATAACTCATCTTTAACATGTGCATAACACAATTCCTGTAAGTGGTTAACTCCTCTTTAACATGTGTGTGTATAACACAATTCCTGTAAGTGGATAACTCAACTTTAGCATGTGTATTACGCAATTCGTGTAAGTGGATAACTCGTCTTTAACATGTGTATAGCACTATTCCTGTAAGTGGATAACTCACCTTTAACATGCGTATAACACAATGTCTGCAAGTGCATAACTCATCTTTAACATGTGTATAACACAATGCCTTTAAGTGGATAACTCATCTTTAACATGTGTATCACATAATTCCTGTAAGTGGATAACTTATCTTTAACATGTGTATAGCACGATTCCTGTAAGTGGACAATGCATCTTTAACATGTGTATAACACAATTCCTGTAACTGGATAACACATCTTTAGCATGTGTATAACACGATTCCTGAAAGTGGATAACTCATCTTTAACATGTGCATAACACAATGCCTGTAGGTGGTTAACTCGTCTTTAACATGTGTATAACAAAATTCCTGTAAGTGGATAACTCATCTTTACCATGCGTATAACACAATTCCCGTACACTTTAACATGAGTATAACACAATTCCTGAAAGTGGATAACTCATCTTTAGCATGTTTATAACACAATGCCTGTAGGTGGATAAGTCATCTTTAACATGTGTATAACACAATTCCTGTAAGTGGATAACTCATCTTTAACATGTGTTTAACGAAATTCATATAAGTGTACAATTCACCTGTAACATGTATAACACAATGCCTGTAAGTGGATAACTCAACTTTAACATGTGTATAAGACATTTCCTATAAGTGGATAACTCAACTTTAACATGTGTACAACACAATTCCTGTAAGTAGATAACGCATCTTTAACATGTGTATAACACAATTCTTGTAAGTGGATAATTCATCTTTAGCATGTGTATAACACAATTCCTGTAAGTGGATTACTCATCTTCAACATGTGTAAAGCACAATGCCTGTAAGCAGAAAACTCATCTTTAACATGTGTATAACACGACTCCTGGAAGTGGATAACTCATCTTTAACATGTGTATAACACAATGCCTGTAGGTGGTTAACTCCTCTTTAACATGTGTATAACAAAATTCCTGTAAGTGGAGAACTCATCTTTAACATGTGTATAACACAATTCCTGTAAGTGCATAACCCACCTTTAACATGTGTGTGTATAACACAATTCCTGTAAGTGGATAACACATCTTTAACATGTGTATAATGCAACGCCTGTAAGCGGATTACACATCTTTAATATATGAATAACACAATGCCTGCAAGTGGATAACTCATCTTTAACTTGTGTATAACACAATTCCTTTAAGTGGATAACTCATCTTTAACATGTGTATAACACAATGCCTGTAGGTGGTTAACTCCTCTTTAACATGTGTATAACAAAATTCCTGTAAGTGAAGAACTCATCTTTAACATGTGTATAAAACAATTCCTGTAAGTGGATAACACATCTTTAGCATGTTATAATACAATTCCTGAAAGTGGATAACTCATCTTTAACATATGTACAACACAATTCCTGTAAGGGGATACCTCATCTTAAACATATGTACAAAGCAATTCCTGTAAGATGATACCTCATCATCAACATGTATACAGCACAATGCCTGTATGAGGATAACCCACCCTTAACATGTGTATAACACAATTCCTGTAAGTGGATAACTCATCTTTACCATGCGTATAACACAATTCTCGTACTCTTTAACATGAGTATAACACAATTCCTGAAAGTGGATAACTCATCTTTAACATGTGTATAACACAATGCCTGTAGGTGGATAACTCATCTTTAACATGTGAATAACACAATTCCTGTAAGTGGATAACTCATCGTTAACACGTGTTTAACGAAATTCATGTAAGTGTACAATTCACCTGTAACATGTATAACACAATGCCTGTAAGTGGATAGCTCATCTTCAACATGTGTATAACACAATTCCTGTAAGTGGAGAACTCATCTTTAACATGTGTTTAACACAATGCCTGTAGTTGCTTATCTCATCTTTAACATGTGTATAGCACAATTCCTGTAAGGGGAGAACTCATCTTTAACGTGTGTATAACACAATTACTGTAAGTGTATAACTCATCTTTAACATGTGTACAACAAAATTCTCCTGTAATTTGAAAACTCAGCTTTAACATGTGTATAACAGAATCCGTGCAAGTGGATCACTCATCTTTAACATATGTATAACGCAATTCCTGTAAGTGGAGAGCTCATCTTTAACATTTGTATAACACAGTTCCTGTAATCTTTAACATGAGTATAACACATTTCCTGTAAGCGGGTAACTCATCTTTACCATGTGTATAAAACAATGCCTGTAAGTGGATAACTCATCTTTAACATGTGTATAACCCAATTCCTGTAAGTGGATAACTCATCCTAAACATGTGTATAACACAATTCCTGTAAGTGGATGACTCATCTTTAATATGTGTGTAACACAATGCGTGTAAGTGGATAACTCATCTTTAACATGTGTATAACACAATTCCTGTATGTGGATAACTGATCTTCAACAGGTGTATAACACAGTTCCTGCAAGTGGATAACTCATCTTTAAGATCAGTATAACACAATGTTTGTAAGTGCATAACTCATCATTAAAATGTGTATAACACAATGCCTGTAAGTGGACAACTCATCTTTAACATGTGTATAACACAATTCCTGTAAGTGGTAACTCGTCTTCAACATGTGTATCACACATTGCCTGTAAGTGGATAACTCATCTTTAACATGTGCATATCACAATGCCTGTAAGTGGATAACACATCTTTAACATGTGTATAACACAAATCCTGTAAGTGGATAACTCGTCTCTACCATGTGTATAACACAATTCCTGTACATGGATAGCTCATCTTTAACTTGTGTATAACACAATTCCTGTAAGTGGATAACACATCTTTAACATGTGTATAATGCAACGCCTGTAAGCGGATTACACATCTTTAATATATGAATAACAAAATGCCTGCAAGTGGATAACTCATCTATAACTTGTGTATAACACAATTCCTTTAAGTGGATAACTCATCTTTAACATGTGCATAACACAATTCCTGTAAGTGGTTAACTCCTCTTTAACATGTGTGTGTATAACACAATTCCTGTAAGTGGATAACTCAACTTTAGCATGTGTATTACGCAATTCGTGTAAGTGGATAACTCGTCTTTAACATGTGTATAGCACTATTCCTGTAAGTGGATAACTCACCTTTAACATGCGTATAACACAATGTCTGCAAGTGCATAACTCATCTTTAACATGTGTATAACACAATGCCTTTAAGTGGATAACTCATCTTTAACATGTGTATCACATAATTCCTGTAAGTGGATAACTTATCTTTAACATGTGTATAGCACGATTCCTGTAAGTGGACAATGCATCTTTAACATGTGTATAACACAATTCCTGTAACTGGATAACACATCTTTAGCATGTGTATAACACGATTCCTGAAAGTGGATAACTCATCTTTAACATGTGCATAACACAATGCCTGTAGGTGGTTAACTCGTCTTTAACATGTGTATAACAAAATTCCTGTAAGTGGATAACTCATCTTTACCATGCGTATAACACAATTCCCGTACACTTTAACATGAGTATAACACAATTCCTGAAAGTGGATAACTCATCTTTAGCATGTTTATAACACAATGCCTGTAGGTGGATAAGTCATCTTTAACATGTGTATAACACAATTCCTGTAAGTGGATAACTCATCTTTAACATGTGTTTAACGAAATTCATATAAGTGTACAATTCACCTGTAACATGTATAACACAATGCCTGTAAGTGGATAACTCAACTTTAACATGTGTATAACACATTTCCTATAAGTGGATAACTCAACTTTAACATGTGTACAACACAATTCCTGTAAGTAGATAACGCATCTTTAACATGTGTATAACACAATTCTTGTAAGTGGATAATTCATCTTTAGCATGTGTATAACACAATTCCTGTAAGTGGATTACTCATCTTCAACATGTGTAAAGCACAATGCCTGTAAGCAGAAAACTCATCTTTAACATGTGTATAACACGACTCCTGGAAGTGGATAACTCATCTTTAACATGTGTATAACACAATGCCTGTAGGTGGTTAACTCCTCTTTAACATGTGTATAACAAAATTCCTGTAAGTGGAGAACTCATCTTTAACATGTGTATAACACAATTCCTGTAAGTGCATAACCCACCTTTAACATGTGTGTGTATAACACAATTCCTGTAAGTGGATAACTCAACTTTAACATGTGTATTACACAATTCGTGTAAGTGGATAACTCGTCTTTAACATGTGCATAACACAATTCCTGTAAGGGGATAACTCTTCTTTCACATCTGTATACACAATGCCCCTAAGTGGATAACTCATCTTTAACATGTGTATAGCACTATTCCTGTAAGTGGATAACTCACCTTTAACATGCGTATAACACAATGTCTGCTAGTGCATAACTCATCTTTAACATGTGTATAACACAATGCCTGTTAGTGAATAACAAATCTTTAACATGTGTATAACATAATTCCTGTAAGTGGATAACTTATCTTTAACATGTGTATAACACGATTCCTGTAAGTGGACAACGCATCTTTAACATGTGTATAACGCAATTCCTGTAAGTGGATAACACATCTTTAGCATATGTATAACACAATTCCTGAAAGCGGATAACTCATCTTTAACATATGTACAACGCAATTCCTGTAAGTGGATACCTCATCTTCAACATGTATACGGCACAATGCCTGTAAGCGGATAACCCATCTCTAACATGTGTATAACACAATTCCTGTAAGTGGATAACTCACCTTTACCATGCGTATAACACAATTCCCGTACTCTTTAACATGAGTATAGTACAATTCCTGAAAGTGGATAACTCACCTTTAGCATGTGTATAACACAATGCCTCTAGGTGGATAACTCATCTTTAACATGAGTATAACACAATTCCTGTAAGTAGATAACTCATCTTTAACATGTGTTTAACGAAATTCATGTAAGTGTACAATTCACCTGTAACATATATAACACAGTGCCTGTATGTGGATAACTCAACTTTAACATGTGTATAACGCATTTCCTATAAGTGGATAACTCAACTTTAACATGTGTATAACACAATTCCTGAAAGTGGGTAACTCATCCTTAACATGTGTATAACACAATTCCTGTAAGGGAATAACTCATCTTTAACATGTGTATAACACAATGCGTGTAAGTGGATAACTCATCATTAACATGTGTATAACACTATTCCTGTATGTGGATACCTGATGTTTAACATGTGTATAACACAATTCCTGCAAGAGGATAACTCATCTTCAACATGTGCATCACACAATGCCCGTAAGTGGACAACTCATCTTTAACACGTGTACATCACAATTCCTGTAAATGGATAACACATCTTTAACATGTGTATAACACAATTCCTTTAAGTGGATAACTCGTCTCTACCATGTGTATAACACAATTCCTGTACGTGGATAGCTCATCTTTAAATTGTGTTTAACACAATTCCTGTAAATGGATAACACATCTTTAACATGTGTATAATGCAACGCCTGTAAGCGGATTACACATCTTTAACATATGAATAACACAAAACATGCAAGTGGATAACTCATCTTTAACTTGTGTATAGCACAATTCCTTTAAGTGGATAACTCATCTTTAACTTGTGGTTAACACAATGCCTGTAGGTGGTTAACTCCTATTTAACATGTGTATAACACAATTCCTGTAAGTGGATAACTCATCTTTAACATGTTATAACACAATGCCTGTAAGTGGATAACTCAACTTTGACATGTGTATAACACAAGTCCTGTAGGTGGATAAGACATCTTTAACATGTGTATAACACAATTCCTGAAATTTCTAACATGAGTATAACACAATTCCTGTAAGTGAATAACTTATCTCTAACATGTCTGTAACACAATTCCTGTAGGTGGATAACCCATCTTTAGCATGTGTATAACACAATTCCTGTAAGTCGATAACTCATCCCTAACATGTGTATAATGCAATTCATGTAAGTCGATAACTCATCTTTAACATGTGTCTAACACATTTCCTCTAAGAGGATAGTTCATCTGTAACATATGTGTAACACAATGCATGTAAGTCGATAACTCATCTTCAACATGTGCATAACACAATGCCTGTAGGTGGTTAATTCATCTCTAACATGAGTGTAACACAATGCCTGTAAGTGGTTAACTCATCTTCAACATCTGTATCACACAATGCCTGTAAGTGGATAACTCAACTTTAACATGTGTAAAACACAATTCCTGTACGTGGATTACACATCTTTAACATGTGTATAAAACAATTCCTGTAAGTGGATAACTCATCTTTAACATGTGTATAACACAATTCCTGTAAGTGGATAGCTCATCTTTAACATGTGTATAGCACAATTCCTGTAAGTGGAGAACTCATCTTTAACATGTGTATAACACAATGCCTGTAGGTGCTTATTTCTTCTTTAACATGTGTATAACACAATTCCTATAAGTGGAGAACTCATCTTTAACGTGTGTATAACACAATTACTGTAAGTGGATAACACATCTTTAACATGTGTGTAACAAAATTCCTGTGATTTGATAACTCAAATTTAACATGTGTATAACAGAATTCGTGTAAGTGGATAACTCATCTTTAACATGTGTATAACACAATTCCTGTAAGCGGATAACTCGTCTTTAACATGTGCATCACACGATGCCTGTAAGTGGAGAGCTCATCTTTAACATTTGTATAACACAGTTCCTGTAATCTTTAACATGAATATAACACATTTCCTGTAAGCGGGTAACTCATCTTTAACATGTGTATAAAACAATGCCTGCAAGTGGATAACTCATCTTTAACATGTGTATAACACAATTCCTGTAAGTGGAGAACTCATCCTAAACATGTGTATAACACAATTCCTGTAAGTGGATAACTCATCTTCAACATGTGTGTAACACAATGCGTGTAAGTGGATAACTCACCTTTGACATGTGTATAACACTATTCCTGTATGTGGATAACTGACCTTCAACATGTGTATAGCACAATTCCTGCAAGTGGATAACTCATCTTTAACATGTGTATAACACAATGTTTGCAAGTGCATAACTCATCATTAACATGTGTATAACACAATGCCTGTAAGTGGACAACTCATCTTTAACATGTGTATAACACAATTCCTGTAAGTGGTAACTCGTCTTCAACATGTGCATCACACAATGCCTGTAAGTGGATAACTCATCTTTAACATGTGTATATCACAATTCCTGTAAGTGGATAACACATCTTTAACATGTGTATAACACAAATCCTGTAAGTGGATAACTCGTCTCTACCATGTGTATAACACAATTCCTGTACATGGATAGCTCATCTTTAACTTGTGTATAACACAATTCCTGTAAGTGGATAACACATCTTTAACATGTGTATAATGCAATGCCTGTAAGCGGATTACACATCTTTAATATATGAATAACAAAATGCCTGCAAGTGGATAACTCATCTATAACTTGTGTATAACACAATTCCTTTTAGTGGATAACTCATCTTTAACATGTGTATAACACAATTCCTGTAAGTGGTTAACTCCTCTTTAACATGTGTGTGTATAACACAATTCCTGTAAGTGGATAACTCAACTTTAGCATGTGTATTACGCAATTCGTGTAAGTGGATAACTCGTCTTTTACATGTGTATAGCACTATTCCTGTAAGTGGATAACTCACCTTTAACATGCGTATAACACAATGTCTGCAAGTGCATAACTCATCTTTAACATGTGTATAACACAATGCCTGTAAGTGGATAACTCATCTTTAACATGTGTATCACATAATTCCTGTAAGTGGATAACTTATCTTTAACATGTGTATAGCACGATTCCAGTAAGTGGACAATGCATCTTTAGCATGTGTATAACACAATTCCTGTAAGTGGATAACTCATCTTTAAGATGTGTATAACACAATGCCTGTAGGTGGTTAACTCGTCTTTAACATGTGTATAACAAAATTCCTGTAAGTGGATAACTCATCTTTACCATGCGTATAAGACAATTCCCGTACACTTTAACATGAGTATAACACAATTCCTGAAAGTGGATAACTCATCTTTAGCATGTGTATAACACAATGCCTGTAGGTGGATAACTCATCTTTAACATGTGTATAACACAATTCTTGTAAGTGGATAACTCATCTTTAACATGAGTTTAACGAAATTCATATAAGAGTACAATTCACCTGTAACATGTATAACACAATGCCTGTAAGTGGATAACTCAACTTTAACATGTGTATAACACATTTCCTTTAAGTGGATAACTCAACTTTAACATGTGTACAACACAATTCCTGTAAGTAGATAACGCATCTTTAACATGTGTATAACACAATTCTTGTAAGTGGATAATTCATCTTTAACATGTGTATAACACAATTCCTGTAAGTGGATTACTCATCTTCAACATGTGTATAACACAATGCCTGTAAGTGGACAACTCATCTTTAACATGTGTATGACACAATTCCTGCAAGTGGTAACTCGTCTTTAACATGTGCATCACACAATGCCTGTAAGTGGACAAGTCATCTTTAACACGTGTATATCACAATTCCTGTAAATGAATAACACATCTTTAACATGTGTATAACACAATTCCTGTAAGTGGATAACTCGTCTCTACCATGTGTATAGCACAATTCATGTACGTGGATAGCTCATCTTTAAATTGTTTATAACACAATGCCTGTAAGTGGATAACTCAACTTTAACATGTGTATAACACATTTCCTATAAGTGGATAACTCAACTTTAACATGTGTACAACACAATTCCTGTAAGTAGATAACGCATCTTTAACATGTGTATAACACAATTCTTGTAAGTGGATAATTCATCTTTAACATGTGTATAACACAATTCCTGTAAGTGGATTACTCATCTTCAACATGTGTAAAGCACAATGCCTGTAAGCACATAACTCATCTTTAACATGTGTATAACACGACTCCTGGAAGTGGATAACTCATCTTTAACATATGTATAACACAATGCCTGTAGGTGGTTAACTCCTCTTTAACATGTGTATAACAAAATTCCTGTAAGTGGAGAACTCATCTTTAACATGTGTATAACACAATTCCTGTAAGTGGATAACCCACCTTTAACATGTGTGTGTATAACACAATTCCTGTAAGTGGATAACTCAACTTTAACATGTGTATTACACAATTCGTGTAAGTGGATAACTCGTCTTTAACATGTGCATAACACAATTCCTGTAAGGGGATAACTCATCTTTCACAACTGTATACACAATGCCTCTAAGTGGATAACTCATCTTTAACATGTGTATAGCACTATTCCTGTAAGTGGATAACTCACCTCTAACATGCGAATAACACAATGTCTGAAAGTGCATAACTCATCTTTAACATGTGTATAACACAATTCCTGTAAGTCGATATAACTCATCCCTAACATGTGTATAATGCAATTCATGTAAGTCGATAACTCATCTTTAACATGTGTCTAACACATTTCCTCTAAGAGGATAGTTCATCTGTAACATATGTGTAACACAATGCCTGTAAGTCGATAACTCATCTTCAACATGTGTATAACACAATGCCTATAAATGGATAACTCTACTTTAACCGGTGTATAATACAATTCCTGTAAGTGGATAACTCAACTTTAACATTTGTATAACACAACTCCTGTAAGTGGACAACTCATCTTTAAATGTGTATAACACAATTACCGTACTCTTTAACATGAGTATAACACAATTTCTGTAAGTGGATAACTCATCTTTAACATATGCATCACACAAAGCCTGTAAGTGGATAACTCATCTTTAAGTATATAACACAATGCGTGTAAGTGGATCACTCATCTTTAACATGTGTATAACACAATTCCTGTTAGTGGATGACTTATCTTTATCATTTGTATGACACGATGCTTGTTAGTGGACAATGCATCTTTAACATTTGTATAATACAACTCCTGTAAGTGGATAACTTATCTTTAACATGTGTATAACACAATTCCTGAAGGAGGATAACTCATCTTTAACATATGTATAACACAATTCCTGTAAGTGGATACCTCATCTATCACATGTATACAGAACAATGCCTCTAGGCAGATAACTCACCTTTAACATGAAGTATAACACAATTCCTGTTAGTGGATAACTCATCTTCAAATGTGTACAACACAATTACCGTACTCTTTAACATGAGTATAACACAATTCCTGTAAGTGGATAACTCATCTTTAACATGTGTATAACACAATGCCTGTAGGTGGAGAACTCATCTTTAACATGTGTATAATAAAATTTCTGTAAGTGGATAACTCATCTTTAACATGTGTATAACGAAATTCATGTAAGTGTACAATTTACCTGTAAAATGTATAACACAATGTCTGTAAGTGGATAACTCAACCTTAACATGTGTATAACATATTTCCTATAAGTGGATAACACAACTTTAACATGTGTACAACACGATTCCTGTAAGTAGATAAAACATCTTTAACATGTGTATAACACAATTCTTGTAAGTGGATAACTCATCTTTAACATGTATATAACACACTTCCTGTAAGTGTATTACTCATCTTCAACATGTGTACAGCACAATGCCTGTAAGCAGATAACTCATCTTTAACATGTGTATAACACAATTTCTGGAAGTGGATAACTCATCTTTAACATATGTATAACACAATACCTGTAAGCGGATACCTCATATTTAGCATGTGTATAACACAATGCCTGTAAGCAAGTAACTCATCTTTAACATGTGTATAACACAATGCCTGTACGTGGATAACTCCTCTTTAACATGTGTATAACATAATGCCTGTAGATGGATAAATCATCTGTAACACATTCATAACACAATTCCTGTAAGTGGATAATTCATCTTTAAAATGTGTATAACACAATTCCTGTAACTGGATAACTCATCTCTAACATGTGTATAACAGAATGCCTGTAGGTGCTTAACTCTTCTTTAACATGTGTATAACACAATTCCTGTAAGTGGAGAACCCATCTTTAACATGTGTATAACACAATGCCTGTAAGCGGATAACTCATCTTTAACATGTGTATAACACAATGCCTGTAAGTGGCTAACTTATCTTTACCTTGTGTATAACACAATTCCTGTAAGTGGATAACGCAACTTTAACATGTGAATAACACGATTCCTGTAAGTGGATAACTCATCTTCAACATGTATATAATACAATGGACGTACGTGTATAACACAATTCCTGTAAGTGGATAACTCATCTGTAAAATGTGTATAACACAATTCCTGTGACTGGATAACTCATCTTTAACATGTGCATAACACAATGCCTGTAGGTGGTTAATTCATCTCTAACATGAGTGTAACACAATGCCTGTAAGTGGTTAACTCATCTTCAACATCTGTATCACACAATGCCTGTAAGTGGATAACTCAACTTTAACATGTGTAAAACACAATTCCTGTACGTGGATTACACATCTTTAACATGTGTATAAAACAATTCCTGTAAGTGGATAACTCATCTTTAACATGTGTATAACACAATTCCTGTAAGTGGATAGCTCATCTTTAACATGTGTATAGCACAATTCCTGTAAGTGGAGAACTCATCTTTAACATGTGTATAACACAATGCCTGTAGGTGCTTATTTCCTCTTTAACATGTGTATAACACAATTCCTATAAGTGGAGAACTCATCTTTAACGTGTGTATAACACAATTACTGTAAGTGGATAACTCATCTTTAACATGTGTGTAACAAAATTCCTGTGATTTGATAACTCAACTTTAACATGTGTATAACAGAATTCGTGTAAGTGGATAACTCATCTTTAACATGTGTATAACACAATTCCTGTAAGCGGATAACTCGTCTTTAACATGTGCATCACACGATGCCTGTAAGTGGAGAGCTCATCTTTAACATTTGTATAACACAGTTCCTGTAATCTTTAACATGAATATAACACATTTCCTGTAAGCGGGTAACTCATCTTTAACATGTGTATAAAACAATGCCTGCAAGTGGATAACTCATCTTTAACATGTGTATAACACAATTCCTGTAAGTGGAGAACTCATCCTAAACATGTGTATAACACAATTCCTGTAAGTGGATAACTCATCTTCAACATGTGTGTAACACAATGCGTGTAAGTGGATAACTCACCTTTGACATGTGTATAACACTATTCCTGTATGTGGATAACTGACCTTCAACATGTGTATAGCACAATTCCTGCAAGTGGATAACTCATCTTTAACATGTGTATAACACAATGTTTGCAAGTGCATAACTCATCATTAACATGTGTATAACACAATGCCTGTAAGTGGACAACTCATCTTTAACATGTGTATAACACAATTCCTGTAAGTGGTAACTCGTCTTCAACATGTGCATCACACAATGCCTGTAAGTGGATAACTCATCTTTAACATGTGTATATCACAATTCCTGTAAGTGGATAACACATCTTTAACATGTGTATAACACAAATCCTGTAAGTGGATAACTCGTCTCTACCATGTGTATAACACAATTCCTGTACATGGATAGCTCATCTTTAACTTGTGTATAACACAATTCCTGTAAGTGGATAACACATCTTTAACATGTGTATAATGCAATGCCTGTAAGCGGATTACACATCTTTAATATATGAATAACAAAATGCCTGCAAGTGGATAACTCATCTATAACTTGTGTATAACACAATTCCTTTTAGTGGATAACTCATCTTTAACATGTGTATAACACAATACCTGTAAGTGGTTAACTCCTCTTTAACATGTGTGTGTATAACACAATTCCTGTAAGTGGATAACTCAACTTTAGCATGTGTATTACGCAATTCGTGTAAGTGGATAACTCGTCTTTTACATGTGTATAGCACTATTCCTGTAAGTGGATAACTCACCTTTAACATGCGTATAACACAATGTCTGCAAGTGCATAACTCATCTTTAACATGTGTATAACACAATGCCTGTAAGTGGATAACTCATCTTTAACATGTGTATCACATAATTCCTGTAAGTGGATAACTTATCTTTAACATGTGTATAGCACGATTCCAGTAAGTGGACAATGCATCTTTAGCATGTGTATAACACAATTCCTGTAAGTGGATAACTCATCTTTAACATGTGTATAACACAATGCCTGTAGGTGGTTAACTCGTCTTTAACATGTGTATAACAAAATTCCTGTAAGTGGATAACTCATCTTTACCATGCGTATAAGACAATTCCCGTACACTTTAACATGAGTATAACACAATTCCTGAAAGTGGATAACTCATCTTTAGCATGTGTATAACACAATGCCTGTAGGTGGATATCTCATCTTTAACATGTGTATAACACAATTCTTGTAAGTGGATAACTCATCTTTAACATGAGTTTAACGAAATTCATATAAGAGTACAATTCACCTGTAACATGTATAACACAATGCCTGTAAGTGGATAACTCAACTTTAACATGTGTATAACACATTTCCTTTAAGTGGATAACTCAACTTTAACATGTGTACAACACAATTCCTGTAAGTAGATAACGCATCTTTAACATGTGTATAACACAATTCTTGTAAGTGGATAATTCATCTTTAACATGTGTATAACACAATTCCTGTAAGTGGATTACTCATCTTCAACATGTGTATAACACAATGCCTGTAAGTGGACAACTCATCTTTAACATGTGTATGACACAATTCCTGCAAGTGGTAACTCGTCTTTAACATGTGCATCACACAATGCCTGTAAGTGGACAAGTCATCTTTAACACGTGTATATCACAATTCCTGTAAATGAATAACACATCTTTAACATGTGTATAACACAATTCCTGTAAGTGGATAACTCGTCTCTACCATGTGTATAGCACAATTCATGTACGTGGATAGCTCATCTTTAAATTGTTTATAACACAATGCCTGTAAGTGGATAACTCAACTTTAACATGTGTATAACACATTTCCTATAAGTGGATAACTCAACTTTAACATGTGTACAACACAATTCCTGTAAGTAGATAACGCATCTTTAACATGTGTATAACACAATTCTTGTAAGTGGATAATTCATCTTTAACATGTGTATAACACAATTCCTGTAAGTGGATTACTCATCTTCAACATGTGTAAAGCACAATGCCTGTAAGCACATAACTCATCTTTAACATGTGTATAACACGACTCCTGGAAGTGGATAACTCATCTTTAACATATGTATAACACAATGCCTGTAGGTGGTTAACTCCTCTTTAACATGTGTATAACAAAATTCCTGTAAGTGGAGAACTCATCTTTAACATGTGTATAACACAATTCCTGTAAGTGGATAACCCACCTTTAACATGTGTGTGTATAACACAATTCCTGTAAGTGGATAACTCAACTTTAACATGTGTATTACACAATTCGTGTAAGTGGATAACTCGTCTTTAACATGTGCATAACACAATTCCTGTAAGGGGATAACTCATCTTTCACAACTGTATACACAATGCCTCTAAGTGGATAACTCATCTTTAACATGTGTATAGCACTATTCCTGTAAGTGGATAACTCACCTTTAACATGCGAATAACACAATGTCTGAAAGTGCATAACTCATCTTTAACATGTGTATAACACAATTCCTGTAAGTCGATATAACTCATCCCTAACATGTGTATAATGCAATTCATGTAAGTCGATAACTCATCTTTAACATGTGTCTAACACATTTCCTCTAAGAGGATAGTTCATCTGTAACATATGTGTAACACAATGCCTGTAAGTCGATAACTCATCTTCAACATGTGTATAACACAATGCCTATAAATGGATAACTCTACTTTAACCGGTGTATAATACAATTCCTGTAAGTGGATAACTCAACTTTAACATTTGTATAACACAACTCCTGTAAGTGGACAACTCATCTTTAAATGTGTATAACACAATTACCGTACTCTTTAACATGAGTATAACACAATTTCTGTAAGTGGATAACTCATCTTTAACATATGCATCACACAAAGCCTGTAAGTGGATAACTCATCTTTAAGTATATAACACAATGCGTGTAAGTGGATCACTCATCTTTAACATGTGTATAACACAATTCCTGTTAGTGGATGACTTATCTTTATCATTTGTATGACACGATGCTTGTTAGTGGACAATGCATCTTTAACATTTGTATAATACAACTCCTGTAAGTGGATAACTTATCTTTAACATGTGTATAACACAATTCCTGAAGGAGGATAACTCATCTTTAACATATGTATAACACAATTCCTGTAAGTGGATACCTCATCTATCACATGTATACAGAACAATGCCTCTAGGCAGATAACTCACCTTTAACATGAAGTATAACACAATTCCTGTTAGTGGATAACTCATCTTCAAATGTGTACAACACAATTACCGTACTCTTTAACATGAGTATAACACAATTCCTGTAAGTGGATAACTCATCTTTAACATGTGTATAACACAATGCCTGTAGGTGGAGAACTCATCTTTAACATGTGTATAATAAAATTTCTGTAAGTGGATAACTCATCTTTAACATGTGTATAACGAAATTCATGTAAGTGTACAATTTACCTGTAAAATGTATAACACAATGTCTGTAAGTGGATAACTCAACCTTAACATGTGTATAACATATTTCCTATAAGTGGATAACACAACTTTAACATGTGTACAACACGATTCCTGTAAGTAGATAAAACATCTTTAACATGTGTATAACACAATTCTTGTAAGTGGATAACTCATCTTTAACATGTATATAACACACTTCCTGTAAGTGTATTACTCATCTTCAACATGTGTACAGCACAATGCCTGTAAGCAGATAACTCATCTTTAACATGTGTATAACACAATTTCTGGAAGTGGATAACTCATCTTTAACATATGTATAACACAATACCTGTAAGCGGATACCTCATATTTAGCATGTGTATAACACAATGCCTGTAAGCAAGTAACTCATCTTTAACATGTGTATAACACAATGCCTGTACGTGGATAACTCCTCTTTAACATGTGTATAACATAATGCCTGTAGATGGATAAATCATCTGTAACACATTCATAACACAATTCCTGTAAGTGGATAATTCATCTTTAAAATGTGTATAACACAATTCCTGTAACTGGATAACTCATCTCTAACATGTGTATAACAGAATGCCTGTAGGTGCTTAACTCTTCTTTAACATGTGTATAACACAATTCCTGTAAGTGGAGAACCCATCTTTAACATGTGTATAACACAATGCCTGTAAGCGGATAACTCATCTTTAACATGTGTATAACACAATGCCTGTAAGTGGCTAACTTATCTTTACCTTGTGTATAACACAATTCCTGTAAGTGGATAACGCAACTTTAACATGTGAATAACACGATTCCTGTAAGTGGATAACTCATCTTCAACATGTATATAATACAATGGACGTACGTGTATAACACAATTCCTGTAAGTGGATAACTCATCTGTAAAATGTGTATAACACAATTCCTGTGACTGGATAACTCATCTTTAACATGTGCATAACACAATGCCTGTAGGTGGTTAATTCATCTCTAACATGAGTGTAACACAATGCCTGTAAGTGGTTAACTCATCTTCAACATCTGTATCACACAATGCCTGTAAGTGGATAACTCAACTTTAACATGTGTAAAACACAATTCCTGTACGTGGATTACACATCTTTAACATGTGTATAAAACAATTCCTGTAAGTGGATAACTCATCTTTAACATGTGTATAACACAATTCCTGTAAGTGGATAGCTCATCTTTAACATGTGTATAGCACAATTCCTGTAAGTGGAGAACTCATCTTTAACATGTGTATAACACAATGCCTGTAGGTGCTTATTTCCTCTTTAACATGTGTATAACACAATTCCTATAAGTGGAGAACTCATCTTTAACGTGTGTATAACACAATTACTGTAAGTGGATAACTCATCTTTAACATGTGTGTAACAAAATTCCTGTGATTTGATAACTCAACTTTAACATGTGTATAACAGAATTCGTGTAAGTGGATAACTCATCTTTAACATGTGTATAACACAATTCCTGTAAGCGGATAACTCGTCTTTAACATGTGCATCACACGATGCCTGTAAGTGGAGAGCTCATCTTTAACATTTGTATAACACAGTTCCTGTAATCTTTAACATGAATATAACACATTTCCTGTAAGCGGGTAACTCATCTTTAACATGTGTATAAAACAATGCCTGCAAGTGGATAACTCATCTTTAACATGTGTATAACACAATTCCTGTAAGTGGAGAACTCATCCTAAACATGTGTATAACACAATTCCTGTAAGTGGATAACTCATCTTCAACATGTGTGTAACACAATGCGTGTAAGTGGATAACTCACCTTTGACATGTGTATAACACTATTCCTGTATGTGGATAACTGACCTTCAACATGTGTATAGCACAATTCCTGCAAGTGGATAACTCATCTTTAACATGTGTATAACACAATGTTTGCAAGTGCATAACTCATCATTAACATGTGTATAACACAATGCCTGTAAGTGGACAACTCATCTTTAACATGTGTATAACACAATTCCTGTAAGTGGTAACTCGTCTTCAACATGTGCATCACACAATGCCTGTAAGTGGATAACTCATCTTTAACATGTGTATATCACAATTCCTGTAAGTGGATAACACATCTTTAACATGTGTATAACACAAATCCTGTAAGTGGATAACTCGTCTATACCATGTGTATAACACAATTCCTGTACATGGATAGCTCATCTTTAACTTGTGTATAACACAATTCCTGTAAGTGGATAACACATCTTTAACATGTGTATAATGCAATGCCTGTAAGCGGATTACACATCTTTAATATATGAATAACAAAATGCCTGCAAGTGGATAACTCATCTATAACTTGTGTATAACACAATTCCTTTTAGTGGATAACTCATCTTTAACATGTGTATAACACAATACCTGTAAGTGGTTAACTCCTCTTTAACATGTGTGTGTATAACACAATTCCTGTAAGTGGATAACTCAACTTTAGCATGTGTATTACGCAATTCGTGTAAGTGGATAACTCGTCTTTTACATGTGTATAGCACTATTCCTGTAAGTGGATAACTCACCTTTAACATGCGTATAACACAATGTCTGCAAGTGCATAACTCATCTTTAACATGTGTATAACACAATGCCTGTAAGTGGATAACTCATCTTTAACATGTGTATCACATAATTCCTGTAAGTGGATAACTTATCTTTAACATGTGTATAGCACGATTCCAGTAAGTGGACAATGCATCTTTAGCATGTGTATAACACAATTCCTGTAAGTGGATAACTCATCTTTAACATGTGTATAACACAATGCCTGTAGGTGGTTAACTCGTCTTTAACATGTGTATAACAAAATTCCTGTAAGTGGATAACTCATCTTTACCATGCGTATAAGACAATTCCCGTACACTTTAACATGAGTATAACACAATTCCTGAAAGTGGATAACTCATCTTTAGCATGTGTATAACACAATGCCTGTAGGTGGATATCTCATCTTTAACATGTGTATAACACAATTCTTGTAAGTGGATAACTCATCTTTAACATGAGTTTAACGAAATTCATATAAGAGTACAATTCACCTGTAACATGTATAACACAATACCTGTAAGTGGATAACTCAACTTTAACATGTGTATAACACATTTCCTTTAAGTGGATAACTCAACTTTAACATGTGTACAACACAATTCCTGTAAGTAGATAACGCATCTTTAACATGTGTATAACACAATTCTTGTAAGTGGATAATTCATCTTTAACATGTGTATAACACAATTCCTGTAAGTGGATTACTCATCTTCAACATGTGTATAACACAATGCCTGTAAGTGGACAACTCATCTTTAACATGTGTATGACACAATTCCTGCAAGTGGTAACTCGTCTTTAACATGTGCATCACACAATGCCTGTAAGTGGACAAGTCATCTTTAACACGTGTATATCACAATTCCTGTAAATGAATAACACATCTTTAACATGTGTATAACACAATTCCTGTAAGTGGATAACTCGTCTCTACCATGTGTATAGCACAATTCATGTACGTGGATAGCTCATCTTTAAATTGTTTATAACACAATGCCTGTAAGTGGATAACTCAACTTTAACATGTGTATAACACATTTCCTATAAGTGGATAACTCAACTTTAACATGTGTACAACACAATTCCTGTAAGTAGATAACGCATCTTTAACATGTGTATAACACAATTCTTGTAAGTGGATAATTCATCTTTAACATGTGTATAACACAATTCCTGTAAGTGGATTACTCATCTTCAACATGTGTAAAGCACAATGCCTGTAAGCACATAACTCATCTTTAACATGTGTATAACACGACTCCTGGAAGTGGATAACTCATCTTTAACATATGTATAACACAATGCCTGTAGGTGGTTAACTCCTCTTTAACATGTGTATAACAAAATTCCTGTAAGTGGAGAACTCATCTTTAACATGTGTATAACACAATTCCTGTAAGTGGATAACCCACCTTTAACATGTGTGTGTATAGCACAATTCCTGTAAGTGGATAACTCAACTTTAACATGTGTATTACACAATTCGTGTAAGTGGATAACTCGTCTTTAACATGTGCATAACACAATTCCTGTAAGGGGATAACTCATCTTTCACAACTGTATACACAATGCCTCTAAGTGGATAACTCATCTTTAACATGTGTATAGCACTATTCCTGTAAGTGGATAACTCACCTTTAACATGCGAATAACACAATGTCTGAAAGTGCATAACTCATCTTTAACATGTGTATAACACAATTCCTGTAAGTCGATATAACTCATCCCTAACATGTGTATAATGCAATTCATGTAAGTCGATAACTCATCTTTAACATGTGTCTAACACATTTCCTCTAAGAGGATAGTTCATCTGTAACATATGTGTAACACAATGCCTGTAAGTCGATAACTCATCTTCAACATGTGTATAACACAATGCCTATAAATGGATAACTCTACTTTAACCGGTGTATAATACAATTCCTGTAAGTGGATAACTCAACTTTAACATTTGTATAACACAACTCCTGTAAGTGGACAACTCATCTTTAAATGTGTATAACACAATTACCGTACTCTTTAACATGAGTATAACACAATTTCTGTAAGTGGATAACTCATCTTTAACATATGCATCACACAAAGCCTGTAAGTGGATAACTCATCTTTAAGTATATAACACAATGCGTGTAAGTGGATCACTCATCTTTAACATGTGTATAACACAATTCCTGTTAGTGGATGACTTATCTTTATCATTTGTATGACACGATGCTTGTTAGTGGACAATGCATCTTTAACATTTGTATAATACAACTCCTGTAAGTGGATAACTTATCTTTAACATGTGTATAACACAATTCCTGAAGGAGGATAACTCATCTTTAACATATGTATAACACAATTCCTGTAAGTGGATACCTCATCTATCACATGTATACAGAACAATGCCTCTAGGCAGATAACTCACCTTTAACATGAAGTATAACACAATTCCTGTTAGTGGATAACTCATCTTCAAATGTGTACAACACAATTACCGTACTCTTTAACATGAGTATAACACAATTCCTGTAAGTGGATAACTCATCTTTAACATGTGTATAACACAATGCCTGTAGGTGGAGAACTCATCTTTAACATGTGTATAATAAAATTCCTGTAAGTGGATAACTCATCTTTAACATGTGTATAACGGAATTCATGTAAGTGTACAATTTACCTGTAAAATGTATAACACAATGTCTGTAAGTGGATAACTCAACCTTAACATGTGTATAACATATTTCCTATAAGTGGATAACACAACTTTAACATGTGTACAACACGATTCCTGTAAGTAGATAAAACATCTTTAACATGTGTATAACACAATTCTTGTAAGTGGATAACTCATCTTTAACATGTATATAACACACTTCCTGTAAGTGTATTACTCATCTTCAACATGTGTACAGCACAATGCCTGTAAGCAGATAACTCATCTTTAACATGTGTATAACACAATTTCTGGAAGTGGATAACTCATCTTTAACATATGTATAACACAATACCTGTAAGCGGATACCTCATATTTAGCATGTGTATAACACAATGCCTGTAAGCAAGTAACTCATCTTTAACATGTGTATAACACAATGCCTGTACGTGGATAACTCCTCTTTAACATGTGTATAACATAATGCCTGTAGATGGATAAATCATCTTTAACACATTCATAACACAATTCCTGTAAGTGGATAATTCATCTTTAAAATGTGTATAACACAATTCCTGTAACTGGATAACTCATCTCTAACATGTGTATAACAGAATGCCTGTAGGTGCTTAACTCTTCTTTAACATGTGTATAACACAATTCCTGTAAGTGGAGAACCCATCTTTAACATGTGTATAACACAATGCCTGTAAGCGGATAACTCATCTTTAACATGTGTATAACACAATGCCTGTAAGTGGCTAACTTATCTTTACCTTGTGTATAACACAATTCCTGTAAGTGGATAACGCAACTTTAACATGTGAATAACACGATTCCTGTAAGTGGATAACTCATCTTCAACATGTATATAATACAATGGACGTACGTGTATAACACAATTCCTGTAAGTGGATAACTCATCTGTAAAATGTGTATAACACAATTCCTGTGACTGGATAACTCATCTTTAACATGTGCATAACACAATGCCTGTAGGTGGTTAATTCATCTCTAACATGAGTGTAACACAATGCCTGTAAGTGGTTAACTCATCTTCAACATCTGTATCACACAATGCCTGTAAGTGGATAACTCAACTTTAACATGTGTAAAACACAATTCCTGTACGTGGATTACACATCTTTAACATGTGTATAAAACAATTCCTGTAAGTGGATAACTCATCTTTAACATGTGTATAACACAATTCCTGTAAGTGGATAGCTCATCTTTAACATGTGTATAGCACAATTCCTGTAAGTGGAGAACTCATCTTTAACATGTGTATAACACAATGCCTGTAGGTGCTTATTTCCTCTTTAACATGTGTATAACACAATTCCTATAAGTGGAGAACTCATCTTTAACGTGTGTATAACACAATTACTGTAAGTGGATAACTCATCTTTAACATGTGTGTAACAAAATTCCTGTGATTTGATAACTCAACTTTAACATGTGTATAACAGAATTCGTGTAAGTGGATAACTCATCTTTAACATGTGTATAACACAATTCCTGTAAGCGGATAACTCGTCTTTAACATGTGCATCACACGATGCCTGTAAGTGGAGAGCTCATCTTTAACATTTGTATAACACAGTTCCTGTAATCTTTAACATGAATATAACACATTTCCTGTAAGCGGGTAACTCATCTTTAACATGTGTATAAAACAATGCCTGCAAGTGGATAACTCATCTTTAACATGTGTATAACACAATTCCTGTAAGTGGAGAACTCATCCTAAACATGTGTATAACACAATTCCTGTAAGTGGATAACTCATCTTCAACATGTGTGTAACACAATGCGTGTAAGTGGATAACTCACCTTTGACATGTGTATAACACTATTCCTGTATGTGGATAACTGACCTTCAACATGTGTATAGCACAATTCCTGCAAGTGGATAACTCATCTTTAACATGTGTATAACACAATGTTTGCAAGTGCATAACTCATCATTAACATGTGTATAACACAATGCCCGTAAGTGGACAACTCATCTTTAACATGTGTATAACACAATTCCTGTAAGTGGTAACTCGTCTTCAACATGTGCATCACACAATGCCTGTAAGTGGATAACTCATCTTTAACATGTGTATATCACAATTCCTGTAAGTGGATAACACATCTTTAACATGTGTATAACACAAATCCTGTAAGTGGATAACTCGTCTCTACCATGTGTATAACACAATTCCTGTACATGGATAGCTCATCTTTAACTTGTGTATAACACAATTCCTGTAAGTGGATAACACATCTTTAACATGTGTATAATGCAATGCCTGTAAGCGGATTACACATCTTTAATATATGAATAACAAAATGCCTGCAAGTGGATAACTCATCTATAACTTGTGTATAATACAATTCCTTTTAGTGGATAACTCATCTTTAACATGTGTATAACACAATTCCTGTAAGTGGTTAACTCCTCTTTAACATGTGTGTGTATAACACAATTCCTGTAAGTGGATAACTCAACTTTAGCATGTGTATTACGCAATTCGTGTAAGTGGATAACTCGTCTTTTACATGTGTATAGCACTATTCCTGTAAGTGGATAACTCACCTTTAACATGCGTATAACACAATGTCTGCAAGTGCATAACTCATCTTTAACATGTGTATGACACAATGCCTGTAAGTGGATAACTCATCTTTAACATGTGTATCACATAATTCCTGTAAGTGGATAACTTATCTTTAACATGTGTATAGCACGATTCCAGTAAGTGGACAATGCATCTTTAGCATGTGTATAACACAATTCCTGTAAGCGGATAACTCATCTTTAACATGTGTATAACACAATGCCTGTAGGTGGTTAACTCGTCTTTAACATGTGTATAACAAAATTCCTGTAAGTGGATAACTCATCTTTACCATGCGTATAAGACAATTCCCGTACACTTTAACATGAGTATAACACAATTCCTGAAAGTGGATGACTCATCTTTAGCATGTGTATAACACAATGCCTGTAGGTGGATAACTCATCCTTAACATGTGTATAACACAATTCCTGTAAGTGGATAACTCATCTTTAACATGAGTTTAACGAAATTCATATAAGTGTGCAATTCACCTGTAACATGTATAACACAATGCCCGTAAGTGGATAACTCAACTTTAACATGTGTATAACACATTTCCTTTAAGTGGATAACTCAACTTTAACATGTGTACAACACAATTCCTGTAAGTAGATAACGCATCTTTAACATGTGTATAACACAATTCTTGTAAGTGGATAATTCATCTTTAACATGTGTATAACACAATTCCTGTAAGTGGATTACTCATCTTCAACATGTGTATAACACAATGCCTGTAAGTGGACAACTCATCTTTAACATGTGTATGACACAATTCCTGCAAGTGGTAACTCGTCTTTAACATGTGCATCACACAATGCCTGTAAGTGGACAAGTCATCTTTAACACGTGTATATCACAATTCCTGTAAATGAATAACACATCTTTAACATGTGTATAACACAATTCCTGTAAGTGGATAACTCGTCTCTACCATGTGTATAACACAATTCATGTACGTGGATAGCTCATCTTTAAATTGTTTATAACACAATGCCTGTAAGTGGATAACTCAACTTTAACATGTGTATAGCACATTTCCTATAAGTGGATAACTCAACTTTAACATGTGTACAACACAATTCCTGAAAGTAGATAACGCATCTTTAACATGTGTATAACACAATTCTTGTAAGTGGATAATTCATCTTTAACATGTGTATAACACAATTCCTGTAAGTGGATTACTCATCTTCAACATGTGTAAAGCACAATGCCTGTAAGCACATAACTCATCTTTAACATGTGTATAACACGACTCCTGGAAGTGGATAACTCATCTTTAAAATATGTATAACACAATGCCTGTAGGTGGTTAACTCCTCTTTAACATGTGTATAACAAAATTCCTGTAAGTGGAGAACTCATCTTTAACATGTGTATAACGCAATTCCTGTAAGTGGATAACCCTCCTTTAACATGTGTGTGTATAACACAATTCCTGTAAGTGGATAACTCAACTTTAACATGTGTATTACACAATTCGTGTAAGTGGATAACTCGTCTTTAACATGTGCATAACACAATTCCTGTAAGGGGATAACTCATCTTTCACAACTGTATACACAATGCCTCTAAGTGGATAACTCATCTTTAACATGTGTATAGCACTATTCCTGTAAGTGGATAACTCACCTTTAACATGCGAATAACACAATGTCTGCAAGTGTATAACTCATCTTTAACATGTGTATAACACAATTCCTGTAAGTCGATAACTCATCCCTAACATGTGTATAATGCAATTCATGTAAGTCGATAACTCATCTTTAACATGTGTCTAACACATTTCCTCTAAGAGGATAGTTCACCTGTAACATATGTGTAACACAATGCCTGTAAGTCGATAACTCATCTTCAACATGTGTATAACACAATGCCTATAAATGGATAACTCTACTTTAACCGGTGTATAATACAATTCCTGTAAGTGGATAACTCAACTTTAACATTTGTATAACACAACTCCTGTAAGTGGACAACTCATCTTTAAATGTGTATAACACAATTACCGTACTCTTTAACATGAGTATAACACAATTTCTGTAAGTGGATAACTCATCTTTAACATATGCATCACACAAAGCCTGTAAGTGGATAACTCATCTTCAAGTATATAACACAATGCGTGTAAGTGGATCACTCATCTTTAACATGTGTATAACACAATTCCTGTTAGTGGATGACTTATCTTTATCATTTGTATAACACGATGCTTGTTAGTGGACAATGCATCTTTAACATTTGTATAATACAACTCCTGTAAGTGGATAACTTATCTTTAACATGTGTATAACACAATTCCTGAAAGAGGATAACTCATCTTTAACATATGTATAACACAATTCCTGTAAGTGGATACCTCATCTATCACATGTATACGGAACAATGCCTCTAGGCAGATAACTCACCTTTAACATGAAGTATAACACAATTCCTGTTAGTGGATAACTCATCTTCAAATGTGTACAACACAATTACCGTACTCTTTAACATGAGTATAACACAATTCCTGTAAGTGGATAACTCATCTTTAACATGTGTATAACACAATGCCTGTAGGTGGAGAACCCATCTTTAACATGTGTATAATAAAATTCCTGTAAGTGGATAACTCATCTTTAACATGTGTATAACGGAATTCATGAAAGTGTACAATTTACCTGTAAAATGTATAACACAATGTCTGTAAGTGGATAACTCAACCTTAACATGTGTATAACATATTTCCTATAAGTGGATAACACAACTTTAACATGTGTACAACACGATTCCTGTAAGTAGATAAAACATCTTTAACTTGTGTATAACACAATTCTTGTAAGTGGATAACTCATCTTCAGCATGTATATAACACACTTCCTGTAAGTGGATTACTCATCTTCAACATGTGTACAGCACAATGCCTGTAAGCAGATAACTCATCTTTAACATGTGTATAACACAATTTCTGGAAGTGGATAACTCATCTTTAACATATGTATAACACAATACCTGTAAGCGGATACCTCATATTTAGCATGTGTATAACACAATGTTTGCAAGTGCATAACTCATCATTAACATGTGTATAACACAATGCCTGTAAGTGGACAACTCATCTTTAACATGTGTATAACACAATTCCTGTAAGTGGTAACTCGTCTTCAACATGTGCATCACACAATGCCTGTAAGTGGATAACTCATCTTTAACATGTGTATAACACAAATCCTGTAAGTGGTTAACTCGTCTCTACCATGTGTATAACACAATTCCTGTACATGGATAGCTCATCTTTAACTTGTGTATAACACAATTCCTGTAAGTGGATAACACATCTTCAACATGTGTATAATGCAATGCCTGTAAGCGGATTACACATCTTTAATATATGAATAACAAAATGCCTGCAAGTGGATAACTCATCTATAACTTGTGTATAACACAATTCCTTTTAGTGGATAACTCATCTTTAACATGTGTATAACACAATTCCTGTAAGTGGTTAACTCCTCTTTAACATGTGTGTGTATAACACAATTCCTGTAAGTGGATAACTCAACTTTAGCATGTGTATTACGCAATTCGTGTAAGTGGATAACTCGTCTTTTACATGTGTATAGCACTATTCCTGTAAGTGGATAACTCACCTTTAACATGCGTATAACACAATGTCTGCAAGTGCATAACTCATCTTTAACATGTGTATAACACAATGCCTGTAAGTGGATAACTCATCTTTAACATGTGTATCACATAATTCCTGTAAGTGGATAACTTATCTTTAACATGTGTATAGCACGATTCCAGTAAGTGGACAATGCATCTTTAGCATGTGTATAACACAATTCCTGTAAGTGGATAACTCATCTTTAACATGTGTATAACACAATGCCTGTAGGTGGTTAACTCGTCTTTAACATGTGTATAACAAAATTCCTGTAAGTGGATAACTCATCTTTACCATGCGTATAAGACAATTCCCGTACACTTTAACATGAGTATAACACAATTCCTGAAAGTGGATAACTCATCTTTAGCATGTGTATAACACAATGCCTGTAGGTGGATAACTCATCTTTAACATGTGTATAACACAATTCTTGTAAGTGGATAACTCATCTTTAACATGAGTTTAACGAAATTCATATAAGTGTACAATTCACCTGTAACATGTATAACACAATGCCTGTAAGTGGATAACTCAACTTTAACATGTGTATAACACATTTCCTTTAAGTGGATAACTCAACTTTAACATGTGTACAACACAATTCCTGTAAGTAGATAACGCATCTTTAACATGTGTATAACACAATTCTTGTAAGTGGATAATTCATCTTTAACATGTGTATAACACAATTCCTGTAAGTGGATTACTCATCTTCAACATGTGTATAACACAATGCCTGTAAGTGGACAACTCATCTTTAACATGTGTATGACACAATTCCTGCAAGTGGTAACTCGTCTTTAACATGTGCATCACACAATGCCTGTAAGTGGACAAGTCATCTCTAACACGTGTATATCACAATTCCTGTAAATGAATAACACATCTTTAACATGTGTATAACACAATTCCTGTAAGTGGATAACTCGTCTCTACCATGTGTATAGCACAATTCATGTACGTGGATAGCTCATCTTTAAATTGTTTATAACACAATGCCTGTAAGTGGATAACTCAACTTTATCATGTGTATAACACATTTCCTATAAGTGGATAACTCAACTTTAACATGTGTACAACACAATTCCTGTAAGTAGATAACGCATCTTTAACATGTGTATAACACAATTCGTGTAAGTGGATAATTCATCTTTAACATGTGTATAACACAATTCCTGTAAGTGGATTACTCATCTTCAACATGTGTAAAGCACAATGCCTGTAAGCACATAACTCATCTTTAACATGTGTATAACACGACTCCTGGAAGTGGATAACTCATCTTTAACATATGTATAACACAATGCCTGTAGGTGGTTAACTCCTCTTTAACATGTGTATAACAAAATTCCTGTAAGTGGAAAACTCATCTTTAACATGTGTATAACACAATTCCTGTAAGTGGATAACCCACCTTTAACATGTGTGTGTATAACACAATTCCTGTAAGTGGATAACTCAACTTTAACATGTGTATTACACAATTCGTGTAAGTGGATAACTCGTCTTTAACATGTCCATAACACAATTCCTGTAAGGGGATAACTCATCTTTCACAACTGTATACACAATGCCTCTAAGTGGATAACTCATCTTTAACATGTGTATAGCACTATTCCTGTAAGTGGATAACTCACCTTTAACATGCGAATAACACAATGTCTGCAAGTGCATAACTCATCTTTAACATGTGTATAACACAATTCCTGTAAGTCGATAACTCATCCCTAACATGTGTATAATGCAATTCATGTAAGTCGATAACTCATCTTTAACATGTGTCTAACACATTTCCTCTAAGAGGATAGTTCATCTGTAACATATGTGTAACACAATGCCTGTAAGTCGATAACTCATCTTCAACATGTGTATAACACAATGCCTATAAATGGATAACTCTACTTTAACCGGTGTATAATACAATTCCTGTAAGTGGATAACTCAACTTTAACATTTGTATAACACAACTCCTGTAAGTGGACAACTCATCTTTAAATGTGTATAACACAATTACCGTACTCTTTAACATGAGTATAACACAATTTCTGTAAGTGGATAACTCATCTTTAACATATGCATCACACAAAGCCTGTAAGTGGATAACTCATCTTTAAGTATATAACACAATGCGTGTAAGTGGATCACTCATCTTTAACATGTGTATAACACAATTCCTGTTAGTGGATGACTTATCTTTATCATTTGTATAACACGATGCTTGTTAGTGGACAATGCATCTTTAACATTTGTATAATACAACTCCTGTAAGTGGCTAACTTATCTTTACCTTGTGTATAACACAATTCCTGTAAGTGGATAACGCAACTTTAACATGTGAATAACACGATTCCTGTAAGTGGATAACTCATCTTCAACATGTATATAATACAATGGACGTACGTGTATAACACAATTCCTGTAAGTGGATAACTCATCTGTAAAATGTGTATAACACAATTCCTGTGACTGGATAACTCATCTTTAACATGTGCATAACACAATGCCTGTAGGTGGTTAATTCATCTCTAACATGAGTGTAACACAATGCCTGTAAGTGGTTAACTCATCTTCAACATCTGTATCACACAATGCCTGTAAGTGGATAACTCAACTTTAACATGTGTAAAACACAATTCCTGTACGTGGATTACACATCTTTAACATGTGTATAAAACAATTCCTGTAAGTGGATAACTCATCTTTAACATGTGTATAACACAATTCCTGTAAGTGGATAGCTCATCTTTAACATGTGTATAGCACAATTCCTGTAAGTGGAGAACTCATCTTTAACATGTGTATAACACAATGCCTGTAGGTGCTTATTTCCTCTTTAACATGTGTATAACACAATTCCTATAAGTGGAGAACTCATCTTTAACGTGTGTATAACACAATTACTGTAAGTGGATAACTCATCTTTAACATGTGTGTAACAAAATTCCTGTGATTTGATAACTCAACTTTAACATGTGTATAACAGAATTCGTGTAAGTGGATAACTCATCTTTAACATGTGTATAACACAATTCCTGTAAGCGGATAACTCGTCTTTAACATGTGCATCACACGATGCCTGTAAGTGGAGAGCTCATCTTTAAGATTTGTATAACACAGTTCCTGTAATCTTTAACATGAATATAACACATTTCCTGTAAGCGGGTAACTCATCTTTAACATGTGTATAAAACAATGCCTGCAAGTGGATAACTCATCTTTAACATGTGTATAACACAATTCCTGTAAGTGGAGAACTCATCCTAAACATGTGTATAACACAATTCCTGTAAGTGGATAACTCATCTTCAACATGTGTGTAACACAATGCGTGTAAGTGGATAACTCACCTTTGACATGTGTATAACACTATTCCTGTATGTGGATAACTGACCTTCAACATGTGTATAGCACAATTCCTGCAAGTGGATAACTCATCTTTAACATGTGTATAACACAATGTTTGCAAGTGCATAACTCATCATTAACATGTGTATAACACAATGCCTGTAAGTGGACAACTCATCTTTAACATGTGTATAACACAATTCCTGTAAGTGGTAACTCGTCTTCAACATGTGCATCACACAATGCCTGTAAGTGGATAACTCATCTTTAACATGTGTATATCACAATTCCTGTAAGTGGATAACACATCTTTAACATGTGTATAACACAAATCCTGTAAGTGGATAACTCGTCTCTACCATGTGTATAACACAATTCCTGTACATGGATAGCTCATCTTTAACTTGTGTATAACACAATTCCTGTAAGTGGATAACACATCTTTAACATGTGTATAATGCAATGCCTGTAAGCGGATTACACATCTTTAATATATGAATAACAAAATGCCTGCAAGTGGATAACTCATCTATAACTTGTGTATAACACAATTCCTTTTAGTGGATAACTCATCTTTAACATGTGTATAACACAATTCCTGTAAGTGGTTAACTCCTCTTTAACATGTGTGTGTATAACACAATTCCTGTAAGTGGATAACTCAACTTTAGCATGTGTATTACGCAATTCGTGTAAGTGGATAACTCGTCTTTTACATGTGTATAGCACTATTCCTGTAAGTGGATAACTCACCTTTAACATGCGTATAACACAATGTCTGCAAGTGCATAACTCATCTTTAACATGTGTATAACACAATGCCTGTAAGTGGATAACTCATCTTTAACATGTGTATCACATAATTCCTGTAAGTGGATAACTTATCTTTAACATGTGTATAGCACGATTCCAGTAAGTGGACAATGCATCTTTAGCATGTGTATAACACAATTCCTGTAAGTGGATAACTCATCTTTAACATGTGTATAACACAATGCCTGTAGGTGGTTAACTCGTCTTTAACATGTGTATAACAAAATTCCTGTAAGTGGATAACTCATCTTTACCATGCGTATAAGACAATTCCCGTACACTTTAACATGAGTATAACACAATTCCTGAAAGTGGATAACTCATCTTTAGTATGTGTATAACACAATGCCTGTAGGTGGATAACTCATCCTTAACATGTGTATAACACAATTCCTGTAAGTGGATAACTCATCTTTAACATGAGTTTAACGAAATTCATATAAGTGTACAATTCACCTGTAACATGTATAACACAATGCCTGTTAGTGGATAACTCAACTTCAACATGTGTATAACACATTTCCTTTAAGTGGATAACTCAACTTTAACATGTGTACAACACAATTCCTGTAAGTAGATAACGCATCTTTAACATGTGTATAACACAATTCTTGTAAGTGGATAATTCATCTTTAACATGTGTATAACACAATTCCTGTAAGTGGATTACTCATCTTCAACATGTGTATAACACAATGCCTGTAAGTGGACAACTCATCTTTAACATGTGTATGACACAATTCCTGCAAGTGGTAACTCGTCTTTAACATGTGCATCACACAATGCCTGTAAGTGGACAAGTCATCTTTAACACGTGTATATCACAATTCCTGTAAATGAATAACACATCTTTAACATGTGTATAACACAATTCCTGTAAGTGGATAACTCGTCTCTACCATGTGTATAACACAATTCATGTACGTGGATAGCTCATCTTTAAATTGTTTATAACACAATGCCTGTAAGTGGATAACTCAACTTTAACATGTGTATAGCACATTTCCTATAAGTGGATAACTCAACTTTAACATGTGTACAACACAATTCCTGTAAGTAGATAACGCATCTTTAACATGTGTATAACACAATTCTTGTAAGTGGATAATTCATCTTTAACATGTGTATAACACAATTCCTGTAAGTGGATTACTCATCTTCAACATGTGTAAAGCACAATGCCTGTAAGCACATAACTCATCTTTAACATGTGTATAACACGACTCCTGGAAGTGGATAACTCATCTTTAACATATGTATAACACAATGCCTGTAGGTGGTTATCTCCTCTTTAACATGTGTATAACAAAATTCCTGTAAGTGGAGAACTCATCTTTAACATGTGTATAACACAATTCCTGTAAGTGGATAACCCTCCTTTAACATGTGTGTGTATAACACAATTCCTGTAAGTGGATAACTCAACTTTAACATGTGTATTACACAATTCGTGTAAGTGGATAACTCGTCTTTAACATGTGCATAACACAATTCCTGTAAGGGGATAACTCATCTTTCACAACTGTATACACAATGCCTCTAAGTGGATAACTCATCTTTAACATGTGTATAGCCCTATTCCTGTAAGTGGATAACTCACCTTTAACATGCGAATAACACAATGTCTGCAAGTGCATAACTCATCTTTAACATGTGTATAACACAATTCCTGTAAGTCGATAACTCATCCCTAACATGTGTATAATGCAATTCATGTAAGTCGATAACTCATCTTTAACATGTGTCTAACACATTTCCTCTAAGAGGATAGTTCATCTGTAACATATGTGTAACACAATGCCTGTAAGTCGATAACTCATCTTCAACATGTGTATAACACAATGCCTATAAATGGATAACTCTACTTTAACCGGTGTATAATACAATTCCTGTAAGTGGATAACTCAACTTTAACATTTGTATAACACAACTCCTGTAAGTGGACAACTCATCTTTAAATGTGTATAACACAATTACCGTACTCTTTAACATGAGTATAACACAATTTCTGTAAGTGGATAACTCATCTTTAACATATGCATCACACAAAGCCTGTAAGTGGATAACTCATCTTTAAGTATATAACACAATGCGTGTAAGTGGATCACTCATCTTTAACATGTGTATAACACAATTTCTGTTAGTGGATGACTTATCTTTATCATTTGTATAACACGATGCTTGTTAGTGGACAATGCATCTTTAACATTTGTATAATACAACTCCTGTAAGTGGATAACTTATCTTTAACATGTGTATAACACAATTCCTGAAGGAGGATAACTCATCTTTAACATATGTATAACACAATTCCTGTAAGTGGATACCTCATCTATCACATGTATACAGAACAATGCCTCTAGGCAGATAACTCACCTTTAACATGAAGTATAACACAATTCCTGTTAGTGGATAACTCATCTTCAAATGTGTACAACACAATTACCGTACTCTTTAACATGAGTATAACACAATTCCTGTAAGTGGATAACTCATCTTTAACATGTGTATAACACAATGCCTGTAGGTGGAGAACTCATCTTTAACATGTGTATAATAAAATTCCTGTAAGTGGATAACTCATCTTTAACATGTGTATAACGGAATTCATGTAAGTGTACAATTTACCTGTAAAATGTATAACACAATGTCTGTAAGTGGATAACTCAACCTTAACATGTGTATAACATATTTCCTATAAGTGGATAACACAACTTTAACATGTGTACAACACGATTCCTGTAAGTAGATAAAACATCTTTAACTTGTGTATAACACAATTCTTGCAAGTGGATAACTCATCTTTAGCATGTATATAACACACTTCCTGTAAGTGGATTACTCATCTTCAACATGTGTACAGCACAATGCCTGTAAGCAGATAACTCATCTTTAACATGTGTATAACACAATTTTTGGAAGTGGATAACCCATCTTTAACATATGTATAACACAATACCTGTAAGCGGATACCTCATATTTAGCATGTGTATAACACAATGTTTGCAAGTGCATAACTCATCATTAACATGTGTATAACACAATGCCTGTAAGTGAACAACTCATCTTTAACATGTGTATAACACAATTCCTGTAAGTGGTAACTCGTCTTCAACATGTGCATCACACAATGCCTGTAAGTGGATAACTCATCTTTAACATGTGTATATCACAATTCCTGTAAGTGGATAACACATCTTTAACATGTGTATAACACAAATCCTGTAAGTGGATAACTCGTCTCTACCATGTGTATAACACAATTCCTGTACATGGATAGCTCATCTTTAACTTGTGTATAACACAATTCCTGTAAGTGGATAACACATCTTTAACATGTGTATAATGCAATGCCTGTAAGCGGATTACACATCTTTAATATATGAATAACAAAATGCCTGCAAGTGGATAACTCATCTATAACTTGTGTATAACACAATTCCTTTTAGTGGATAACTCATCTTTAACATGTGTATAACACAATTCCTGTAAGTGGTTAACTCCTCTTTAACATGTGTGTGTATAACACAATTCCTGTAAGTGGATAACTCAACTTTAGCATGTGTATTACGCAATTCGTGTAAGTGGATAACTCGTCTTTTACATGTGTATAGCACTATTCCTGTAAGTGGATAACTCACCTTTAACATGCGTATAACACAATGTCTGCAAGTGCATAACTCATCTTTAACATGTGTATAACACAATGCCTGTAAGTGGATAACTCATCTTTAACATGTGTATCACATAATTCCTGTAAGTGGATAACTTATCTTTAACATGTGTATAGCACGATTCCAGTAAGTGGACAATGCATCTTTAGCATGTGTATAACACAATTCCTGTAAGTGGATAACTCATCTTTAACATGTGTATAACACAATGCCTGTAGGTGGTTAACTCGTCTTTAACATGTGTATAACAAAATTCCTGTAAGTGGATAACTCATCTTTACCATGCGTATAAGACAATTCCCGTACACTTTAACATGAGTATAACACAATTCCTGAAAGTGGATAACTCATCTTTAGCATGTGTATAACACAATGCCTGTAGGTGGATAACTCATCCTTAACATGTGTATAACACAATTCCTGTAAGTGGATAACTCATCTTTAGCATGTGTATAACACAATGCCTGTAGGTGGATATCTCACCTTTAACATGTGTATAACACAATTCTTGTAAGTGGATAACTCATCTTTAACATGAGTTTAACGAAATTCATATAAGAGTACAATTCACCTGTAACATGTATAACACAATGCCTGTAAGTGGATAACTCAACTTTAACATGTGTATAACACATTTCCTTTAAGTGGATAACTCAACTTTAACATGTGTACAACACAATTCCTGTAAGTAGATAACGCATCTTTAACATGTGTATAACATAATTCTTGTAAGTGGATAATTCATCTTTAACATGTGTATAACACAATTCCTGTAAGTGGATTACTCATCTTCAACATGTGTATAACACAATGCCTGTAAGTGGACAACTCATCTTTAACATGTGTATGACACAATTCCTGCAAGTGGTAACTCGTCTTTAACATGTGCATCACACAATGCCTGTAAGTGGACAAGTCATCTTTAACACGTGTATATCACAATTCCTGTAAATGAATAACACATCTTTAACATGTGTATAACACAATTCCTGTAAGTGGATAACTCGTCTCTACCATGTGTATAACACAATTCATGTACGTGGATAGCTCATCTTTAAATTGTTATAACACAATGCCTGTAAGTGGATAACTCAACTTTAACATGTGTATAGCACATTTCCTATAAGTGGATAACTCAACTTTAACATGTGTACAACACAATTCCTGTAAGTAGATAACGCATCTTTAACATGTGTATAACACAATTCTTGTAAGTGGATAATTCATCTTTAACATGTGTATAACACAATTCCTGTAAGTGGATTACTCATCTTCAACATGTGTAAATCACAATGCCTGTAAGCACATAACTCATCTTTAACGTGTGTATAACACGACTCCTGGAAGTGGATAACTCATCTTTAACATATGTATAACACAATGCCTGTAGGGGGTTAACTCCTCTTTAACATGTGTATAACAAAATTCCTGTAAGTGGAGAACTCATCTTTAACATGTGTATAACACAATTCCTGTAAGTGGATAACCCTCCTTTAACATGTGTGTGTATAACACAATTCCTGTAAGTGGATAACTCAACTTTAACATGTGTATTACACAATTCGTGTAAGTGGATAACTCGTCTTTAACATGTGCATAACACAATTCCTGTAAGGGGATAACTCATCTTTCACAACTGTATACACAATGCCTCTAAGTGGTTTAACTCATCTTTAACATGTGTATAGCACTATTCCTGTAAGTGGATAACTCACCTTTAACATGCGAATAACACAATGTCTGCAAGTGCATAACTCATCTTTAACATGTGTATAACACAATTCCTGTAAGTCGATAACTCATCCCTAACATGTGTATAATGCAATTCATGTAAGTCGATAACTCATCTTTAACATGTGTCTAACACATTTCCTCTAAGAGGATAGTTCATCTGTAACATATGTGTAACACAATGCCTGTAAGTCGATAACTCATCTTCAACATGTGTATAACACAATGCCTATAAATGGATAACTCTACTTTAACCGGTGTATAATACAATTCCTGTAAGTGGATAACTCAACTTTAACATTTGTATAACACAACTCCTGTAAGTGGACAACTCATCTTTAAATGTGTATAACACAATTACCGTACTCTTTAACATGGGTATAACACAATTTCTGTAAGTGGATAACTCATCTTTAACATATGCATCACACAAAGCCTGTAAGTGGATAACTCATCTTTAAGTATATAACACAATGCGTGTAAGTGGATCACTCATCTTTAACATGTGTATAACACAATTCCTGTTAGTGGATGACTTATCTTTATCATTTGTATAACACGATGCTTGTTAGTGGACAATGCATCTTTAACATTTGTATAATACAACTCCTGTAAGTGGATAACTTATCTTTAACATGTGTATAACACAATTCCTGAAAGAGGATAACTCATCTTTAACATATGTATAACACAATTCCTGTAAGTGGATACCTCATCTATCACATGTATACAGAACAATGCCTCTAGGCAGATAACTCACCTTTAACATGAAGTATAACACAATTCCTGTTAGTGGATAACTCATCTTCAAATGTGTACAACACAATTACCGTACTCTTTAACATGAGTATAACACAATTCCTGTAAGTGGATAACTCATCTTTAACATGTGTATAACACAATGCCTGTAGGTGGAGAACTCATCTTTAACATGTGTATAATAAAATTCCTGTAAGTGGATAACTCATCTTTAACATGTGTATAACGGAATTCATGTAAGTGTACAATTTACCTGTAAAATGTATAACACAATGTCTGTAAGTGGATAACTCAACCTTAACATGTGTATAACATATTTCCTATAAGTGGATAACACAACTTTAACATGTGTACAACACGATTCCTGTAAGTAGATAAAACATCTTTAACTTGTGTATAACACAATTCTTGTAAGTGGATAACTCATCTTTAGCATGTATATAACACACTTCCTGTAAGTGGATTACTCATCTTCAACATGTGTACAGCACAATGCCTGTAAGCAGATAACTCATCTTTAACATGTGTATAACACAATTTCTGGAAGTGGATAACTCATCTTTAACATATGTATAACACAATACCTGTAAGCGGATACCTCATATTTAGCATGTGTATAACACAATGTTTGCAAGTGCATAACTCATCATTAACATGTGTATAACACAATGCCTGTAAGTGGACAACTCATCTTTAACATGTGTATAACACAATTCCTGTAAGTGGTAACTCGTCTTCAACATGTGCATCACACAATGCCTGTAAGTGGATAACTCATCTTTAACATGTGTATATCACAATTCCTGTAAGTGGATAACACATCTTTAACATGTGTATAACACAAATCCTGTAAGTGGATAACTCGTCTCTACCATGTGTATAACACAATTCCTGTACATGGATAGCTCATCTTTAACTTGTGTATAACACAATTCCTGTAAGTGGATAACACATCTTTAACATGTGTATAATGCAATGCCTGTAAGCGGATTACACATCTTTAATATATGAATAACAAAATGCCTGCAAGTGGATAACTCATCTATAACTTGTGTATAACACAATTCCTTTTAGTGGATAACTCATCTTTAACATGTGTATAACACAATTCCTGTAAGTGGTTAACTCCTCTTTAACATGTGTGTGTATAACACAATTCCTGTAAGTGGATAACTCAACTTTAGCATGTGTATTACGCAATTCGTGTAAGTGGATAACTCGTCTTTTACATGTGTATAGCACTATTCCTGTAAGTGGATAACTCACCTTTAACATGCGTATAACACAATGTCTGCAAGTGCATAACTCATCTTTAACATGTGTATAACACAATGCCTGTAAGTGGATAACTCATCTTTAACATGTGTATCACATAATTCCTGTAAGTGGATAACTTATCTTTAACATGTGTATAGCACGATTCCAGTAAGTGGACAATGCATCTTTAGCATGTGTATAACACAATTCCTGTAAGTGGATAACTCATCTCTAACATGTGTATAACACAATGCCTGTAGGTGGTTAACTCGTCTTTAACATGTGTATAACAAAATTCCTGTAAGTGGATAACTCATCTTTACCATGCGTATAAGACAATTCCCGTACACTTTAACATGAGTATAACACAATTCCTGAAAGTGGATAACTCATCTTTAGCATGTGTATAACACAATGCCTGTAGGTGGATAACTCATCTTTAACATGTGTATAACACAATTCTTGTAAGTGGATAACTCATCTTTAACATGAGTTTAACGAAATTCATATAAGTGTACAATTCACCTGTAACATGTATAACACAATGCCTGTAAGTGGATAACTCAACTTTAACATGTGTATAACACATTTCCTTTAAGTGGATAACTCAACTTTAACATGTGTACAACACAATTCCTGTAAGTAGATAACGCATCTTTAACATGTGTATAACACAATTCTTGTAAGTGGATAATTCATCTTTAACATGTGTATAACACAATTCCTGTAAGTGGATTACTCATCTTCAACATGTGTATAACACAATGCCTGTAAGTGTACAACTCATCTTTAACATGTGTATGACACAATTCCTGCAAGTGGTAACTCGTCTTTAACATGTGCATCACACAATGGCTGTAAGTGGACAAGTCATCTTTAACACGTGTATATCACAATTCCTGTAAATGAATAACACATCTTTAACATGTGTATAACACAATTCCTGTAAGTGGATAACTCGTCTCTACCATGTGTATAGCACAATTCATGTACGTGGATAGCTCATCTTTAAATTGTTTATAACACAATGCCTGTAAGTGGATAACTCAACTTTAACATGTGTATAACACATTTCCTATAAGTGGATAACTAAACTTTAACATGTGTACAACACAATTCCTGTAAGTAGATAACGCATCTTTAACATGTGTATAACACAATTCTTGTAAGTGGATAATTCGTCTTTAACATGTGTATAACACAATTCCTCTAAGTGGATTACTCATCTTCAACATGTGTAAAGCACAATGCCAGTAAGCAAATAACTCATCTTTAACATGTGTATAACACGACTCCTGGAAGTGGATAACTCATCTTTAACATATGTATAACACAATGCCTGTAGGTGGTTAACTCCTCTTTAACATGTGTATAACAAAATTCCTGTAAGTGGAGAACTCATCTTTAACATGTGTATAACACAATTCCTGTAAGTGGATAACCCACCTTTAACATGTGTGTGTATAACACAATTCCTGTAAGTGGATAACTCAACTTTAACATGTGTATTACACAATTCGTGTAAGTGGATAACTCGTCTTTAACATGTGCATAACACAATTCCTGTAAGGGGATAACTCAACTTTCACAACTGTATACACAATGCCTCTAAGTGGATAACTCATCTTTAGCATGTGTATAGCACTATTCCTGTAAGTGGATAACTCACCTTTAACATGCGAATAACACAATGTCTGCAAGGGCATAACTCATCTTTAACATGTGTATAACACAATTCCTGTAAGTCGATAACTCATCCCTAACATGTGTATAATGCAATTCATGTAAGTCGATAACTCATCTTTAACATGTGTCTAACACATTTCCTCTAAGAGGATAGTTCATCTGTAACATATGTGTAACACAATGCCTGTAAGTCGATAACTCATCTTCAACATGTGTATAACACAATGCCTATAAATGGATAACCCTACTTTAACCGGTGTATAATACAATTCCTGTAAGTGGATAACTCAACTTTAACATTTGTATAACACAACTTCTGTAAGTTGACAACTCATCTTTAAATGTGTATAACACAATTACCGTACTCTTTAACATGAGTATAACACAATTTCTGTAAGTGGATAACTCATCTTTAACATATGCATCACACAAAGCCTGTAAGTGGATAACTCATCTTTAAGTATATAACACAATGCGTGTAAGTGGATCACTCATCTTTAACATGTGTATAACACAATTCCTGTTAGTGGATGACTTATCTTTATCATTTGTATAACACGATGCTTGTTAGTGGACAATGCATCTTTAACATTTGTATAATACAACTCCTGTAAGTGGATAACTTATCTTTAACATGTGTATAACACAATTCCTGAAGGAGGATAACTCATCTTTAACATATGTATAACACAATTCCTGTAAGCGGATACCTCATCTATCACATGTATACAGAACAATGCCTCTAGGCAGATAACTCACCTTTAACATGAAGTATAACACAATTCCTGTTAGTGCATAACTCATCTTCAAATGTGTACAACACAATTACCGTACTCTTTAACATGAGTATAACACAATTCCTGTAAGTGGATAACTCATCTTTAACATGTGTATAACACAATGCCTGTAGGTGGAGAACTCATCTTTAACATGTGTATAATAAAATTCCTGTAAGTGGATAACTCATCTTTAACATGTGTATAACGAAATTCATGTAAGTGTACAATTTACCTGTAAAATGTATAACACAATGTCTGTAAGTGGATAACTCAACCTTAACATGTGTATAACATATTTCCTATAAGTGGATAACACAACTTTAACATGTGTACAACACGATTCCTGTAAGTAGATAAAACATCTTTAACATGTGTATAACACAATTCTTGTAAGTGGATAACTCATCTTTAACATGTATATAACACACTTCCTGTAAGTGTATTACTCATCTTCAACATGTGTACAGCACAATGCCTGTAAGCAGATAACTCATCTTTAACATGTGTATAACACAATTTCTGGAAGTGGATAACTCATCTTTAACATATGTATAACACAATACCTGTAAGCGGATACCTCATATTTAGCATGTGTATAACACAATGCCTGTAAGCAAGTAACTCATGTTTAACATGTCTATAACACAATGCCTGTACGTGGATAACTCATCTTTAACATGTGTATAACATAATGCCTGTAGATGGATAAATCATCTTTAACACATTCATAACACAATTCCTGTAAGTGGATAATTCATCTTTAAAATGTGTATAACACAATTCCTGTAACTGGATAACTCATCTCTAACATGTGTATAACAGAATGCCTGTAGGTGCTTAACTCTTCTTTAACATGTGTATAACACAATTCCTGTAAGTGGAGAACCCATCTTTAACATGTGTATAACACAATGCCTGTAAGCGGATAACTCATCTTTAACATGTGTATAACACAATGCCTGTAAGTGGCTAACTTATCTTTACCTTGTGTATAACACAATTCCTGTAAGTGGATAATGCAACTTTAACATGTGAATAACACGATTCCTGTAAGTGGATAACTCATCTTCAACATGTATATAATACAATGGACGTACGTGTATAACACAATTCCTGTAAGTGGATAACTCATCTGTAAAATGTGTATAACACAATTCCTGTGACTGGATAACTCATCTTTAACATGTGCATAACACAATGCCTGTAGGTGGTTAATTCATCTCTAACATGAGTGTAACACAATGCCTGTAAGTGGTTAACTCATCTTCAACATCTGTATCACACAATGCCTGTAAGTGGATAACTCAACTTTAACATGTGTAAAACACAATTCCTGTACGTGGATTACACATCTTTAACATGTGTATAAAACAATTCCTGTAAGTGGATAACTCATCTTTAACATGTGTATAACACAATTCCTGTAAGTGGATAGCTCATCTTTAACATGTGTTTAGCACAATTCCTGTAAGTGGAGAACTCATCTTTAACATGTGTATAACACAATGCCTGTAGGTGCTTATTTCCTCTTTAACATGTGTATAACACAATTCCTATAAGTGGAGAACTCATCTTTAACGTGTGTATAACACAATTACTGTAAGTGGATAACTCATCTTTAACATGTGTGTAACAAAATTCCTGTGATTTGATAACTCAACTTTAACATGTGTATAACAGAATTCGTGTAAGTGGATAACTCATCTTTAACATGTGTATAACACAATTCCTGTAAGCGGATAACTCGTCTTTAACATGTGCATCACACGATGCCTGTAAGTGGAGAGCTCATCTTTAACATTTGTATAACACAGTTCCTGTAATCTTTAACATGAATATAACACATTTCCTGTAAGCGGGTAACTCATCTTTAACATGTGTATAAAACAATGCCTGCAAGTGGATAACTCATCTTTAACATGTGTATAACACAATTCCTGTAAGTGGAGAACTCATCCTAAACATGTGTATAACACAATTCCTGTAAGTGGATAACTCATCTTCAACATGTGTGTAACACAATGCGTGTAAGTGGATAACTCACCTTTGACATGTGTATAACACTATTCCTGTATGTGGATAACTGACCTTCAACATGTGTATAGCACAATTCCTGCAAGTGGATAACTCATCTTTAACATGTGTATAACACAATGTTTGCAAGTGCATAACTCATCATTAACATGTGTATAACACAATGCCTGTAAGTGGACAACTCATCTTAAACATGTGTATAACACAATTCCTGTAAGTGGTAACTCGTCTTCAACATGTGCATCACACAATGCCTGTAAGTGGATAACTCATCTTTAACATGTGTATATCACAATTCCTGTAAGTGGATAACACATCTTTAACATGTGTATAACACAAATCCTGTAAGTGGATAACTCGTCTCTACCATGTGTATAACACAATTCCTGTACATGGATAGCTCATCTTTAACTTGTGTATAACACAATTCCTGTAAGTGGATAACACATCTTTAACATGTGTATAATGCAATGCCTGTAAGCGGATTACACATCTTTAATATATGAATAACAAAATGCCTGCAAGTGGATAACTCATCTATAACTTGTGTATAACACAATTCCTTTTAGTGGATAACTCATCTTTAACATGTGTATAACACAATTCCTGTAAGTGGTTAACTCCTCTTTAACATGTGTGTGTATAACACAATTCCTGTAAGTGGATAACTCAACTTTAGCATGTGTATTACGCAATTCGTGTAAGTGGATAACTCGTCTTTTACATGTGTATAGCACTATTCCTGTAAGTGGATAACTCACCTTTAACATGCGTATAACACAATGTCTGCAAGTGCATAACTCATCTTTAACATGTGTATAACACAATGCCTGTAAGTGGATAACTCATCTTTAACATGTGTATCACATAATTCCTGTAAGTGGATAACTTATCTTTAACATGTGTATAGCACGATTCCAGTAAGTGGACAATGCATCTTTAGCATGTGTATAACACAATTCCTGTAAGTGGATAACTCATCTTTAACATGTGTATAACACAATGCCTGTAGGTGGTTAACTCGTCTTTAACATGTGTATAACAAAATTCCTGTAAGTGGATAACTCATCTTTACCATGCGTATAAGACAATTCCCGTACACTTTAACATGAGTATAACACAATTCCTGAAAGTGGATAACTCATCTTTAGCATGTGTATAACACAATGCCTGTAGGTGGATAACTCATCCTTAACATGTGTATAACACAATTCCTGCAAGTGGATAACTCATCTTTAACATGAGTTTAACGAAATTCATATAAGTGTACAATTCACCTGTAACATGTATAACACAATGCCTGTAAGTGGATAACTCAACTTTAACATGTGTATAACACATTTCCTTTAAGTGGATAACTCAACTTTAACATGTGTACAACACAATTCCTGTAAGTAGATAACGCATCTTTAACATGTGTATAACACAATTCTTGTAAGTGGATAATTCATCTTTAACATGTGTATAACACAATTCCTGTAAGTGGATTACTCATCTTCAACATGTGTATAACACAATGCCTGTAAGTGGACAACTCATCTTTAACATGTGTATGACACAATTCCTGCAAGTGGTAACTCGTCTTTAACATGTGCATCACACAATGCCTGTAAGTGGACAAGTCATCTTTAACACGTGTATATCACAATTCCTGTAAATGAATAACACATCTTTAACATGTGTATAACACAATTCCTGTAAGTGGATAACTCGTCTCTACCATGTGTATAACACAATTCATGTACGTGGATAGCTCATCTTTAAATTGTTTATAACACAATGCCTGTAAGTGGATAACTCAACTTTAACATGTGTATAGCACATTTCCTATAAGTGGATAACTCAACTTTAACATGTGTACAACACAATTCCTGTAAGTAGATAACGCATCTTTAACATGTGTATAACACAATTCTTGTAAGTGGATAATTCATCTTTAACATGTGTATAACACAATTCCTGTAAGTGGATTACTCATCTTCAACATGTGTAAAGCACAATGCCTGTAAGCACATAACTCATCTTTAACATGTGTATAACACGACTCCTGGAAGTGGATAACTCATCTTTAACATATGTATAACACAATGCCTGTAGGTGGTTAACTCCTCTTTAACATGTGTATAACAAAATTCCTGTAAGTGGAGAACTCATCTTTAACATGTGTATAACACAATTCCTGTAAGTGGATAACCCTCCTTTAACATGTGTGTGTATAACACAATTCCTGTAAGTGGATAACTCAACTTTAACATGTGTATTACACAATTCGTGTAAGTGGATAACTCGTCTTTAACATGTGCATAACACAATTCCTGTAAGGGGATAACTCATCTTTCACAACTGTATACACAATGCCTCTAAGTGGATAACTCATCTTTAACATGTGTATAGCACTATTCCTGTAAGTGGATAACTCACCTTTAACATGCGAATAACACAATGTCTGCAAGTGCATAACTCATCTTTAACATGTGTATAACACAATTCCTGTAAGTCGATAACTCATCCCTAACATGTGTATAATGCAATTCATGTAAGTCGATAACTCATCTTTAACATGTGTCTAACACATTTCCTCTAAGAGGATAGTTCATCTGTAACATATGTGTAACACAATGCCTGTAAGTCGATAACTCATCTTCAACATGTGTATAACACAATGCCTATAAATGGATAACTCTACTTTAACCGGTGTATAATACAATTCCTGTAAGTGGATAACTCAACTTTAACATTTGTATAACACAACTCCTGTAAGTGGACAACTCATCTTTAAATGTGTATAACACAATTACCGTACTCTTTAACATGAGTATAACACAATTTCTGTAAGTGGATAACTCATCTATAACATATGCATCACACAAAGCCTGTAAGTGGATAACTCATCTTTAAGTATATAACACAATGCGTGTAAGTGGATCACTCATCTTTAACATGTGTACAACACAATTCCTGTTAGTGGATGACTTATCTTTATCATTTGTATAACACGATGCTTGTTAGTGGACAATGCATCTTTAACATTTGTATAATACAACTCCTGTAAGTGGATAACTTATCTTTAACATGTGTATAACACAATTCCTGAAAGAGGATAACTCATCTTTAACATATGTATAACACAATTCCTGTAAGTGGATACCTCATCTATCACATGTATACAGAACAATGCCTCTAGGCAGATAACTCACCTTTAACATGAAGTATAACACAATTCCTGTTAGTGGATAACTCATCTTCAAATGTGTACAACACAATTACCGTACTCTTTAACATGAGTATAACACAATTCCTGTAAGTGGATAACTCATCTTTAACATGTGTATAACACAATGCCTGTAGGTGGAGAACTCATCTTTAACATGTGTATAATAAAATTCCTGTAAGTGGATAACTCATCTTTAACATGTGTATAACGGAATTCATGTAAGTGTACAATTTACCTGTAAAATGTATAACACAATGTCTGTAAGTGGATAACTCAACCTTAACATGTGTATAACATATTTCCTATAAGTGGATAACACAACTTTAACATGTGTACAACACGATTCCTGTAAGTAGATAAAACCTCTTTAACTTGTGTATAACACAATTCTTGTAAGTGGATAACTCATCTTTAGCATGTATATAACACACTTCCTGTAAGTGGATTACTCATCTTCAACATGTGTACAGCACAATGCCTGTAAGCAGATAACTCATCTTTAACATGTGTATAACACAATTTCTGGAAGTGGATAACTCATCTTTAACATATGTGTAACACAATACCTGTAAGCGGATACCTCATATTTAGCATGTGTATAACACAATGCCTGTAAGCAAGTAACTCATCTTTAACATGTGTATAACACAATGCCTGTACGTGGATAACTCATCTTTAACATGTGTATAACATAATGCCTGTAAATGGATAAATCATCTTTAACACATTCATAACACAATTCCTGTAAGTGGATAATTCATCTTTAAAATGTGTATAACACTATTCCTGTAACTGGATAACTCATCTTTAACATGTGTATAACAGAATGCCTGTAGGTGCTTAACTCTTCTTTAACATGTGTATAACACAATTCCTGTAAGTGGAGAACCCATCTTTAACATGTGTATAACACAATGCCTGTAAGCGGATAACTCATCTTTAACATGTGTATAACACAATGCCTGTAAGTGGCTAACTTATCTTTACCTTGTGTATAACACAATTCCTGTAAGTGGATAACGCAACTTTAACATGTGAATAACACAATTCCTGTAAGTGGATAACTCATCTTCAACATGTATATAATACAATGGTCGTACGTGTATAACACAATTCCTGTAAGTGGATAACTCATCTGTAAAATGTGTATAACACAATTCCTGTGACTGGATAACTCATCTTTAACATGTGCATAACACATTGCCTGTAGGTGGTTAATTCATCTCTAACATGAGTGTAACACGATGCCTGTAAGTGGTTAACTCATCTTCAACATCTGTATCACACAATGCCTGTAAGTGGATAACTCAACTTTAACATGTGTAAAACACAATTCCTGTACGTGGATTACACATCTTTAACATGTGTATAAAACAATTCCTGTAAGTGGATAACTCATCTTTAACATGTGTATAACACAATTCCTGTAAGTGGATAGCTCATCTTTAACATGTGTATAACACAATTCCTGTAAGTGGAGAACTCATCTTTAACATGTGTATAACACAATGCCTGTAGGTGCTTATTTCCTCTTTAACATGTGTATAACACAATTCCTATGAGTGGAGAACTCATCTTTAACGTGTGTATAACACAATTCCTGTAAGTGGATAACTCATCTTTAACATGTGTGTAACAAATTTCCTGTGATTTGATAACTCAACTTTAACATGTGTATAACAGAATTCGTGTAAGTGGATAACTCATCTTTAACATGTGTATAACACAATTCCTGTAAGCGGATAACTCATCTTTAACATGTGTATAACGCAATTCCTGTAAGTGGAGAGCTCATCTTTAACATTTGTATAACACAGTTCCTGTAATCTTTAACATGAATATAACACATTTCCTGTAAGCGGGTAACTCATTTTTAACATGTGTATAAAACAATGCCTGCAAGTGGATAACTCATCTTTAACATGTGTATAACACAATTCCTGTAAGTGGGTAACTCATCCTAAACATGTGTATAACACAATTCCTGTAAGTGGATAACTCATCTTTAACATGTGTGTAACACAATGCGTGTAAGTGGATAACTCACCTTTGACATGTGTATAACACTATTCCTGTATCTGGATAACTGACCTTCAACATGTGTATAGCACAATTCCTGCAAGTGGATAACTCATCTTTAACATGTGTATAACACAATGTTTGCAAGTGCATAACTCATCATTAACATGTGTATAACACAATGCCTGTAAGTGGACAACTCATCTTTAACATGTGTATAACACAATTCCTGTAAGTGGTAACTCGTCTTCAACATGTGCATCACACAATGCCTGTAAGTGGATAAATCATCTTTAACATGTGTATATCACAATTCCTGTAAGTGGATAACACATCTTTAACATGTGTATAACACAAATCCTGTAAGTGGATAACTCGTCTCTACCATGTGTATAACACAATTCCTGTACATGGATAGCTCATCTTTAACTTGTGTATAACACAATTCCTGTAAGTGGATAACACATCTTTAACATGTGTATAATGCAATGCCTGTAAGCGGATTACACATCTTTAATATATGAATAACAAAATGCCTGCAAGTGGATAACTCATCTATAACTTGTGTATAACACAATTCCTTTAAGTGGATAACTCATCTTTAACATGTGTATAACACAATTCCTGTAAGTGGTTAACTCCTCTTTAACATGTGTGTGTATAACACAATTCCTGTAAGTCGATAACTCAACTTTAGCATGTGTATTACGCAATTCATGTAAGTGGATAACTCGTCTTTAACATGTGTATAGCACTATTCATGTAAGTGGATAACTCACCTTTAACATGCGTATAACACAATGTCTGCAAGTGCATAACTCATCTTTAACATGTGTTTAACACAATGCCTGTAAGTGGATAACTCATCTTTAACATGTGTATCACATAATTCCTGTAAGTGGATAACTTATCTTTAGCATGTGTATAACACAATTCCTGTAAGTGGATAACTCATCTTTAACATGTGTATAACACAATGCCTGTAGGTGGTTAACTCGTCTTTAACATGTGTATAACAAAATTCTTGTAAGTGATAACTAATCTTTACCATGCGTATAAGACAATTCCCGTACACTTTAACATGAGTATAACACAATTCCTGAAAGTGGATAACTCATCTTTAGCATGTGTATAACACAATGCCTGTAGGTGGATAACTCATCTTTAACATGTGTATAACACAATTCCTGTAAGTGGATAACTCATCTTTAACATGAGTTAAACGAAATTCATATAAGTGTGCAATTCACCTGTAACATGTATAACACAATGCCTGTAAGTGGATAACTCAACTTTAACATGTGTATAACACATTTCCTTTAAGTGGATAACTCAACTTTAACATGTGTACAACACAATTCCTGTAAGTAGATAACGCATCTTTAACATGTGTATAACACAATTCTTGTAAGTGGATAATTCATCTTTAACATGTGTATAACACAATTCCTGTAAGTGGATTACTCATCTTCAACATGTGTATAACACAATGCCTGTAAGTGGACAACTCATCTTTAACATGTGTATGACACAATTCCTGCAAGTGGATTACTCATCTTCAACATGTGCATCACACAATGCCTGTAAGTGGTCAAGTCATCTTTAACACCTGTATATCACAATTCCTATAAATGAATAACTCATCTTTAACATGTGTATAACACAATTCCTGTAAGTGGATAACTCGTCTCTACCATGTGTATAACACAATTCATGTACGTGGATAGCTCATCTTTAAATTGTTTATAACCCAATGCCTGTAAGTGGATAACTCAACTTTAACATGTGTATAACACATTTCCTATAAGTGGATAACTCAACTTTAACATGTGTACAACACAATTCCTGTAAGTAGATAACGCATCTTTAACATGTGTATAACACAATTCTTGTAAGTGGATAATTCATCTTTAACATGTGTATAATACAATTCCTGTAAGTGGATTACTCATCTTCAACATGTGTAAAGCACAATGCCTGTAAGCAGATAACTCATCTTTAACATGTTTATAACACGACTCCTGGAAGTGGATAACTCATCTTTAACATATGTATAACACAATGCCTGTAGGTGGTTAACTCCTCTTTAACATGTGTATAACAAAATTCCTGTAAGTGGAGAACTCATCTTTAACATGTGTATAACACAATTCCTGTAAGTCGATAACCCACCTTTAACATGTGTGTGTATAACACAATTCCTGTAAGTGGATAACTCAACTTTAACAAGTGTATTACACAATTCGTGTAAGTGGATAACTCGTTTTTAACATGTGCATAACACAATTCCTGTAAGGGGATAACTCATCTTTCACAACTGTATACACAATGCCTCAAAGTGGATAACTCATCTTTAACATGTGTATAGCACTATTCCTGTAAGTGGATAACTCATCTTTAACATGTGTATAACACAATGCCTGTTAGTGAATAACAAATGTTTAACATGTGTATAACATAATTCCTGTAAGTGAATAACTTATCTTTAACATGTGTATAACACGATTCCTGTAAGTGGACAACGCATCTTTAACATGTGTATAACACAATTCCTGTAAGTGGATAACACATCTTCAGCATGTGTACAACACAATTCCTGAAAGTGGATAACTCATCTTTAACATATGTACAACGCAATTCCTGTAAGTGGATACCTCATATTCAACATGTATACAGCACAATGCCTGTAAGCGGATAACCCACCTCTAACATGTGCATAACACAATTCCTGTAAGTGGATAACTCACCTTTACCATGCGTATAACACAATTCCCGTACTCTTTAACATGAGTTTAATACAATTCCTGAAAGTGGATAACTCACCTTTAGCATGTGTATAACACAATGCCTCTAGGTGGATAACTCATCTTTAACATGAGTATAACACAATTCCTGTAAGTGGATAACTCATGTTTAACATGTGTTTAACGAAATTCATGTAAGTGTACAATTCACCTGTAACATATATAACACAGTGCCTGTATGTGGATAACTCAACTTTAACATATGTATAACGCATTTCATATAAGTGGATAACTCAACTTTAACATGTGTATAACACAATTCCTGTAAGGGAATAACTCATCTTTAACATGTGTATAACACAATGCCTGTAAGTGGATAACTCATCTTTAACATGTGTATAACACTATTCCTGTATGTGGATACCTGATCTTTAACATGTGTATAACACAATTCCTGCAAGTGGATAACTCATCTTCAACATGTGTATAACACAAGGCCCGTGTCTGGATAACTCATCTTTAACATGCGAATAACACAATGTTTGCAAGTGCATAACTCATCATTAACATGTGCATAACACAATGCCTGTAAGTGGACAACTCATCTTTAACATGTGTATAACACAATTCCTGCAAGTGGTAACTCGTCTTTAACATGTGCATCACACAATGCCAGTAAGTGGACAACTCATCTTTAACACGTGTATATCACAATTCCTGAAAATGGATAACACATCTTTAACATGTGTATAACACAATTCCTTTAAGTGGATAACTCGCCTCTACCATGTGTATAACACAATTCCTGTACGTGGATAGCTCATCTTTAAATTGTGTTTAACACAATTCCTGTAAGTGTTTAACACATCTTTAGCATGTGTATAATGCAACGCCTGTAAGCGGATTACACATCTTTAACATATGAATAACACAAAACATGCAAGTGGATAACTCATCTTTAACTGGTAGAGTGCTAAGTTATTTTTGGTTACTGAAATTTGTTCATGTGTCTATGCCTTGGTACAATTTATGGGAGAGTGACTCTTGGCACTCTCCCATAAATTATAACAAGGCAAACCCATATAGACCAAGTAATTTTGCTTCTAAGATAATGTGAAGTACATCCACAGAATATGACACCTTCAGGCTGGGGTACCTGCTCTTCATATTAAAGCCCTGATAGTGGCTTCTAGCACTCTACCAGTTAACTTGTGTATAGCACAATTCCTTTAAGTGGATAACTCATCTTTAACTTGTGTGTAACACAATGCCTGTAGGTGGTTAACTCCTATTTAACATGTGTATAACACAATTCCTGTAAGTGGATAACACATCTTTAACATGTGTATAACACAATTCCTGTAAGTGGATAAATCAACTTTAACATGTGTATTACACAATTCGTGTAAGTGGATAACTCGTCTTTAACATGTGTATCAAACAATTCCTGTAAGGGGATAACTCGTCTTTAACATGTGTATAACACAATGTCTGCAAGTGCATAACTCATCTTTAACAGGTGTATAAAACAATGCCTTTAAGTGGATAACTCATCTTTAACATGCGTGTAACACAATTCTTGTAAGTTATAACTCATCTTTAACATGTGCAAGACAAAATGTCTGTATGTGGATGATAACTCATTTTTAACATGTGTATAACACAATTCCTGAAAGAGGATAACTCATCTTTAACATGTGTATAACGCAATTCCTGTAAGGGGATAACTTATCTTTAACATGTGTATAACACGATTCCTGTAAGTGGACAACGCATCTTTAACACGTGTATAACACAATTCCTGTAAGTGGATAACACATCTTTAGCATGTGTATAACACAATTCCTGAAAGAGGATTACTCATCCTTAACATATGTATAAAACAATTCCTGTAAGGGGATACCTCATCTTCAGCATGCATACAGCACAATGCCTATAAGCGGATAACCCACCTTTAACATGTGTATAACACAATTCTTGTAAGTGGAGAATTCATCTTTAACGTGTGTATAGCAAATTTCCTGTAAGTGGATAACTCAACTTTAACGTTTGTGTAACACAATTACTGTAAGTGGATAACTCATCTTTAGCACATGTATTACACAATTCCTGGAAGTGGATAACTCCTCTTTAGGATGTGTGCCACACAATTCCTGTAAGTGGACAACTCATATTTAGCATATGTATTACACAATTCCTGTAAGTGTATAACTCAACTTTTACATGTGTATAACACCATGCCTGTAAGTGGATAACTCATCTTTAGCATGTGTATAATGCAATTCATGTAAGTGGATAACTCATCTTTAACATGTGTCTAACAAAATTCCGCTAAGTGGATAGTTCATCTGTAACATGTGTGTAACACAATGCCTGTAAGTCGATAACTCATCTTCCACATGTGCATAACACAATGCCTGTAAGTGGATAACTCTACTTTAACATGTGTATTACACAATTCCTGTAAGTGGATAACTCAACGTTAACATGTGTGTAGCACAATTCCTGTAAGTGGATAACACATCTTTAACATGTGTATAACACAATTCCTGTAAGTGGATAACTCATCTTTAGCATGTGTATAACACAATGCGTGTAAGTGGATTACTCATCTTTAACATGTCTATAGCACAATGCCTTTAAGTGGATAACTCATCTTTAACATGGGTATAACACAATGCCGGTAAGTGGATAACTCATCTTTAACATGTGTACAGCACAATGCCTGTAAGTGGAAAACTCATCTTTAACATGTGTATAACACAATTCCTGAAAGTGGAGAACTCATCTTCAACATGTGTATAACACAATTCCTGTAAGTGGTTAAGTCGTCTTTAACATGTGTAAAACACAATTCCTGCAAGCGGATAACTCATCTTTAACATGTGTATAACGCAATTCCCGTAAGTGGAGATCTCATCTTTAACATTTGTATAACAAAGTTCCTCTCATCTTTAACATGAGTATAACACATTTCCTGTAAGCGGGTAACTCATCTTTAACATCTGTATAAAACAATGCCTCTAAGTGGATAACTTCTCTTTAACATGCGTATAGCACTATTCCTGAAGATGGATAACTCCCCTTTAACATGCGTATAACACAATTCCTGTAAGTGGATAACACATCTTTAACATGTGTATAACACATTTCCTGTAATTGGACAACTCATCTTTAACAAGTGAATAACACAATTCCTGTAAGTGGATAACTCCTCTTTAACATGTGTGTAACACCATTCCTGTAAGTGGATAACTCATCTTTAACATGTGTATAACACAATTCCTGTAAGTGGATAAATCACTTTAACATGAGTATTACACAATTCGTGCAAGTGGATAACTCGTCTTTAACATGTGTATAACACAATGTCTGCAAGTGCATAACTCATCTTTAACAGGTGTATAAAACAATGCCTCTAAGTGGATAACTCATCTTTAACATGTGTATAACACAATTCCTGTATGGGGATAACTCATCTTTAACATCTTTATAAAACAATGCCTATAAGTGGATAACTTCTCTTTAACATGCGTATAGCACTATTCCTGTAAGTGGATAACTCACCTTTAACATGCGTATAACACAATTCTTGTAAGTTATAACTCATCTTTAACATCTGCATGACACAAGGTCTGTATGTGGATGATAACTCATTTTTAACATGTGTATAACACAATTCCTGTAAGTGGATAACTCATCTTTAACATGTGTATAACACAATTCCTGTAAGTGGATAACTTATCTTTAACATGTGTATAACACGATTCCTGTAAGTGGACAACGCATCTTTAGCATGTGTATAACACAATTCCAGTAAGTGGATAACACATCTTTAACATGTGTATAACACAATTCCTGAAAGAGGATTACTCATCCTTAACATATGTATAACACAATTCCTGTAAGGGGATACCTCATCTTCAACATGCTTAGAGCACAATGCCTATAAGCGGATAACCCACCTTTAACATGCGTATAACACAATTCCTGTAAGTGGAGAACTCCTCTTTAACGTGTGTATAGCAAATTTCCTGTAAGTGGATAACTCAACTTTAACATGTGTGTAACACAATTCCTGTAAGAGGATAACTCATCTTTAGCACTTGTATTACACAATTCCTGTAAGTGATAACTCCTCTTTGGGATGTGTGCCACACAATTCCTGTAAGTGGACAACTCATCTTTAACATGTGTATAACACAATGCCTGTAAGTGGATAACTCATCTTTAACATGTGTATAACACAATTCCTGTAAGTGGATAACTCATCTTTAACATGTGTATAACACAATGCCTGTAAGTGGATAACTCATCTTTAACATGTGTATAACACAATTCCTGTAAGTGGATAACTTAACTTTGACATGTGTATAACACAAGTCCTGTAAGTGGATAACATATCTTTAACATGTGTGTAACACAATTCCTGAAATTTATAACATGAGTATAACACAATTCCTGTAAGCGAATAAGTTATCTCTAACATGTCTGTAACACAATGCCTGTAGGTGGATAATTCATCTTTAACATGTGTATAACACAATTCCTGTAAGTCGATAACTCATCTTTAACATGTGTATAATGCAATTCATGTAAGTCGATAACTCATCTTTAACATGTGTCTAACACAATTCCTCTAAGAGGATAGTTCATCTGTAACATATGTGTAACACAATGCCTGTAAGTCGATAACTCATCTTCAACATGTGTACAGCACAATGCCTGTAAGTGGATAACACATCTTCAACATGTGTATAACACAATTCCTGTAAGTGGATAACTCATCTTTTACATGTGTATACCACAATGCGTGTAAGTGGATAACTCATTTTTAACATGTCTATTGCACAATGCCTTTAAGTGGATAACTCATCTTTAACATGGGTATAACACAATGCCGGTAAGTGGATAACTCATCTTTAACATGTGTACAGCACAATGCCTGTAAGTGGATAACTCATCTTTAACATGTGTATACCACAATGCCTGTAAGTGGATAACTCATGTTTAACATGGGTATAACACAATGCCTGTAAGTGGATATCTCATCTTTAACATGCGTATAGCACAATGCCTGTAAGTGGATAACACATCTTTAACATGTGTATAACACAATTCCTGTAAGTGGATAACTCATCTTTAACATGTGTATAACACAATGCGTGTAAGTGGATAACTCATTTTTAATATGTCTATTGCACAATGCCTTTAAGTGGATAACTCATCTTTAACATGGGTATAACACAATGCCGGTAAGTGGATAACTCATCTTTAACATGTGTACAGCACAATGCCTGTAAGTGGATAACTCATCTTTAAAATGTGTATACCACAATGCCTGTAAGTGGATAACTCATGTTTAACATGGGTATAACACAATGCCTGTAAGTGGATATCTCATCTTTAACATGCGTATAACACAATGTCTGTAAGTGGATAACTCATCTTTAACTTGTGTATAACACAAGTGCTCTAAGTGGATAACTCATCTTTAACATGTGTATAACACAATGCCTGTAAGTGGATAACTCATCTTTAACATGTGTATAACACAATTCCTGTAAGTGGATAACTCAACTTTGACATGTGTATAACACAAGTCCTGTAAGTGGATAACATATCTTTAACATGTGTATAACACAATTCCTGAAATTTCTAACATGAGTATAACACAATTCCTGTAAGTGAATAAGTTATCTCTAACATGTCTGTAACACAATGCCTGTAGGTGGATAATTCATCTTTAACATGTGCATAACACAATTCCTGTAAGTCGATAACTCATCTTTAACATGTGTATAATGCAATTCATGTAAGTCGATAACTCATCTTTAACATGTGTCTAACACAATTCCTCTAAGAGGATAGTTCATCTGTAACATATGTGTAACACAATGCCTGTAAGTCGATAACTCATCTTCAACATGTGTATAACACAATGCCTGTAAGTGGATAACTCTACTTTAACATGTGTATAATACAATTTCTGTAAGTGGATAACTCAACTTTAACGTTTGTATAACACAACTCCTGTAAGTGGACAACTCATCTTTAAATGTGCTCTTTAACATGAGTATAACACAATTCCTGTAAGTGGATAACTCATCTTTAACATATGCATCACACAAAGCCTGTAAGTGGATAACTCATCTTTAAGTGTATAGCACAATGCGTGTAAGTGGATCACTCATCTTTAACATGTGTATAAAACAATTCCTGTAAGTGGATGACTTATCTTTATCATTTGTATAACAGGATGCTTGTTAGTGGACAATGCATCTTTAACATTTGTATAATACAACTCCTGTAAGTGGATAACTTATCTTTAACATGTGTATAACACAATTCCTGAAAGAGGATAACTCATCTTTAACATATGTATAACACAATTCCTGTAGGTGGATACCTTATCTTCCACATGTATACAGAACAATGCCTCTAGGCAGATAACTCACCTTTAACATGTGTATAACACAATTCCTGTAAGTGGATAACTCATCTTCAAATGTGTATAACACAATTACCGTACTCTTTAATATGAGTATAACACAATTCCTGTAAGTGGATAACTCATATGTAACATGTGTATTACACAATGCCTGTAGGTGGATAACTCATCTTTCACATGTGTATAATACAATTCCTGTAAGCGGATAACTCATCTTTAACATGGGTATAACGAAATTCATGTAAGTGTACAATCTTACCTGTAACATGCATAACACAATGCCTGTAAGTGGATAACTCAACTTTAACATGTGTATAACACATTTCCTATAAGTGGATAACACAACTTTAACATGTGTACAACATAATTCCTGTAAGTAGATATCTCATCTTTAATATGTGTATAACACAATTCTTGTAAGTGGATAACTCATCTTTATCATGTGTATAACACAATTCCTGTAAGTGGATTACTCATCTTCAACATGTGTACAGCACAATGCCTGTAAGCAGATAACTCATCCTTACCATGTGTATAACACAATTCCCGGAAGAGGATAACTCATCTTTAACATGTGTATAACACAACACCTGTAAGCGGATACCTCATGTTTAGCATGTGTATAACACAATGCCTGTAAGCAAGTAACTCATCTTTAACATGCGTATAACACAATGCCTGTAGATGGATAAATGATCTTTAACACGTTTATAACACAATTTCTGTAAGTGGATAATTCACCTTTAAAACGTGTATAACACAAGTCCTGTAACTGGATAACTCATCTTTAACATGTGTATAACACAATGCCTGTAGGTGCTTAAGTCCTCTTTAACATGTGTATAACACAATTCCTGTAAGTGGAGAACTCATCTTTAACATGTGTATAACACAATGCCTGTAAGTGGATAACTCATCTTTAACATGGGTATAACACAATGCTTGTAAGTGGATAACTTATCTTTAACTTGTGTATAACACAATTCCTGTAAGTGGATAACGCAACTTTAACATGTGAATAACACAATTCCTGTAAGTGGATTACTCATCTTTAACATGTGTATAACACAATTCCTGTAACTGGATAACTCATCTTCAACATGTGCATAACACAATGCTCGTAAGTGTATAACACAATTCCTGTAAGTGGATAACTCATCTTTAAAATGTGTATAACACAATTCCTGTAACTGGATAACTTATCTTTAACATGTGCATAACACAATGCCTGTAGGTGGTTAATTCATCTGTAACATGTGTGTAACACAACGCCTGAAAGTGGTTAACTCATCTTCAACATCTGTATCACACAATGCCTGTAAGTCGATAACTCAACTTTAACATGTGTATAACACAATTCCTGTAAGTGGATAAATCAACTTTAACATGTGCATAACATAATTCGTGAAAGTGGATAACTCACCTTTCACACGTGTATAACACAATTTCTGTAAGTGGATTACACATCTTTAACATGTGTATAAAACAATTCCTGTAAGTGGATAACTCATCTTTAACATGTGTATAACACAATTCCTGTGAGCGGATAGCTCATCTTCAACATGTGTATAACACAATTCCTGTAAGTGGAGAACTCATCTTTAACATGTGTATAACACAATGCCTGTAGGTGCTTAACTCCTCTTTAATATGTGTATAACACAATTCCTGTAAATGGAGAACTCATCTTTAACGTGTGTATAACACAATTACTGTAAGTGGATAACTCATCTTTAACATGTGTATAAGAAAATTCCTGTAATTTGATAACTCATCTTTAACGTGTGTATAACAGAATCCGTGTAAGTGAATAACTCAACTTTAACATGTGTATAACACAATTCCTGTAAGCGGATAACTCATCGTTAACATGTGTATAACGCAATTCCTGTAAGTGGAGAGCTCATCTTTAACATTTGTATAACACAGTTCCTGTAATCTTTAACATGAGTATAACACATTTCCTGTAAGCGGGTAACTCATCTTTAACATGTGTATAAAACAATGCCTGTAAGTGGATAACTCATCTTTAACATGTGTATAACACAATTCCTGTAAGTGGATAACTCATCCTAAACATGTGTATAACAATTCCTGTGAGTGGACAACTCATCTTTAACATGTGTGTAACACAATTCCTGCAAGTGGATAACTCATCTTTAACATGTGTAAAACACAATGTTTGCAAGTGCATATCTCATCATTAACATGTGTATAACACAATGCCTGTAAGTGGACAACTCATCATTAACATGTGTATAACACAATTCCTGTAAGTGGTAACTCGTCTTCAATATGTGTATCACACAATGCATCTTTAACATGTGTATAACGCAATTCCTTTAAGTGGATAACTCATCTTTAACATGTGTGTAACACAATGCCTGTAGGTTGTTAACTCCTCTTTAACATGTGCATAACAAAATTCCTGTAAGTGGAGAACACATCTGTAACATGTGCGTGTATAACACAATTCCTGTAAGTGGATAACTCAACTTTAACATGTGTATTACACAATTAGTGTGAGTAAATAACTCGTCTTTAACATGTGCATAACACAATTCCTGTAAGGGGATAACTCATCTTTCACATCTGTATACACAATACCTCTAAGTGGAAAACTCATCTTTAACATGTGTACAGCACTATTCCTGTAAGTGGATAACTCACCTTTAGACATGCATATAACACAATGTCTGCAACTGCATAACTCATCTTTAACACGTGTATAACATAATGCCTGTAAGTGGATAAGTCATCTTTAACGTGTGTATAACATAATTCCTGAAAGTGTTTAACTTACCTTTAACATGTGTATAACACAATTCCTGAAAGTGGATAACACATCTTTAGCATGTGTATAACACAATTCCTGAAAGTGGATAACTCATCTTTAACATATGTATAACACAATTCCTGTAAGGGGATACCTCATCTTTAACATATGTACAACGCAATTCCTGTAAGAGGACACCTCCTCTTCAACATGTATACAGCACAATGCCTGTAAGCGGATAACCCACCTTTAACATGTGTATAACACAATTCCTGTAAGCGGATAACTCATCGTTAACATGTGTATAATGCAATTCCTGTAAGTGGAGAGCTCATCTTTAACATTTGTATAACACAGTTCCTGTAATCTTTAACATGAGTATAACACATTTCCTGTAAGCGGGTAACTCATCTTTAACATGTGTATAATACAATGCCTGTAAGTGGATAACTCATCTTTAAGATGTGCATAACACAATTCCTGTAAGTGGATAACTCATCCTAAACATGTGTATAACACAATTCCTGTGAGTGGATAACTCATCTTTAACATGTGTGTAACACAATTCCTGCAAGTGGATAACTCATCTTTAACATGTGTAAAACACAATGTTTGCAAGTGCATATCTCATCACTAACATGTGTATAACACAATGCCTGTAAGTGGACAACTCATCTTTAACATGTGTTTAACACAATTCCTGTAATTGGTAACTCGTCTTCAACATGTGCATCACACAATGCCTCTAAGTGGATAACTCATCTTTAACATGTGTATAACGCAATTTCTTTAAGTGGATAACTCATCTTTTACATGTGTGTAACACAATGCCTGTAGGTGGTTAACTACTCTTTAACATGTGCATAACAAAATTCCTGTAAGTGGAGAACTCATCTTTAACATGTGTGTGTATAACACAATTCCTGTAAGTGGATAACTCAACTTTAACATGTGTATTACACAATTAGTGTAAGTGAATAACTCGTCTTTAACATGTGCATAACACAATTCCTCTAAGGGGATAACTCATCTTTCACATCTGTATACACAATGACTCTAAGGGGAAAACTCATCTTTAACATGTGTATAGCACTATTCCTGTAAGTTGATAACTCACCTTTAACATGCGTATAACACAATGTCTGCAACTGCATAACTCATCTTTAACACGTGTATAACATAATGCCTGTAAGTGGATAATTCATCTTCAACGTGTGTATAACATAATTCCTGTAAGTGGATAACTTACCTTTAACATGTGTATAACACAATTCCTGTAAGTGGATAACACATCTTTAGCATGTGTATAACACAATTCCTGAAAGTGGATAACTCATCTTTAACATATGTATAACACAATTCCTGTAAGGGGATACCTCATCTTTAACATATGTACAACGCAATTCCTGTAAGAGGACACCTCATCTTCAACATGTATACAGCACAATGCCTGTAAGCGGATAACCCACCTTTAACATGTGTATAACACAATTCCTGTAAGTGGATAACTCATCTTTAACATGTGTATAACACAATGCCTGTAGGTGGATAACTCATCTTTAACATGTGTATAACACAATTCCTGTACGTGGATAACTCATCTTTAACATGTGTTTAACGAAATTCATGTAAGTGTTCAATTCACCTGTAACATGTATAACACAATGCCTGTAAGTGGATAACTCATCTTTAACATGTGTATAACAAAATTCCTGTAATTTGATAACTCAACTTTAACATGTGTATAACACAATTCGTGTAAGTGGATAACTCATCTTTAACATGTGTATAACACAATTACTGAAAGCTGATAACTCATCTTTAACATGTGTATAACGCAATTCCTGTAAGTGGAGAGCTCATCTTTAACATTTGCATAACACAGTTCCTGTAATCTTTAACATGAGTATAACACATTTCCTGTAAGCGGGTAACTCATCTTTAACATGCGTATAAAACAATGCCAGTAAGTGGATAACTCATCTTTAACATGTGTATAACACAATTTCTGTAAGTGGATAACTCATCCTAAACATGTGTATAACATAATTCCTGTAAGTTGGTAACTCATCTTTAACATGTGTGTAACACAAAGCGTGTAAGTGGATAACTCATCTTTAACATGTGTATAACAGTATTCCTGTATGTGGATAACTGATCTTCAACATGTGTATAACACAATTCCTGCAAGTGGATAACTCATCTTTAACATGTGTATAACAAAATGTTTGCAAGTGCATAACTCATCATTAACATGTGTATAACACAATGCCTGTAAGTGGACAACTCATCTTTAACATGAGTATAACACAATTCCTGTAAGTGGTAACTCGTCTTCAACATGTGCATCACACATTGCCTGTAAGTGGATAACTCATCTCTAACATGTGTATATCACAATTCCTGTAAGCGGATTACACATCTTTAATAGATGAATAACACAATGCCTGCAAGTGGATAACTCATCTTTAACTTGTGTATAACACAATTCCTTTAAGTGGATAACTCATCTTTAACATGTGTATAACACAATGCCTGTAGGTGGTTAACTCCTCTTTAACATGTGTATAACAAAGTTCCTGTAAGTGGAGAACTCATCTTTAACATGTGTATTACACAATTCGTGTAAGTGGATAACTCGTCTTTAACATGTGCATAACACAATTCCTCTAAGGGGATAACTCATCTTTCAAATCTGTATACACAATGCCTCTAAGTGGATAACTCATCTTTAACATGTGTATAGCACTATTCCTGTAAGTGGATAACTTACTTTTAACATGCATATAACACAATGTCTGCAAGTGCATAACTCATCTTTAAAACGTGAATAACACAATGCCTGTAAGTGGATAACTCATCTTTAACATGTGTATAACACAATTCCTGTAAGTGGATAACTCATCTTTAACATGTGTATAACACAATGCGTGTAAGTGGGTAACTCATCTTTAACATGTCTATAGCACAATGCCTTTAAGTGGATAACTCATCTTTAACATGTGTATAACACAATTCCGGTAAGTGGATAACTCATCTTTAACATGTGTACAGCACAATGCCTGTAAGTGGATAACACATCTTTAACATGTGTATAACACAATTCCTGTAAGTGGATAACTCATCTTTAACATGTGTATAACACAATGCGTGTAAGTGGATAACTCATTTTTAACATGTCTATTGCACAATGCCTTTAAGTGACTAACTCATCTTTAACATGGGTATAACACCATGCCGGTAAGTGGATAACTCATCTTTAACATGTGTACAGCACAATGCCTGTAAGTGGATAACTCATCTTTAACATGTTTATACCACAATGCCTGTAAGTGGATAACTCATGTTTAACATGGGTATAACACAATGCCTGTAAGTGGATATCTCATCTTTAACATGCGTATAGCACAATGTCTGTAAGTGGATAACTCATCTTTAACTTGTGTATAACACAAGTGCTCTAAGTGGATAACTCATCTTTTACATGTGTTAACACAATGCCTGTAAGCGGATAACTCATCTTTAACATGTGTATAACACAATTCCTGTAAGTGGATAAATCAACTTTGACATGTGTATAACACAAGTCCTGTAAGTGGATAACATACCTTTACATGTGAATAACACAATGCCTGTAGGTGCTTAACTCCTCTTTAACATGTGTATAACACAATTCCTGTAAGTGGATAACTCATCTTTAACATGTCTATAGCACAATGCCTTTAAGTGGATAACTCATCGTTAACATGGGTATAACACAATTCCGGTAAGTGGATAACTCATCTTTAACATGTGTACAGCACAATGCCTGTAAGTGGATAACACATCTTTAACATGTGTATAACACAATTCCTGTAAGTGGATAACTCATCTTTAACATGTGTATAACACAATGCGTGTAAGTGGATAACTCATTTTTAACATGTATATTGCAGAATGCCTTTAAGTGGATAACTCATCTTTAACATGGGCATAACACAATGCCGGTAAGTGGATAACTCATCTTTAACATGTGTACAGCACAATGCCTGTAAGTGGATAACGCATCTTTAACATGTGTATACCACAATGCCTGTAAGTGGATAACTCATGTTTAACATGGGTATAACACAATGCCTGTAAGTGGATATCTCATCTTTAACATGCGTATAGCACAATGTCTGTAAGTGGATAACTCATCTTTAACTTGTGTATAACACAAGTGCTCTAAGTGGATAACTCATCTTTTACATGTGTATAACACAATGCCTGTAAGTGGATAACTCATTTTTAACATGTGTATAACACAATTCCTGTAAGTGGATAACTCAACTTTGACATGTGAATAACACAAGTCCTGTAAGTGGATAACATATCTTTAACATGTGAATAACACAATGCCTGTAGGTGCTTAACTCCTCTTTAACATGTGTGTAACACAATTCCTGTAAGTGGAGAACTCATCTTTAACATGTATATAACACAATGCCTGTAAGTGGATAACTCATCTTTAACCTGGGTATAACACAATGTTTGGAAGTGGATAACTTATCTTTAACTTGTGTATAACACAATTCCTGTAAGTGGATAACGCAACTTTAACATGTGAATAACACAATTCTTGTAAGTGGATTACTCATCTTTAACATGTGTATAACACAATTCCTGTAACTGGATAACTCATCTTCAACATGTGCATAACACAATGCTCGTAAGTGTATAACACAATTCCTGTAAGTGGATAACTCATCTTTAAAATGTGTATAACACAATTCCTGTAACTGGATAACTTACCTTTAACATGTGCATAACACAATGCCTGTAGGTGGTTAATTCATCTGTAACATGTGTGTAACACAACGCCTGTAAGTGGTTAACTCATCTTCAACATCTGTATCACACAATGCCTGTAAGTGGATAAGTCATCTTTAACATGTGTATAACACAATTCCTGTAAGTGGATAAATCAACTTTAACATGTGCATAAATAATTCCTGTAAGTGGATAACTCACCTTTCACACGTGTATAACACAATTTCTGTAAGTGGATTACACATCTTTAACATGTGTATAAAACAATTCCTGTAAGTGGATAACTCATCTTTAACATGTGTATAACACAATTCCTGTAAGTGGATAGCTCATCTTCAACATGTGTATAACACAATTCCTGTAAGTGGAGAACTCATCTTTAACATGTGTATAACACAATGCCTGTAGGTGCTTAACTCCTCTTTTACTTGTGTATAACACAATTCCTGTAAGTGGAGAACTCATCTCTAACGTGTGTATAACACAATTACTGTAAGTGGACAACTCATCTTTAACATGTGTATAACAAAATTCCTGTAATTTGATAACTCATCTTTAACATGTGAATAACAGAATCCGTGTAAGTGGGTAACTCAACTTTAACATGTGTATAACACAATTTCTGTAAGCGGATAACTCATCGTTAACATGTGTATAACGCAATTCCTGTAAGTGGAGAGCTCATCTTTAACAATTGTATAACACAGATCCTGTAATCTTTAACATGAGTATAACACATTTCCTGTCAGCGGGTAACTCATCTTTAACATGTGTATAAAACAATGCCTGTAAGTGGATAACTCATCTTTAACATGTGTATAACACAATTCCTGTAAGTGGATAACTCATCCTAAACATGTGTATAACACAATTCCTGTGAGTGGATAACTCATCTTTAACATGTGTGTAACACAATTCCTGCAAGTGGATAACGCATCTTTAACATGTGTATAACACAATTCCTGTAAGTGGCAACTCGTCGTCAACATGTGCATCACACAATGCCTCTAAGTGGATAACTCATTTTTAACATGTGTATAACGCAATTCCTTTAAGTGGATAACTCATCTTTAACATGTGTGTAAGACAATGCCTGTAGGTGGTTAACTCCTCTTCAACCTGTGCATAACAAAATTCCTGTAAGTGGAGAACTCATCTTTAACATGTGTCTGTATAACACAATTCCTGTAAGTGGAAACTCAACTTTAACATGTGTATTACACAATTAGTGTAAGTGAATAGCACGTCTTTGACAGGTGCATAACACAATTTCTGTAAGGGGATAACTCATCTTTCACATCTGTATACACAATGCCTCTAACTGGAAAACTCATCTTTAACGTGTGTATAACAAAATTCCTGTAATTTGATAACTCAACTTTAACATGTGTATAACAAAATTCCAATAATTTGATTACTCAACTTTAACATGTGTATAACAGAATTCGTGTAAGTGGATAACTCATCTTTAACATGTGTATAACACAATTCCTGTAAGCGGATAACTCATCGTTAACATGTGTATAACGCAAATCCTGTAAATGGAGAGCTCATCTTCAACATTTGTATAGCACAGTTCCTGTCATCTTTAACATGAGTATAACACATTTCCTGTAAGCGGGTATCTCATCTTTAACATGTGTATAAAACAATGCCTGTAAGTGGATAACTCATCCTAAACATGTGTATAACACAATTCCTGTAAGTGGATAACTCATCTTTAACATGTATGTAACACAAGGCGTATAAGTGGATAACTCATCTTTAACATGTGTATAACACTATTCCTGTATGTGGATAACTGATCTTCAACATGTGTATAACACAATTCCTGCAAGTGGATAACTCATTTTTATCATGTGTATAGCACAATGTTTGCAAGTGCATAACTCATTATTAACATGTGTATAACACAATGCCTGTAAGTGGATAACTCATCTTTAACATGTGTATAACACAATTCCTGTAAGTGGTAACTCGTCTTCAACATGTGCATCACACAATGCCTCTAAGTGGATAACTCATCTTTAGCATGTGTATATCACAATTCCTGTATGTGGATAACACATCTTTAACATGTGTATAACACAATTCCTGTAAGTGGATAACTCGTCTCTTCCATGTGTATAACACAATTCCTGTACATGGATAGCTCATCTTTAACATGTGTATAACACAATTCCTGTTAGTGGATAACACATCTTTAACATGTGTATAATGCTATGCCTGTAAGCGGATTACACATCTTTAATATATGAATAACGCAATGCCTGCAAGTGGATAACTCATCTTTAACTTGTGTATAACGAAATTACTTTAAGTGGATAACTCATCTTTAACATGTGTGTGTATAACGCAATTCCTGTAAGTGGATAACTCAACTTTAACATGTGTATAACACAATTAGTGTAAGTGAATAAATCGTCTTTAAGATGTGCATAACACAATTCCTGTAAGGGGATAACTCTTCTTTCACATCTGTATACACAATGCCTCTAAGTGGAAAACTCATCTTTAACATGTGTATAGTACTATTCCTGTAAGTGGATAACTCACCTTTAACATGCGTATAACACAATGTCTGCAAGTGCATAACTCATCTTTAACACGTGTATAACATAATGCCTGTAAGTGGAAAACTCATCTTCAACGCCTGTATAACATAATTCCTGTAAGTTGATAACTTACCTTTAACATGTGTATAACACGATTCCTGTAAGTGCACAACGCATCTTTAACATGTGCATAACACTATTCCTGTAAGTGGATAACACATCTTTAGCATGTGTATAACACAATTTCTGAAAGTGGATAACTCATCTTTCAAATATGTATATCACAATTCCTGTAAGGGGATACCTCATCTTTAACATATGTACAACGCAATTCCTGTAAGCGGATAACCCACCTTTAACATGTGTATAACACAATTCCTGTAAGTGGATAACTCATCTTTAACTTGCGTATAACACAATTCCCGTACTCTTTAACCTGAGTATAACACAATTCCTGAACGTAGATAAATCATCTTTAACATGCGTATAACACAATGCCTGTTGGTGGATAACTCATCTTTAACATGTGTTTAACGAAATTCATGTAAGTGGATGACTCAACTTTAATATGTGTACAACACAATTCCCGTAAGTAGATAACTCATCTTTAACATGTGTATAACACAATTCTTGTAAGTGGATAACTCATCTTTAACATGTGTATAACACAATTCCTGTAAGTGGATTACTCATCTTCAACATGTGTACAGCACAATGCCTGTAAGCAGATAACACATCTTTAACATGTGTGTAACACAGTTCCTGGAAGTGGATAACTCATCTTTAACATGTGTGTCACACAATACCTGTAAGCGGATAACTCATCTTTAGCATGTGTATAACACAATTCCTGTAAGCAAGTAACTCATCTTTAACATGTGTATAACACAATGCCTGTACGTGGATAACTCATCTTTAACATGTATATAACACAATGCCTGTAGATGGATAAATCATCTTTAACACGTTTATAACACAATTCCTGCAAGTGGATAATTCATCTTTAAAATGTGTATAACACAATTCCTGTAGGTGGTTAACTCCTCTTTAACATGTGAATAACACAATTCCTGTAAGTGGATAAATCAACTTTACCATGTGCATAACATAATTCCTGTAAGTGGATAACTCACCTTTCACACGTGTATAACACAATTTCTGTAAGTGGATTACACATCTTTAACATGTGTATAAAACAATTCCTGTAAGTGGATAACTCATCTTTAACATGTGTATAACACAATTCCTGTAAGCGGATAGCTCATCTTCAACATGTGTATAACACAATTCCTGTAAGTGGAGAACTCATCTTTAACATGTGTATAACACAATGCCGGTAGGTGCTTAACTCCTCTTTAACATGTGTATAACACAATTCCTGAAAATGGAGAATTCATCTTTAACGTGTGTATAACACAATTCCTGTAAGTGGATAACTCATCTTTAACATGTGTATAACAAAATTCCTGTAATTTGATAACTCATCTTTAACGTGTGTATAACAGAATCCGTGTAAGTGGATAACTCAGCTTTAACATGTGTATAACACAATTCCTGTAAGCGGATAACTCATCGCTAACATGTGTATAACGCAATTCCTGTAAGTGGAGAGCTCATCTTTAACATTTGTATAACACAGTTCCTGTAATCTTTAACATGAGTATAACACATTTACTGTAAGCGGGTAACTCATCTTTAACATGTGTGTAAAACAATGCCTGTAAGTGGATAACTCATCTTTAACATGTGTATAACACAATTCCTGTAAGTGGATAACTCATCCTAAACATGTGTATAACACAATTCCTGTGAATGGACAACTCATCTTTAACATGTGTGTAACACAATTCCTGTAAGTGGATAACTCATCTTTAACATGTGTAAAACACAATGTTTGCAAGTGCATATCTCATCATTAACATGTGTATAACACAATGCCTGTAAGTGGACTACTCATCATTAACATGTGTATAACACAATTCCTGTAAGTGGTAACTCGTCTTCAACATGTGCATCACACAATGCATCTTTAACATGTGTATAACGCAATTCCTTTAAGTGGATAACTCATCTTTAACATGTGTGTAACACAATGCCTGTAGGTTGTTAACTCCTCTTTAACATGTGCATAACAAAATTCCTGTAAGTGGAGAACTCATCTGTAACATGTGTGTGTATAACACAATTCCTGTAAGTGGATAACTCAACTTTAACATGTGTAATACACAATTAGTGTGAGTGAATAACTCGTCTTTAACATGTGCATAACACAATTCCTGTAAGGGGATAACTCATCTTTCACATCTGTATACACAATACCTCTAAGTGGAAAACTCATCTTTAACATGTGTATATCACTATTCCTGTAAGTGGATAACTCACCTTTAGACATGCATATAACACAACGTCTGCAACTGCATAACTCATCTTTAACACGTGTATAACATAATGCCTGTAAGCGGATAAGTCATCTTTAACGGGTGTATAACATAATTCCTGAAAGTGGATAACTTACCTTTAACATGTGTATAACACAATTCCTGAAAGTGGATAACACATCTTTAGCATGTGTATAACACAATTCCTGAAAGTGGATAACTCATCTTTAACATATGTATAACACAATTCCTGTAAGGGGATACCTCATCTTTAACATATGTACAACGCAATTCCTGTAAGAGGACACCTCATCTTCAACATGTATACAGCACAAAGCCTGTAAGCGGATAACCCACCTTTAACATGTGTATAACACAATTCCTGTAAGCGGATAACTCATCGTTAACATGTGTATAACGCAATTCCTGTAAGTGGAGAGCTCATCTTTAACATTTGTATAACACAGTTCCTGTAATCTTTAACATGAGTATAACACATTTCCTGTAAGCGGGTAACTCATCTTTAACATGTGTATAAAACAATGCCTGTAAGTGGATAACTCATCTTTAACATGTGTATAACACAATTCCAGTAAGTGGATAACTGATCCTAAACATGTGTATAACACAATTCCTGTGAGTGGATAACTCATCTTTAACATGTGTGTAACACAATTCCTGCAAGTGGATAACTCATCTTTAACATGTGTAAAACAAAATGTTTGCAAGTGCATATCTCATCACTAACATGTGTATAACACAATGCCTGTAAGTGGACAACTCATCTTTAACATGTGTTTAACACAATTCCTGTAATTGTTAACTCGTCTTCAACATGTGCATCACACAATGCCTCTAAGTGGATAACTCATCTTTAACATGTGTATAACGCAATTTCTTTAAGTGGATAACTCATCTTTAACATGTGTGTAACACAATGCCTGTAGGTGGTTAACTCCTCTTTAACATGTGCATAACAAAATTCCTGTAAGTGGAGAACTCATCTTTAACATGTGTGTGTATAACACAATTCCTGTAAGTGGATAACTCAACTTTAACATGTGTATTACACAATTAGTGTAAGTGAATAACTCGTCTTTAACATGTGCTTAACACAATTCCTGTAAGGGGATAACTCATCTTTCACATCTGTATACACAATGACTCTAAGGGGAAAACTCATCTTTAACATGTGTATAGCACTATTCCTGTAAGTTGATAACTCACCTTTAACATGCGTATAACACAATGTCTGCAAGTGCATAACTCATCTTTAACACGTGTATAACATAATGCCTGTAAGTGGATAACTCATCTTTAACGTGTGTATAACATAATTCCTGTAAGTGGATAACTTACCTTTAACATGCATATAACACAATGTCTGCAACTGCATAACTCATCTTTAACACGTGTATAACATAATGCCTGTAAGTGGATAACTCATCTTTAACGTGTGTATAACATAATTCCTGTAAGTGGATAACTTACCTTCAACATGTGTATAACACAATTCCTGTAAGTGGATAACACATCTTTAGCATGTGTATAACACAATTCCTGAAAGTGGATAACTCATCTTAAACATATGTATAACATAATTCCTGTAAGGGGATACCTCATCTTTAACATATGTACAACGCAATTCCTGTAAGAGGACACCTCATCTTCAACATGTATACAGCACAATGCCTGTAAGTGGATAACCCACCTTTAACATGTGTATAACACAATTCCTGTAAGTGGATAACTCATCTTTAACATGCGTATAACACAATTCCCGTACTCTTTAACATGAGTATAACAGAATTCCTGAAAGTGGATAACTCATCTTTAACATGTGTATAACACAATGCCTGTAGGTGGATAACTCATCTTTAACATGTGTATAACACAATTCCTGTAAGTGGATAACTCATCTTTAACATGTGTTTAACGAAATTCATGTAAGTGTACAATTCACCTGTAACATGTATAACACAATGCCTGTAAGTGGATAACTCATCTTTAACATGTGTATAACAAAATTCCTGTAATTTGTTAACTCAACTTCAACATGTGTATAACAGAATTCGTGTAAGTGGATAACTCATCTTTAAGAAGTGTATAACACAATTTCTGTAAGCTGATAACTCACCTTTAACATGTGTATAACGCAATTCCTGTAAGTGGAGAGCTCATCTTTAACATTTGTATAACACAGTTCCTGTAATCTTTAACATGAGTATAACACATTTCCTGTAAGCGGGTAACTCATCTTTAACATGTGTATAAAACAATGCCAGTAAGTGGATAACTCATCTTTAACATGTGTATAACACAATTCCTGTAAGTGGATAACTCATCCTAAACATGTGTATAACACAATTCCTGTAAGTTGGTAACTCATCTTTAACATGTGTGTAACACAAAGCGTGTAAGTGGATAACTCATCTTAAACATGTGTATAACAGTATTCCTGTATGTGGATAACTGATCTTCAACATGTGTATAACACAATTCCTGCAAGTGGATAACTCATCTTTAACATGTGTATAACACAATGTTTGCAAGTGCATAACTCATCATTAACATGTGTATAACACAATGCCTGTAAGTGGACAACTCATCTTTAACATGAGTATAACACAATTCCTGTAAGTGGTAACTCGTCTTCAACATGTGCATCACACATTGCCTGTAAGTGGATAACTCATCTCTAACATGTGTATATCACAATTCCTGTAAGCGGATTACACATGTTTAATAGATGAATAACACAATGCCTGCAAGTGGATAACTCATCTTTAACTTGTGTATAACACTATTCCTTTAAGTGGATAACTCATCTTTAACATGTGTATAACACAATGCCTGTAGGTGGTTAACTCCTCTTAACATGTGTATAACAAAGTTCCTGTAAGTGGAGAACTCATCTTTAACACGTGTATTACACAATTCGTGTAAGTGGATAACTCGTCTTTAACATGTGCATAACACATTTCCTCTAAATGGATAACTCATCTTTAACAAGTGTATAGCACTATTCCTGTAAGTGGATAACTCACCTTTAATATGCGTATAACACAATGTCCGCAAGTGCATAACTCATCTTTAAAACGTGAATAACACAATGCCTGTAAGTGGATAACTCATCTTTAACATGTGTATAACACAATTCCTGTAAGTGGATAACTCATCTTTAACATGTGTATAACACAATGCGTGTAAGTGGATAACTCATCTTTAACATGTCTATAGCACAATGCCTTTAAGTGGATAACTCATCTTTAACATGGGTATAACACAATTCCGGAAAGTGGATAACTCATCTTTAACATGTGTACAGCACAATGCCTGTAAGTGGATAACACATCTTTAACATGTGTATAACACAATTCCTGTAAGTGGATAACTCATCTTTAACATGTGTATAACACAATGCGTGTAAGTGGATAACTCATTTGTAACATGTCTATTGCACAATGCCTTTAAGTGGATAACTCATCTTTAACATGGGAATAACACAATGCCGGTAAGTGGATAACTCATCTTTAACATGTGTACAGCACAATGCCTGTAAGTGGATAACTCATCTTTAACATGTGTATACCACAATGCTTGTAAGTGGATAACTCATGTTTAACATGGGTATAACACAATGCCTGTAAGTGGATATCTCATCTTTAACATGCGTATAGCACAATGTCTGTAAGTGGATAACTCATCTTTAACTTGTGTATAACATAAGTGCTCTAAGTGGATAACTCATCTTTCACATGTGTATAACACAATGCCTGTAAGTGGATAACTCATCTTTAATATGTGTATAACACAATTCCTGTAAGTGGATAACTCAACTTTGACATGTGTATAACGCAAGTCCTGTAAGTGGACAACATATCTTTAACATGTGAATAACACAATGCCTGTAGGTGCTTAACTCCTCTTTAACATGTGTATAACACAATTCCTGTAAGTGGATAACTCACCTTTAACATGCGTATAACACAATGTCCGCAAGTGCATAACTCATCTTTAACACGTGCTTAACATAATGCCTGTAAGTGGATAACTCATCTTTAACGTGTGTATACCATGATTCCTGTAAGTGGATAACTTACCTTTAACATGTTTATAACACAATTCCTGTAAGTGGATAACACATCTTTAGCATGTGTATAACACAATTCCTGAAAGTGGACAACTCATCTTTAACATATGTATAACACAATTCCTGTAAGGGGATACATCATCTTTAACTTATGTACAACGCAATTCCTGTAAAAGGACACCTCATCTTCAACATGTAAACAGCACAATGCCTGTAACCGGATAACCCACCTTTAACATGTGTATAACACAATTGCTGTAAGTTGATAACTCATCTTTAACATGCGTCTTACACAATTCCCGTACTCTTTAACATGAGTATAACACAATTCCTGAAAGTGGATAACTCATCTTTAACATGTGTTTTACACAATGCCTGCAGGTGGATAACTCATCTTTAACATGTGTATAACACAATTCCTGTAAGTGGATAACTCATCTTTAACAAGTGTTTAACGAAATTCATGTAAGTGTACAATTTATCTGTAACATGTATAACACAATGCCTGTAAGTGGATAGCTCATCTTCAACATGTGTATAACACAATTCCTGTAAGTGGAGAACTCATCTTTAACATGTGTATAACACAATGCCTGTACGCGGATAACTCATCTTTAACATGTGTATAACACAATGCCTGTAGATGGATAAATCATCTTTACCACGTTTATAACACAATTCCTGCAAGTGGATAATTCATCTTTAAAATGTGTATAACACAATTCCTGTAGGTGGTTAACTCCTCTTTAACATGTGTATAACACAATGCCTGAAGGTGGATAACTCATCTTTAACATGCGTATAAAACAATACCTGTAAGTGGATAACTCATCTTTAACATGTGTTTAACGAAATTCATGTAAGTGTACAATTTATCTGTAACATGTATAACACAATGCCTGTAAGTGGATAGCTCATCTTCAACATGTGTATAACACAATTCCTGTAAGTGGAGAACTCATCTTTAACATGTGTATAACACAATGCCTGTACGCGGATAACTCATCTTTAACATGTGTATAACACAATGCCTGTAGATGGATAAATCATCTTTACCACGTTTATAACACAATTCCTGCAAGTGGATAATTCATCTTTAAAATGTGTATAACACAATTCCTGTAGGTGGTTAACTCCTCTTTAACATGTGTATAACACAAGGCCTGAAGGTGGATAACTCATCTTTAACATGCGTATAAAACAATACCTGTAAGTGGATAACTCATCTTTAACATGTGTTTAACGAAATTCATGTAAGTGTACAATTTACCTGTAACATGTATAACACAATGCCTGTAAGTGGATAGCTCATCTTTTACATGTGTATAACACAATTCCTGTAAGTGGAGAACTCATCTTTAACGTGTGTATAACACAATTACTGTAAGTGGATAACTCATCTTTAACATGTGTATAACACAATTCCTGTAGGTGGAGAGCTCATCTTTAACATTTGTATAACACAGTTCCTGTAATCTTTAACATGAGTGTAACACATTTCCTGTAAGCGGGTAACTCATCTTTAACATGTGTATAAAACAATGCCTGTAACTGGATAACTCATCTTTAACATGTGTATAACACAATTCCTGTAAGTGGATAACTCATCCTAAACATGTGTATAACGCAATTCCTGTAAGTGGATAACTCATCTTTAACATGTGTGTAACACAATGCCTGTGAGTGGATAACTCATCTTTAACATGCGTATAACAGTATTCCTGTATGTGGATAACTGATCTTCAACATGTGTATAACACAATTCCTGCAAGTGGATACCTCATCTTTAACATGTGTATAAGACAATGCTCGCAAGTGCATAACTCATCATTAACATGTGTATAACGCAATGCCTGTAAGTGGACAACTCATCTTTAACATGTGTATAACACAATTCCTGTAAGTGGTAACTCGTCTTCAACATGTGCATCACACATTGCCTCTAAGTGGATAACTCATCTTTAACATGTGTATATCACATTTCCTGTAAGTGGATAACACATCTTTAACATGTGTATATCACAATTCCTGTAAGTGGATAACTCATCTTTAACTTGTGTATAACACAATTCCTTTAAGAGGATAACTCATCTTTAACATGTTAACTCCTCTTTAACATGTGTATAACACAATTCCTGTAAGTGGAGAACTCATCTTTAACATGTGTGTGTATAACACAATTCCTGTAAGTGGATAACTCAACTTTAACATGTATATTACACAATTAGTGTAAGTGAATAACTTGTCTTTAACATGTGCATAACACAATTCGTGTAAGTGGATAACTCATCTTTAACATGTGTATAGCACTATTCCTGCAAGTGGATAACTCACCTTTAACATGCGTTTAACACAATGTCTGCATGTGCGTAACTCATCTTTAACACGTGCATAACATAATGCCTGTTAGTGGATAACTCATATTTAACGTGTGTATAACATAATTCCTGTAAAAGGATAACTTACCTTTAACGTGTGTATAACACAATTCCTGAAAGTAGATAACTCATCTTTAAATTATGTATAACACAATTCCTGTAAGAGGACACCTCATCTTCAACATGTATACAGCACAACGCCTGTAAGCGGATAACCCCCCTTTAACATGTGTATAACACAATTCCTGTAAGTGGATAATTCATCTTTAACATGCGTAAAACACAATTCCCGTACTCTTTAACATGAGTAAAACACAATTCCTGAAAGTGGATAACTCATCTTTAACATGTGTATAACACAATGCCTGTAGGTGGATAACTCATCTTTAACATGTGTATAACACAATTCCTGTAAGTGGATAACTCATCTTTGACACGTGTATAACACAATGCCTGTAAGTGGATAACTCATCTTTAACATGTGTATAACATAATTCCTGTAAGTGGATAACTTATCTTTAACATGTGTATAACACGATTCCTGTAAGTGGACAACGCATCTTTAACATGTGTATAACACAATTCCTGTAAGTGGATAACTCATCTTTAACATGCGTATAACAAAATTCCCGCACTCTTTAGCATGTGTATAACACAATTCCTGAAAGTGGATAACTCATCTTTAAAATATGTATAACACAATTCCTGTAAGGGGATACCTCATCTTTAACATATGTGCAACGCAATTCCTGTAAGGGGATACCTCATCTTCAACATGTATACAGCACAATGCCTGTAAGCGGATAACCCACCTTTAACATGTGTATAACACAATTCCTGAGAGTGGAAAACTCATCTTTACCATGCATATAACACAATTCCCGTACTCTTTAACATGAGTATAACACAATTCCTGAAAGCGGATAACTCATCTTTAACATGTGTATAACACAATACCTGTAGGTCGATAACTCATCTTCAACATGTGTATAACACAATGCCTGTAGGTGCTTGACTCCTCTTTAACATGTGTATAACACAATTCCTGAAAGTGGATAACTCATCTATAACATATGTATAACACAATTCCTGTAAGGGGATGCCTCATCTTTAACATATGTACAAGGCAATTCCTGTAAGAGGGCACCTCATCTTCAACATGTATACAGCGCAATGCCTGTAAGCGGGTAACCCACCTTTAACACGTGTATAACACAATTCCTGAAAGTGGATAACTCATCTTTAACATGCGTATAACACAATTCCCGTACTCTTAAACATAAGTATAACACAATTCCTGAAAGTGGATAACTCATATTTAACATGTGTATAACACAATGCCTGTAGGTGGATAACTCATCTTTAACATGTGTATAACACCATTCTTGTAAGTGGATAACTCATCTTTAACATGCGTTTAACGAAATTCATATAATTGTACAATTCACCTGTAACATGTATAACACAATGCCTGAAAGTGGATAGCTCATCGTTAACTTGTGTATAACACAATTCCTGTAAGTGGATAACACATCTTTAACATGTGTATAATGCAACGCCTGTAAGCGGATTACTCGTCTTTAATATATGAATAACACAATGCCTACAAGTGGATAACTCATCATAACTTGTGTATAACACAATTCCTTTAAATGGATAACTCATCTTTAACATGTGTATACCACAATGCCTGTAGGTGGTTAACTCCTCTTTAACATGTGTACAACAAAATTCCTGTAAGTGAGGAACTCATCTTTAACATGTGTATAACACAATTCCTGTAAGTGGATAACTCATCTTTAACATGTGTGTGTATAACACAATTCCTGTAAGTGGATAACTCAACTTTAACATGTGTATTACACAATTCGTGTAAGTGGATAACTCGTCTTAACATGTGCATAACACAATTCCTGTAAGGGGATAACTCATCTTTCACATCTGTATACACAATGCCTCTAAGTGGATAACACATCTTTAGCATGTGTATAACACAATTCCTGAAAGGGTATACCTCATCTTTAACGTATGTACAACGCTATTCATGTAAGGGGATACCTCATCTTCAATATGTATACAGCACAATGCCTGTAAGCGGATAACCCACCTTTAACATGTGTATGACACAATTCCTGTAAGTGGATAACTCATCTTTACCATGCGTATAACACAATTCCCGTACTCTTTGACATGAGCAAAACACAATTCCTGAAAGTGGATAACTCATCTTTAACATGTGTATAACACAATGCATGTAGGTGGATAACTCACCTTTAACACGTGTATAACACAATTCCTGTAAGGGGATAACTCATCTTTAACATCTGTATAAAACAATGCCTCTAAGTGGATAACTTCTCTCTAACATGCGTATAGCACTATTCCTGTAAGTGGATAACTCACCTTTAAGATGGGTATAACACAATTCCTGTAAGTGGATAACACATCTTTAACATATGTATAACACAATTTCTGTAAGTGGACAACTCATCTTTAACATGTGTATAACACAATTCCTGTAAGTGGACAACTCATATTTAACATGTGTATAACACAATACCTGTACGTGGATAACTCCTCTTTAACATGTGTATAACACAATTCCTGTAAGTGGATAAATCAACTTTAACATGTGTATTACACAATTCGTGTAAGTGGATAACTCGTCTTTAACATGTGTATAACACAATGTCTGCAAGTGCATCACTCATCTTTAACAGGTGCATAAAACAATGCCTCTAGGTGGATAACTCATCTTTAACATGTGTGCAAAACAATTCTTGTAAGTGATAACTCATCTTTAACATGAGCATGACACAATGTCTGTATGTGGATGATAACTCATTTTTAACATGTGTATAACACAATTCCTGTAAGTGGATAACTCATCTTTAACATGTGTATAACTCAATTCCTGTAAGTGGATAACATATCTTTAACATCTGTATAACACGATTCCTGTAAGTGGACAACGCATCTTTAACATCTGTATAACACAATTCATGTAAGTGGATAACACATCTTTAACATGTGTAAAACTCAATACCTGAAAGAGGATTACTCATCCTTAACATATGTTTAACACAATTCCTGTAAGGGGATACCTCATCTTCAACATGCATACAGCTCAATGCCTATAAGCGGATAACCCACCTTTACCATGTGTATAACACAATTCATGTAAGGGGAGAACTCCTCTTTAACATGTGTATAGCAAAATTCCCCTAAGTGGATAACTCAACTTTAACATGTATATAACACAATTCGTGTAAGTGGATAACTCTTCTTTAACGTGTGTGTAACACAATTCCTGAAAGTGGATAACTCATCATTAACATGTGTATAACGCAATTCATGTATGTGGAAATTCACCTGTAACATGTGTATAACACAATGCCTGTAAGGGGATAATTCATCTTCAGCATGTGTATAACAAAATGCCTGTAAGTGGATAACTGAACTTTAACCTGTGTGTAACACAATTCCTGTAAGTGGATAACTCATCTTTGACATGTGTATAACACAATTCTTGTAAGTGGATAACTCGTTTTCATCATTTGAACAGCACAATGCCTGTAAGCGGATAACTCATCTTTAACATTTGTATATCACAACTCCTGTAAGTGGATAACACATCTTTAACATGTGTATAACACAATTCCTGAAATTTTTAACATGAGTATAACTCAATTCCTGTAAGTGTATAACTCATCTTTGACATGTGTATAACACAATGCCTGTAGGTGGTTAACTCACCTTTAACATGTGTACAACACAATTCCTATAAGCCGATAACTGAATGGTAGCATGTGTATAGCACAATGCCTGTAGGTGGTTAACTCCTCTTTAACATGTGTGTAACACAATTCCTGTAAGTGTACAATTCACCTGTAACATGTACAACACAATGCATGTAAGTGGATAACTCAACTTTAACATGTGTTTAACACATTTCCTATAAGTAGATAACTCAACTTTAACATGTGTACAACACAATTCCTGTAAGTAGATAACTCATTTTTAACATGTGTATAACACAATTCTTGTAAGTGGATAACTCATATTTAACATGTGTATAACACAATTCCTGTAAGTTGATTACTCAACTTCAACACGTGTAAAGCACAATGCCTGTAAGCAGATAACTCATCTTTAACATGTGTATAACACAATTCCTGGAAGTGGATAAGTCATCTTTAACATGTGTATAACACAATACCTGTAAGCGAATAACTCATCTTTAGCATGTGTATAACACAATGCCTGTAAGCAAGTAACTCATCTTTAACATGTGTATAACACAATGCCTGTAAGCAAGTAACTCATCTTTAACATGTGTATAACACAATGCCTGTACGTGGATAACTCATGTTTAACATGTGTATAACACAATGGCTGTAGATGGATAAATCATCTTTAACACGTTTATAACACAATTCCTGTAAGTGCATAATTCATCTTTAAAATGTGTATAACACAATTCATGTAACTGGGTAACTCATCTTTAACATGTGTATAACACAATGCCTGTAGGTGCTTAACTCCTGTTTAACATGTGTATAACACAATTCCTGAAAGTGGAGAACTCATCTTTAACATGTGTATAACACAATTCCTGAAAGTGGATAACTCACCTTTAACATGTGTATAACAAAATTCCTGTAATTTGATAACTCAACTTTAGCATGTGTACAACAGAATTCGTGTAAGTGGATAACTCATCTTCAACATGTGTATAACACAATTCCTGTAAGCGGATAACTCATCTTTAACATGTGTATAACACAATTCCTGTAAGTGGAGATCTCATCTTTAACATTTGTATAACACAGTTCCTCTCATCTATACCCTGAGTATAACACATTTCCTGTAAGCGGGTAACTCATCTTTAACATGTGTATAAAACAAGGCCTGTAAGTGGATAACTCATCTCTCACATGTGTATAACAGAATTTCTGTAAGTGGATAACTCATCCTTAACATGTGTATAACACAATTCCTGTATGTGGATAACTGATCTTTAACATGTGTATAACACAATTCCTGCAAGTGAATAACTCATCTTCAACATGTGTATAACACAATGCCCGTAACTGGGTAACTCATCTTTAACATGTTTATAACACAATTCCTGTAAGTTGATTACTCATCTTCAACACGTGTACAGCACAATGCCTGTAAGCAGATAACTCATCTTTAACATGTGTATAACACAATTCCTGGAAGTGGATAAGTCATCTTTAACATGCGTATAACACAATACCTGTAAGCGGATAACTCATCTTTCGCATGTGTATAACACAATGCCTGTAAGCAAGTAACTCATCTTTAACATGTGTATAACACAATGCCTGTACGTGGATAACTCATGTTTAACATGTGTATAACACAATGGCTGTAGATGGATAAATCATCTTTAACACGTTTATAACACAATTCCTGTAAGTGGATAACTCCTCTTTGACATGTGTATAACACAATTCCTGTAAGTGGATAACACATTTTTAACATGTGCATAACACGATTCCTGAAAGTGGATAACTTATCTTTAACATGTGTATAACACCATTCCTGTAAGTGGACAACGCATCTTTAACATGTGAATAACACAATTCCTGTAAGTGGATAACACATCTTTAACATGTGTATAACACAATTCCTGAAAGAGGATAACTCATCTTTAACATATGTATAACACAATTCCTGTAAGGGGATACCTCATCTTCAACGTGCATACAGCACAATGCCTATAAGTGGATAACCCACCTTTAACATATGTATAACACAATTCCTGTAAGTGGAGAAATCCTCTTTAACATGTGTATAGCAGAATTCCTGTAAGTGGATAACGCAACTTTAACATGTGTATAACACATTTTGTGTAAGTGGATAACTCATCTTTAACACGTGTATAACACAATTCCTGTAAGTGGATAACTCGTCTTCAACATTTGAACAGAACAATGCCAGTAACCGGATAACTCATCTTTAACATTTGTATAACACAACTCCTGTAAGTGGATAACTCACCTTTAACATGGGTATAACACAATTCCTGTAAGTGGATAACACATCTTTAACATATGTATAACACAATTCCTGTAAGTGGACAACTCATCTTTAACATGCGTATAACACAATGTTTGCAAGTGCATAACTCATCATTAGCAAGTGTATAACACAATGCCTGTAAGTGGACAACTCATCCTTTACATGTGTATAACACAATTCCTGTAAGTGGTAACTCGTCTTTAACATGTGCATCACACAATGGCTGTAGTGGATAACTCATCTTTAACACGTGTATATCACAATTCCTGTAAATGGATAACACATCTTTAACATGTGTATAATGCAACGCCTGTAAGCGGATTACACATCTTTAACATATGAATAACACAATAAATGCAAGTGGATAACTCATCTTTAACTTGTGTTTAGCACAATTCCTTTAAGTGGATAACTCATCTTTAACTTGTGTATAACACAATACCTGTAGGTGGTTAACTCCTATTTAACATGTGTATAACACAATTCCTCTAAATGGAGAACTCATCTTTAACATGTGTATAACACAATTCCTGTAAGTGGACAACTCATCTTTAACATGTGTATAACACAATTCCTGTAAGTGGATAAATCAACTTTAACATGTGTATTACACAATTCGTGTAAGTGGATTACTCGTCTTTAACATGTGTATAACACAATTCCTGTAAGGGGATAACTCATGTTTAACATCTGTATAACACAATGCCTTTAAGTGGATAACTTCTCTTTAACATGCGTATAGCACTATTCCTGTAAATGGAGAACTCACCTTTAACATGCGTATAACACAATTCATGTAAGTGGATAACACATCTTTAACATGTGTATAACACAATTCCTGTAAGTGGACAACTCATCTTTAACATGTGTATAACACAATTCCTGTAAGTGGATAACTCCTCTTTAACATGTGTATAACACAATTCCTGTAAGTGGATAACTCATTTAACATGTGTATAACACAATTCCTGTAAGTGGATAAACCAACTTTGACAAGTGTATTACACAATTCGTGTAAGTGGATAACTCATCTTTAACATGTGTATAACACAATGTCTACAATTGCATAATTCATCTTTAACAGGTGTATAAAACAATGCCTCTAAGTGGATAACTCATCTCTAACATGTGTGTAACACAATTCTTCTAAGTGATAACTCATCTTTAACATGTGCATGACACAATGTCTGTATGTGGATGATAACTCATTTTTAACATGTGTATAACACAATTCTTGTAAGTGGATAACTCATATTTAACATGTTTATAACACAATTCCTGTAAGTTGATTACTCATCTTCAACACGTGTACAGCACAATGCCTGTAAGCAGATAACTCATCTTTAACATGTGTATAACACAATTCCTGGAAGTGGATAAGTCATCTTTAACATGTGTATAACACAATACCTGTAAGCGGATAACTCATCTTTAGCATGTGTATAACACAATGCCTGTAAGCAAGTAACTCATCTTTAACATGTGTATAACACAATGCCTGTACGTGGATAACTCATGTTTAACATGTGTATAACACAATGGCTGTAGATGGATAAATCATCTTTAACACGTTTATAACACAATTCCTGTAAGTGGATAACTCCTCTTTGACATGTGTATAACACAATTCCTGTAAGTGGATAACACATTTTTAACATGTGCATAACACGATTCCTGAAAGTGGATAACTTATCTTTAACATGTGTATAACACCATTCCTGTAAGTGGACAACGCATCTTTAACATGTGAATAACAGAATTCCTGTAAGTGGATAACACATCTTTAGCATGTGTATAACACAATTCCTGAAAGAGGATAACTCATCTTTAACATATGTATAACACAATTCCTGTAAGGGGATACCTCATGTTCAACATGCGTACAGCACAATGCCTATAAGTGGATAACCCACCTTTAACATATGTATAACACAATTCCTGTAAGTGGAGAAATCCTCTTTAACATGTGTATAGCAGAATTCCTGTAAGTGGATAACGCAACTTTAACATGTGTATAACACATTTTGTGTAAGTGGATAACTCATCTTTAACACGTATATAACACAATTCCTGTAAGTGGATAACTCATCTTCAACATTTGAACAGAACAATGCCAGTAACCGGATAACTCATCTTTAACATTTGTATAACACAACTCCTGTAAGTGGATAACTCACCTTTAACATGGGTATAACACAATTCCTGTAAGTGCATAACACATCTTTAACATATGTATAACAGTATTCCTGTATGTGATAACTGATCGTCAACATGTGTATAACGCAATTCCTGCAAGTGGATAACTCATCTTTAACATGTGTATAACACAATGTTTGCAAGTGCATAACTCATCATTAACATGTGTATAACACAATGCCTGTAAATGGACAACTCATCTTTAAGATGTGTATAACACAATTCCTGTAAGTGGTAACTCGTCTTCAACATGCGCATCACACATTGCCTGTAATTGGATAACTGATCTTTAACATGTGTATATCACAATTCTTGTAAGCGGATAACACATCTTTAACATGTGTACAACACAATTCCTGTAAGTGGATAACTCGTCTCTACCATGTGTATAACACAGTTCCTGTACATGGATAGCTCATCGTTAACTTGTGTATAACACAATTCCTGTAAGTGGATAACACATCTTTAACATGTGTATAATGCAACGCCTGTAAGCGGATTACACATCTTTAATATATGAATAACACAATGCCTGCAAGTGGATAACTCATCTTTAACATGTGTATAACACAATGTTTGCAAGTGGATAACTCATCACTAACATGTGTATAACACAATGCCTGTAAGTGGACAACTCATCTTTAACATGTGTGTAACACAATTCCTGTAAGTGGTAACTCGTCTTCAACATGTGCATCACACATTGCCTGTAAGTGGATAACTCATCTTTAACATGTGCATATCACAATTCCTGTAAGCGGATAACACATCTTTAACATGTGTATAACACAATTCCTGTAAGTGGATAACTCGTCTCTACCATGTGTATAACACAATTCCTGTACATGGATAGCTCATCTTTAACTTGTGTATAACACAATTCCTGTAAGTGGATAACACATCTTTAACATGTGTATAATGCAACGCCTGTAAGCGGATTACTCGTCTTTAATATATGAATAACACAATGCCTGCAAGTGGATAACTCATCATAACTTGTGTATAACACAATTCCTTTAAATGGATAACTCATCTTTAACATGTGTATACCACAATGCCTGTAGGTCGTTAACTCCTCTTTAACATGTGTACAACAAAATTCCTGTAAGTGAGGAACTCATCTTTAACATGTGTATAACACAATTCCTGTAAGTGGATAACTCATCTTTAACATGTGTGTGTATAACACAATTCCTGTAAGTGGATAACTCAACTTTAACATGTGTATTACACAATTCGTGTAAGTGGATAACTCGTCTTAACATGTGCATAACACAATTCCTGTAAGGGGATAACTCATCTTTCACATCTGTATACACAATGCCTCTAAGTGGATAACACATCTTTAGCATGTGTATAACACAATTCCTGAAAGGGTATACCTCATCTTTAACGTATGTACAACGCTATTCATGTAAGGGGATACCTCATCTTCAATATGTATACAGCACAATGCCTGTAAGCGGATAACCCACCTTTAACATGTGTATGACACAATTCCTGTAAGTGGATAACTCATCTTTACCATGCGTATAACACAATTCCCGTACTCTTTAACATGAGCAAAACACAATTCCTGAAAGTGGATAACTCATCTTTAACATGTGTATAACACAATGCATGTAGGTGGATAACTCACCTTTAACACGTGTATAACACAATTCCTGTAAGGGGATAACTCATCTTTAACATCTGTATAAAACAATGCCTGTAAGTGGATAACTTCTCTCTAACATGCGTATAGCACTATTCCTGTAAGTGGATAACTCACCTTTAAGATGGGTATAAGACAATTCCTGTAAGTGGATAACACATCTTTAACATATGTATAACACAATTCCTGTAAGTGGACAACTCATCTTTAACATGTGTATAACACAATTCCTGTAAGTGGATAACTCCTCTTTAACATGTGTATAACACAATTCCTGTAAGTGGATAACTCATCTTTAACATGTGTATAACACAATTCCTGTAAGTGGATAAATCAACTTTAACATGTGTATTACACAATTCGTGTAAGTGGATAACTCGTCTTTAACATGTGTATAACACAATGTCTGCAAGTGCATCACTCATCTTTAACAGGTGCATAAAACAATGCCTCTAGGTGGATAACTCATGTTTAACATGTGTGTAAAACAATTCTTGTAAGTGATAACTCATCTTTAACATGAGCATGACACAATGTCTGTATGTGGATGATAACTCATTTTTAACATGTGTATAACACAATTCCTGTAAGTGGATAACTCATCTTTAACATGTGTATAACTCAATTCCTGTAAGTGGATAACATATCTTTAACATCTGTATAACACGATTCCTGTAAGTGGACAACGCATCTTTAACATCTGTATAACACAATTCATGTAAGTGGATAACACATCTTTAACATGTGTAAAACTCAATACCTGAAAGAGGATTACTCATCCTTAACATATGTTTAACACAATTCCTGTAAGGGGATACCTCATCTTCAACATGCATACAGCTCAATGCCTATAAGCGGATAACCCACCTTTACCATGTGTATAACACAATTCATGTAAGGGGAGAACTCCTCTTTAACATGTGTATAGCAAAATTCCCCTAAGTGGATAACTCAACTTTAACATGTATATAACACAATTCGTGTAAGTGGATAACTCTTCTTTAACGTGTGTGTAACACAATTCCTGAAAGTGGATAACTCATCATTAACATGTGTATAACGCAATTCATGTATGTGGAAATTCACCTGTAACATGTGTATAACACAATGCCTGTAAGGGGATAATTCATCTTCAGCATGTGTATAACAAAATGCCTGTAAGTGGATAACTGAACTTTAACCTGTGTGTAACACAATTCCTGTAAGTGGATAACTCATCTTTGACATGTGTATAACACAATTCTTGTAAGTGGATAACTCGTTTTCATCATTTGAACAGCACAATGCCTGTAAGCGGATAACTCATCTTTAACATTTGTATATCACAACTCCTGTAAGTGGATAACACATCTTTAACATGTGTATAACACAATTCCTGAAATTTTTAACATGAGTATAACTCAATTCCTGTAAGTGTATAACTCATCTTTGACATGTGTATAACACAATGCCTGTAGGTGGTTAACTCACCTTTAACATGTGTACAACACAATTCCTATAAGCCGATAACTGAATGGTAGCATGTGTATAGCACAATGCCTGTAGGTGGTTAACTCCTCTTTAACATGTGTGTAACACAATTCCTGTAAGTGTACAATTCACCTGTAACATGTACAACACAATGCATGTAAGTGGATAACTCAACTTTAACATGTGTTTAACACATTTCCTATAAGTAGATAACTCAACTTTAACATGTGTACAACACAATTCCTGTAAGTAGATAACTCATTTTTAACATGTGTATAACACAATTCTTGTAAGTGGATAACTCATATTTAACATGTGTATAACACAATTCCTGTAAGTTGATTACTCAACTTCAACACGTGTAAAGCACAATGCCTGTAAGCAGATAACTCATCTTTAACATGTGTATAACACAATTCCTGGAAGTGGATAAGTCATCTTTAACATGTGTATAACACAATACCTGTAAGCGAATAACTCATCTTTAGCATGTGTATAACACAATGCCTGTAAGCAAGTAACTCATCTTTAACATGTGTATAACACAATGCCTGTAAGCAAGTAACTCATCTTTAACATGTGTATAACACAATGCCTGTACGTGGATAACTCATGTTTAACATGTGTATAACACAATGGCTGTAGATGGATAAATCATCTTTAACACGTTTATAACACAATTCCTGTAAGTGCATAATTCATCTTTAAAATGTGTATAACACAATTCATGTAACTGGGTAACTCATCTTTAACATGTGTATAACACAATGCCTGTAGGTGCTTAACTCCTGTTTAACATGTGTATAACACAATTCCTGAAAGTGGAGAACTCATCTTTAACATGTGTATAACACAATTCCTGAAAGTGGATAACTCACCTTTAACATGTGTATAACAAAATTCCTGTAATTTGATAACTCAACTTTAGCATGTGTACAACAGAATTCGTGTAAGTGGATAACTCATCTTCAACATGTGTATAACACAATTCCTGTAAGCGGATAACTCATCTTTAACATGTGTATAACACAATTCCTGTAAGTGGAGATCTCATCTTTAACATTTGTATAACACAGTTCCTCTCATCTATACCCTGAGTATAACACATTTCCTGTAAGCGGGTAACTCATCTTTAACATGTGTATAAAACAAGGCCTGTAAGTGGATAACTCATCTCTCACATGTGTATAACAGAATTTCTGTAAGTGGATAACTCATCCTTAACATGTGTATAACACAATTCCTGTATGTGGATAACTGATCTTTAACATGTGTATAACACAATTCCTGCAAGTGAATAACTCATCTTCAACATGTGTATAACACAATGCCCGTAACTGGGTAACTCATCTTTAACATGTTTATAACACAATTCCTGTAAGTTGATTACTCATCTTCAACACGTGTACAGCACAATGCCTGTAAGCAGATAACTCATCTTTAACATGTGTATAACACAATTCCTGGAAGTGGATAAGTCATCTTTAACATGCGTATAACACAATACCTGTAAGCGGATAACTCATCTTTCGCATGTGTATAACACAATGCCTGTAAGCAAGTAACTCATCTTTAACATGTGTATAACACAATGCCTGTACGTGGATAACTCATGTTTAACATGTGTATAACACAATGGCTGTAGATGGATAAATCATCTTTAACACGTTTATAACACAATTCCTGTAAGTGGATAACTCCTCTTTGACATGTGTATAACACAATTCCTGTAAGTGGATAACACATTTTTAACATGTGCATAACACGATTCCTGAAAGTGGATAACTTATCTTTAACATGTGTATAACACCATTCCTGTAAGTGGACAACGCATCTTTAACATGTGAATAACACAATTCCTGTAAGTGGATAACACATCTTTAACATGTGTATAACACAATTCCTGAAAGAGGATAACTCATCTTTAACATATGTATAACACAATTCCTGTAAGGGGATACCTCATCTTCAACGTGCATACAGCACAATGCCTATAAGTGGATAACCCACCTTTAACATATGTATAACACAATTCCTGTAAGTGGAGAAATCCTCTTTAACATGTGTATAGCAGAATTCCTGTAAGTGGATAACGCAACTTTAACATGTGTATAACACATTTTGTGTAAGTGGATAACTCATCTTTAACACGTGTATAACACAATTCCTGTAAGTGGATAACTCGTCTTCAACATTTGAACAGAACAATGCCAGTAACCGGATAACTCATCTTTAACATTTGTATAACACAACTCCTGTAAGTAGATAACTCACCTTTAACATGGGTATAACACAATTCCTGTAAGTGGACAACTCATCTTTAACATGCGTATAACACAATGTTTGCAAGTGCATAACTCATCATTAGCAAGTGTATAACACAATGCCTGTAAGTGGACAACTCATCCTTTACATGTGTATAACACAATTCCTGTAAGTGGTAACTCGTCTTTAACATGTGCATCACACAATGGCTGTAGTGGATAACTCATCTTTAACACGTGTATATCACAATTCCTGTAAATGGATAACACATCTTTAACATGTGTATAATGCAACGCCTGTAAGCGGATTACACATCTTTAACATATGAATAACACAATAAATGCAAGTGGATAACTCATCTTTAACTTGTGTTTAGCACAATTCCTTTAAGTGGATAACTCATCTTTAACTTGTGTATAACACAATACCTGTAGGTGGTTAACTCCTATTTAACATGTGTATAACACAATTCCTCTAAATGGAGAACTCATCTTTAACATGTGTATAACACAATTCCTGTAAGTGGACAACTCATCTTTAACATGTGTATAACACAATTCCTGTAAGTGGATAAATCAACTTTAACATGTGTATTACACAATTCGTGTAAGTGGATTACTCGTCTTTAACATGTGTATAACACAATTCCTGTAAGGGGATAACTCATGTTTAACATCTGTATAACACAATGCCTTTAAGTGGATAACTTCTCTTTAACATGCGTATAGCACTATTCCTGTAAATGGAGAACTCACCTTTAACATGCGTATAACACAATTCATGTAAGTGGATAACACATCTTTAACATGTGTATAACACAATTCCTGTAAGTGGACAACTCATCTTTAACATGTGTATAACACAATTCCTGTAAGTGGATAACTCCTCTTTAACATGTGTATAACACAATTCCTGTAAGTGGATAACTCATTTAACATGTGTATAACACAATTCCTGTAAGTGGATAAACCAACTTTAACAAGTGTATTACACAATTCGTGTAAGTGGATAACTCCTCTTTAACATGTGTATAACACAATGTCTACAATTGCATAATTCATCTTTAACAGGTGTATAAAACAATGCCTCTAAGTGGATAACTCATCTCTAACATGTGTGTAACACAATTCTTCTAAGTGATAACTCATCTTTAACATGTGCATGACACAATGTCTGTATGTGGATGATAACTCATTTTTAACATGTGTATAACACAATTCTTGTAAGTGGATAACTCATATTTAACATGTTTATAACACAATTCCTGTAAGTTGATTACTCATCTTCAACACGTGTACAGCACAATGCCTGTAAGCAGATAACTCATCTTTAACATGTGTATAACACAATTCCTGGAAGTGGATAAGTCATCTTTAACATGTGTATAACACAATACCTGTAAGCGGATAACTCATCTTTAGCATGTGTATAACACAATGCCTGTAAGCAAGTAACTCATCTTTAACATGTGTATAACACAATGCCTGTACGTGGATAACTCATGTTTAACATGTGTATAACACAATGGCTGTAGATGGATAAATCATCTTTAACACGTTTATAACACAATTCCTGTAAGTGGATAACTCCTCTTTGACATGTGTATAACACAATTCCTGTAAGTGGATAACACATTTTTAACATGTGCATAACACGATTCCTGAAAGTGGATAACTTATCTTTAACATGTGTATAACACCATTCCTGTAAGTGGACAACGCATCTTTAACATGTGAATAACAGAATTCCTGTAAGTGGATAACACATCTTTAGCATGTGTATAACACAATTCCTGAAAGAGGATAACTCATCTTTAACATATGTATAACACAATTCCTGTAAGGGGATACCTCATGTTCAACATGCATACAGCACAATGCCTATAAGTGGATAACCCACCTTTAACATATGTATAACACAATTCCTGTAAGTGGAGAAATCCTCTTTAACATGTGTATAGCAGAATTCCTGTAAGTGGATAACGCAACTTTAACATGTGTATAACACATTTTGTGTAAGTGGATAACTCATCTTTAACACGTATATAACACAATTCCTGTAAGTGGATAACTCATCTTCAACATTTGAACAGAACAATGCCAGTAACCGGATAACTCATCTTTAACATTTGTATAACACAACTCCTGTAAGTGGATAACTCACCTTTAACATGGGTATAACACAATTCCTGTAAGTGCATAACACATCTTTAACATATGTATAACAGTATTCCTGTATGTGATAACTGATCGTCAACATGTGTATAACGCAATTCCTGCAGGTGGATAACTCATCTTTAACATGTGTATAACACAATGTTTGCAAGTGCATAACTCATCATTAACATGTGTATAACACAATGCCTGTAAATGGACAACTCATCTTTAAGATGTGTATAACACAATTCCTGTAAGTGGTAACTCGTCTTCAACATGCGCATCACACATTGCCTGTAATTGGATAACTGATCTTTAACATGTGTATATCACAATTCTTGTAAGCGGATAACACATCTTTAACATGTGTACAACACAATTCCTGTAAGTGGATAACTCGTCTCTACCATGTGTATAACACAGTTCCTGTACATGGATAGCTCATCGTTAACTTGTGTATAACACAATTCCTGTAAGTGGATAACACATCTTTAACATGTGTATAATGCAACGCCTGTAAGCGGATTACACATCTTTAATATATGAATAACACAATGCCTGCAAGTGGATAACTCATCTTTAACATGTGTATAACACAATGTTTGCAAGTGGATAACTCATCATTAACATGTGTATAACACAATGCCTGTAAGTGGACAACTCATCTTTAACATGTGTGTAACACAATTCCTGTAAGTGGTAACTCGTCTTCAACATGTGCATCACACATTGCCTGTAAGTGGATAACTCATCTTTAACATGTGCATATCACAATTCCTGTAAGCGGATAACACATCTTTAACATGTGTATAACACAATTCCTGTAAGTGGATAACTCGTCTCTACCATGTGTATAACACAATTCCTGTACATGGATAGCTCATCTTTAACTTGTGTATAACACAATTCCTGTAAGTGGATAACACATCTTTAACATGTGTATAATGCAACGCCTGTAAGCGGATTACTCGTCTTTAATATATGAATAACACAATGCCTGCAAGTGGATAACTCATCATAACTTGTGTATAACACAATTCCTTTAAATGGATAACTCATCTTTAACATGTGTATACCACAATGCCTGTAGGTCGTTAACTCCTCTTTAACATGTGTACAACAAAATTCCTGTAAGTGAGGAACTCATCTTTAACATGTGTATAACACAATTCCTGTAAGTGGATAACTCATCTTTAACATGTGTGTGTATAACACAATTCCTGTAAGTGGATAACTCAACTTTAACATGTGTATTACACAATTCGTGTAAGTGGATAACTCGTCTTAACATGTGCATAACACAATTCCTGTAAGGGGATAACTCATCTTTCACATCTGTATACACAATGCCTCTAAGTGGATAACACATCTTTAGCATGTGTATAACACAATTCCTGAAAGGGTATACCTCATCTTTAACGTATGTACAACGCTATTCATGTAAGGGGATACCTCATCTTCAATATGTATACAGCACAATGCCTGTAAGCGGATAACCCACCTTTAACATGTGTATGACACAATTCCTGTAAGTGGATAACTCATCTTTACCATGCGTATAACACAATTCCCGTACTCTTTAACATGAGCAAAACACAATTCCTGAAAGTGGATAACTCATCTTTAACATGTGTATAACACAATGCATGTAGGTGGATAACTCACCTTTAACACGTGTATAACACAATTCCTGTAAGGGGATAACTCATCTTTAACATCTGTATAAAACAATGCCTGTAAGTGGATAACTTCTCTCTAACATGCGTATAGCACTATTCCTGTAAGTGGATAACTCACCTTTAAGATGGGTATAAGACAATTCCTGTAAGTGGATAACACATCTTTAACATATGTATAACACAATTCCTGTAAGTGGACAACTCATCTTTAACATGTGTATAACACAATTCCTGTAAGTGGATAACTCCTCTTTAACATGTGTATAACACAATTCCTGTAAGTGGATAACTCATCTTTAACATGTGTATAACACAATTCCTGTAAGTGGATAAATCAACTTTAACATGTGTATTACACAATTCGTGTAAGTGGATAACTCGTCTTTAACATGTGTATAACACAATGTCTGCAAGTGCATCACTCATCTTTAACAGGTGCATAAAACAATGCCTCTAGGTGGATAACTCATCTTTAACATGTGTGTAACACAATTCTTGTAAGTGATAACTCATCTTTAACATGAGCATGACACAATGTCAGTATGTGGATGATAACTCATTTTTAACATGTGTATAACACAATTCCGGTAAGTGGATAACTCATCTTTAACATGTGCATAACTCAATTCCTGTAAGTGGATAACTTATCTTTAACGTCTGTATAACACGATTCCTGTAAGTGGACAACGCATCTTTAACATCTGTATAACACAATTCATGTAAGTGGATAACACATCTTTAACATGTGTATAACTCAATTCCTGAAAGAGGATTACTCATCCTTAACATATGTTTAACACAATTCCTGTAAGGGGATACCTCATCTTCCACTTGCATACAGCTCAATGCCTATAAGCGGATAACCCACCTTTACCATCTGTATAACACAATTCCTGTAAGGGGAGAACTCCTCTTTAACATGTGTATAGCAAAATTCCTCTAAGTGGATAACTCAACTTTAACATGTATATAACACATTTCGTGTAAGTGGATAACTCTTCTCTAACGTGTGTGTAACACAATTCCTGAAAGTGGATAACTCATCATTAACATGTGTATAACGCAATTCATGTATGTGGAAATTCACCTGTAACATGTGTATAACACAATGCCTGTAAGGGGATAATTCATCTTCAGCATGTGTATAACAAAATGCCTGTAAGTGGATAACTGAACTTTAACCTGTGTGTAACACAATTCCTGTAAGTGGATAACTCATCTTTGACATGTGTATAACACAATTCCTGTAAGTGGATAACTCGTCTTCAACATTTGTATAACACAACTCCTGTAAGTGGATAACACATCTTTAACATGTGTATAACACAATTCCTGAAATTTTTAACATGAGTATAACTCAATTCCTGTAAGTGTATAACTCATCTTTGACATGTGTATAACACAATGCCTGTAGGTGGTTAACTCACCTTTAACATGTGTACAACACAATTCCTATAAGCCGATAACTGAATGGTAGCATGTGAATAACACAATGCCTGTAGGTGGTTAAATCGTCTTTAACATGTGTGTAACACAATTCCTGTAAGTGTACAATTCACCTGTAACATGTACAACACAATGCATGTAAGTGGATAACTCAAATTTAACATGCGTTTAACACATTTCCTATAAGTAGATAACTCAACTTTAACATGTGTACAACACAATTCCTGTAAGTAGATAACTCATTTTTAACATGTGTATAACACAATTCTTGTAAGTGGATAACTCATATTTAACATGTGTATAACACAATTCCTGTAAGTTGATTACTCATCTTCAACACGTGTACAGCACAATGCCTGTAAGCAGATAACTCATCTTTAACATGTGTATAACACAATTCCTGGAAGTGGATAAGTCATCTTTAACATGTGTATAACACAATACCTGTAAGCGGATAACTCATCTTTGGCATGTGTATAACACAATGCCTGTAAGCAAGTAACTCATCTTTAACATGTGTATAACACAATGCCTGTACGTGGATAACTCATGTTTAACATGTGTATAACACAATGGCTGTAGATGGATAAATCATCTTTAACACGTTTATAACACAATTCCTGTAAGTGGATAACTCCTCTTTGACATGTGTATAACACAATTCCTGTAAGTGGATAACACTTTTTTAACATGTGCATAACACGATTCCTGAAAGTGGATAACTTATCTTTAACATGTGTATAACACCTTTCCTGTAAGTGGACAACGCATCTTTAACATGTGAATAACACAATTCCTGTAAGTGGATAACACATCTTTAACATGTGTATAACACAATTCCTGAAAGAGGATAACTCATCTTTAACATATGTATAACACAATTCCTGTAAGGGGATACCTCATCTTCAACATGCATACAGCACAATGCCTATAAGTGGATAACCCACCTTTAACATATGTATAACACAATTCCTGTAAGTGGAGAAATCCTCTTTAACATGTGTATAGCAGAATTCCTGTAAGTGGATAACGCAACTTTAACATGTGTATAACACATTTTGTGTAAGTGGATAACTCATCTTTAACACGTGTATAACACAATTCCTGTAAGTGGATAACTCGTCTTCAACATTTGAACAGAACAATGCCAGTAACCGGATAACTCATCTTTAACATTTGTATAACACAACTCCTGTAAGTGGATAACTCACCTTTGACATGGGTATAACACAATTCCTGTAAGTGGATAACACATCTTTAACATATGTATAACACAATTCCTGTAAGTGGACAACTCATCTTTAACATGCGTATAACACAATGTTTGCAAGTGCATAACTCATCATTAGCAAGTGTATAACACAATGCCTGTAAGTGGACAACTCATCCTTTACATGTGTATAACACAATTCCTGTAAGTGGTAACTCGTCTTTAACATGTGCATCACACAATGGCTGTAGTGGATAACTCATCTTTAACACGTGTATATCACAATTCCTGTAAATGGATAACACATCTTTAACATGTGTATAATGCAACGCCTGTAAGCGGATTACACATCTTTAACATATGAATAACACAATAAATGCAAGTGGATAACTCATCTCTAACTTGTTTATAGCACAATTCCTTTAAGTGGATAACTCATCTTTAACTTGTGTATAACACAATACCTGTAGGTGGTTAACTCCTATTTAACATGTGTATAACACAATTCCTCTAAATGGAGAACTCATCTTTAACATGTGTATAACACAATTCCTGTAAGTGGACAACTCATCTTTAACATGTGTATAACACAATTCCTGTAAGTGGATAAATCAACTTTAACATGTGTATTACACAATTCGTGTAAGTGGATTACTCGTCTTTAACATGTGTATAACACAATTCCTGTAAGGGGATAACTCATGTTTAACATCTGTATAACACAATGCCTTTAAGTGGATAACTTCTCTTTAACATGCGTATAGCACTATTCCTGTAAATGGAGAACTCACCTTTAACATGCGTATAACACAATTCATGTAAGTGGATAACACATCTTTAACATGTGTATAACACAATTCCTGTAAGTGGACAACTCATCTTTAACATGTGTATAACACAATTCCTGTAAGTGGATAACTCCTCTTTAACATGTGTATAACACAATTCCTGTAAGTGGATAACTCATTTAACATGTGTATAACACAATTCCTGTAAGTGGATAAACCAACTTTAACAAGTGTATTACACAATTCGTGTAAGTGGATAACTCCTCTTTAACATGTGTATAACACAATGTCTACAATTGCATAATTCATCTTTAACAGGTGTATAAAACAATGCCTCTAAGTGGATAACTCATCTCTAACATGTGTGTAACACAATTCTTCTAAGTGATAACTCATCTTTAACATGTGCATGACACAATGTCTGTATGTGGATGATAACTCATTTTTAACATGTGTATAACACAATTCCTGAAAGTGGATAACTTATCTTTAACATGTGTATAACACCATACCTGTAAGTGGATAACGCATCTTTAACATGTGAATAACAGAATTCCTGTAAGTGGATAACACATCTTTAGCATGTGTATAACACAATTCCTGAAAGAGGATAACTCATCTTTAACATATGTATAACACAATTCCTGTAAGGGGATACCTCACGTTCAACATGCATACAGCACAATGCCTATAAGCGGATAACCCACCTTTAACATATGTATAACACAATTCCTGTAAGTGGAGAAATCCTCTTTAACATGTGTATAGCAGAATTCCTGTAAGTGGATAACTCAACTTTAACATGTGTATAACACATTTTGTGTAAATGGATAAATCATCTTTAACACGTATATAACACAATTCCTGTAAGTGGATAACTCATCTTCAACATTTGAACAGAACAATGCCAGTAACCGGATAACTCATCTTTAACATTTGTATAACACAACTCCTGTAAGTGGATTAATCACCTTTAACATGGGTATAACACAATTCCTGTAAGTGGATAACACATCTTTAACATATGTATAACACAATTCCTGTAAGTGGACAACTCATATTTAACATGTGTATAACACAATACCTGTACGTGGATAACTCCTCTTTAACATGTGTATAACACAATTCCTGTAAGTGGATAAATCAACTTTAACATGTGTATTACACAATTCGTGTAAGTGGATAACTCGTCTTTAACATGTGTATAACACAATGTCTGCAAGTGCATCACTCATCTTTAACAGGTGCATAAAACAATACCTCTAGGTGGATAACTCATCTTTAACATGTGTGTAAAACAATTCTTGTAAGTGATAACTCATCTTTAACATGAGCATGACACAATGTCTGTATGTGGATGATAACTCATTTTTAACATGTGTATAACACAATTCCTGTAAGTGGATAACTCATCTTTAACATGTGTATAACTCAATTCCTGTAAGTGGATAACATATCTTTAACATCTGTATAACACGATTCCTGTAAGTGGACAACGCATCTTTAACATCTGTATAACACAATTCATGTAAGTGGATAACACATCTTTAACATGTGTAAAACTCAATACCTGAAAGAGGATTACTCATCCTTAACATATGTTTAACACAATTCCTGTAAGGCGATACCTCATCTTCAACATGCATACAGCTCAATGCCTATAAGCGGATAACCCACCTTTACCATGTGTATAACACAATTCATGTAAGGGGAGAACTCCTCTTTAACATGTGTATAGCAAAATTCCCCTAAGTGGATAACTCAACTTTAACATGTATATAACACAATTCGTGTAAGTGGATAACTCTTCTTTAACGTGTGTGTAACACAATTCCTGAAAGTGGATAACTCATCATTAACATGTGTATAACGCAATTCATGTATGGGGAAATTCACCTGTAACATGTGTATAACACAATGCCTGTAAGGGGATAATTCATCTTCAGCATGTGTATAACAAAATGCCTGTAAGTGGATAACTGAACTTTAACCTGTGTGTAACACAATTCCTGTAAGTGGATAACTCATCTTTGACATGTGTATAACACAATTCTTGTAAGTGGATAACTCGTTTTCATCATTTGAACAGCACAATGCCTGTAAGCGGATAACTCATCTTTAACATTTGTATATCACAACTCCTGTAAGTGGATAACACATCTTTAACATGTGTATAACACAATTCCTGAAATTTTTAACATGAGTATAACTCAATTCCTGTAAGTGTATAACTCATCTTTGACATGTGTATAACACAATGCCTGTAGGCGGTTAACTCACCTTTAACATGTGTACAACACAATTCCTATAAGCCGATAACTGAATGGTAGCATGTGTATAGCACAATGCCTGTAGGTGGTTAACTCCTCTTTAACATGTGTGTAACACAATTCCTGTAAGTGTACAATTCACCTGTAACATGTACAACACAATGCATGTAAGTGGATAACTCAACTTTAACATGTGTTTAACACATTTCCTATAAGTAGATAACTCAACTTTAACATGTGTACAACACAATTCCTGTAAGTAGATAACTCATTTTTAACATGTGTATAACACAATTCTTGTAAGTGGATAACTCATATTTAACATGTGTATAACACAATTCCTGTAAGTTGATTACTCAACTTCAACACGTGTAAAGCACAATGCCTGTAAGCAGATAACTCATCTTTAACATGTGTATAACACAATTCCTGGAAGTGGATAAGTCATCTTTAACATGTGTATAACACAATACCTGTAAGCGAATAACTCATCTTTAGCATGTGTATAACACAATGCCTGTAAGCAAGTAACTCATCTTTAACATGTGTATAACACAATGCCTGTAAGCAAGTAACTCATCTTTAACATGTGTATAACACAATGCCTGTACGTGGATAACTCATGTTTAACATGTGTAAAACACAATGGCTGTAGATGGATAAATCATCTTTAACACGTTTATAACCCAATTCCTGTAAGTGCATAATTCATCTTTAAAATGTGTATAACACAATTCATGTAACTGGGTAACTCATCTTTAACATGTGTATAACACAATGCCTGTAGGTGCTTAACTCCTGTTTAACATGTGTATAACACAATTCCTGAAAGTGGAGAACTCATCTTTAACATGTGTATAACACAATTCCTGAAAGTGGATAACTCACCTTTAACATGTGTATAACAAAATTCCTGTAATTTGATAACTCAACTTTAGCATGTGTACAACAGAATTCGTGTAAGTGGATAACTCATCTTCAACATGTGTATAACACAATTCCTGTAAGCGGATAACTCATCTTTAACATGTGTATAACACAATTCCTGTAAGTGGAGATCTCATCTTTAACATTTGTATAACACAGTTCCTCTCATCTATACCCTGAGTATAACACATTTCCTGTAAGCGGGTAACTCATCTTTAACATGTGTATAAAACAAGGCCTGTAAGTGGATAACTCATCTCTCACATGTGTATAACAGAATTTCTGTAAGTGGATAACTCATCCTTAACATGTGTATAACACAATTCCTGTATGTGGATAACTGATCTTTAACATGTGTATAACACAATTCCTGCAAGTGAATAACTCATCTTCAACATGTGTATAACACAATGCCCGTAACTGGGTAACTCATCTTTAACATGCGTATAACACAATGTTTGCAAGTGCATAACTCATCATTACCATGTGTATAACACAATGCCTGTAAGTGGACAACTCATCCTTTACATGTGTATAACACAATTCCTGTAAGTGGTAACTCGTCTTTAACATGTGCATCACACAATGGCTGTGAGTGGATAACTCATCTTTAACACGTGTATATCAGAATTCCTGTAAATGGATAACACATCTTTAACATGTGTATAATGCAACGCCTGTAAGCGGATTACACATCTTTAACATATGAATAACACAATAAATGCAAGTGGATAACTCATCTTTAACTTGTGTGTAGCACAATTCCTTTAAGTGGATAACTCATCTTTAACTTGTGTATAACACAATACCTGTAGGTGGTTAACTCCTATTTAACATGTCAATAACACAATTCCTGTAAGTGGAGAACTCATCTTTAACATGTGTATAACACAATTCCTGTAAGTGGACAACTAATCTTTAACATGTGTATAACACAATTCCTGTAAGTGGATAAATTAACTTTAACATGTGTATTACACAATTCCTGTAAGTGGATTACTCGTCTTTAACATGTGTATAACACAATTCCTGTAAGGGGATAACTCATGTTTAACATCTGTATAACACAATGCCTTTAAGTGGATAACTTCTCTTTAACATGCGTATAGCACTATTCCTGTAAGTGGAGAACTCACCTTTAACATGCGTATAACACAATTCATGTAAGTGGATAACACATCTTTAACATGTGTATAACACAATTCCTGTAAGTGGACAACTCATCTTTAACATGTGTATAACACAATTCCTGTAAGTGGATAACTCCTCTTTAACATGTGTATAACACAATTCCTGTAAGTGGATAACTCATTTTTACCATGTGTATAACACAATTCCTGTAAGTGGATAAACCAACTTTAACATGTGTATTACACAATTCGTGTAAGTGGATAACTCCTCTTTAACATGTGTATAACACAATGTCTACAATTGCATAATTCATCTTTAACAGGTGTATAAAACAATGCCTCTAAGTGGATAACTCATCTTTAACATGTGTGTAACACAATTCTTCTAAGTGATAACTCATCTTTAACATGTGCATGACACAATGTCTGTATGTGGATGATAACTCATTTTTAGCATGTGTATAACACAATTCCTGAAAGTGGATAACTTATCTTTAACATGTGTATAACACCATTCCTGTAAGTGGACAACGCATCTTTAACATGTGAATAACACAATTCCTGTAAGTGGATAACACATCTTTAACATGTGTATAACACAATTCCTGAAAGAGGATAACTCATCTTTAACATATGTATAACACAATTCCTGTAAGGGGATACCTCATCTTCAACATGCATACAGCACAATGCCTATAAGCGGATAACCCACCTTTAACATGTGTATGACACAATTCCTGTAAGTGGATAACTCATCTTTACCATGCGTATAACACAATTCCCGTACTCTTTAACATGAGTATAACACAATTCCTGAAAGTAGATAACTCATCTTTAACATGTGCATAACACAATGCCTGTAGGTGGATAACTCACCTTTAACACGTGTATAACACAATTCCTGTAAGTGGATAACTCATCTTTACCATGCATATAACACAATTCCCGTACTCTTTAACATGAGTATAACACAATTCCTGAAAGTGGATAACTCATCTTTAACATGTGTATAACACAATGCATGCAGGTGGATAACTCACCTTTAACACGTGTATAACACAATTCCTGTAAGGGGATAACTTATCTTTAACATGTGTATAACACCTTTCCTGTAAGTGGACAACGCATCTTTAACATGTGAATAACACAATTCCTGTAAGTGGATAACACATCTTTAACATATGTATAACACAATTCCTGCAAGGGGATACCTCATCTTCAACATGCATACAGCACAATGCCTATAAGCGGATAACCTACCTTTAACATATGTATAACACAATTCCTGTAGGTGGAGAAATCCTCTTTAACATGTGTATAGCAAAATTCCTGTAAGTGGATAACTCAACATTAACATGTGTATAACACATTTTGTGTAAGTGGATTACTCATCTTTAACGTGTGTGTTACACAATTCCTGTAAGTGGATGCCTCATCTTTAACATGTATATAACGCAATTCATGTATATGGAAATTCACCTGTAACATGTGTATAACACAACGCCTGTAAGGGGATAATTCATCTTCAACATGTGTATAACAAAATGCCTGTAAGTGGATAACTGAACATTAACATGTGTATAACACAATTCCTGTAAGTGGATAACTCATCTTTAACATGTGTATAACATAATTCTTGTAAGTGGATAACTCATCTTTAACACGTGTATAACACAATTCCTGTAAGTGGATAACTCGTCTTCAACATTTGAACAGAACAATGCCAGTAACCGGATAACTCATATTTAACATTTGTATAACACAACTCCTGTAAGTGGATAAGACATCTTTAACATGTGTATAACACAATTCCTGAAATTTATAACATGAGTATAACACAATTCCTGTAAGTGAATAACTTATCTCTAACATGTCTGTAACACAATGCCTGTAGGTGAATAACTCATCTTTAACATGTGTATAACACAATTCCTGTAAGTGGATAACTCTTCTTTAAAATGTGTATAACACAATTCCTGTAAGTGTATAACTCATCTTTGACATGTGTATAACACAATGCCTGTAGGTGGTTAACTCACCTTTGACATGTGTACAACACAATTCCTATAAGCCGATAACTGAACATTTGCATTTTGTAGGCGGTAAACTCACCTTTAACATGTGTACAACACAATTCCCATAAGCCGATAACTGAACTGTAGCATGTGTATAGCAGAATGCCTGAGGTGATTAACTCCTTTTTTACATCGTCGCGTGAGAACCATAAGGTTCTATCTTCCAGTGGAAGATAGAACCTTATGGTTCTCACACGACGAAATGTGTGTAACACAATTCCGTTAATTGGAGAACTCATCTTTAACATGTGCATAACACAATTCCTGTAAGTGGATCACTCATCTTTAACATGCGTATAACACAATTCCTGTAAGTGGATAACTCAGCGTTAACATGCGTGTAACACAATTCCTGTAAGTGGATAACTCTCTTTAACATGTGTATAACACAATTCCTGTAAGTGGATTACTCATCTTTAACATGTGCGTAACACAATTCCTGTAAGTGGATAACTCATCTTTAGACATGTATTACTCAATTCCTGTAAGTGGATAACTCCTCTTTAGGATGTGTGTCACACAATTCCTGTAAGTGGAAAACTCATATTTAGCGTATGTATTACACAATTCCTGTAAGTGGATAACTCATCTTTAGCATGTGTATAACAGAATTTATGTAAGTGGATAACTCATCTTTAACATGTGTATAATGCAATTCATGTAAGTGGATAACTCATCTTTAACATGTGTCTAACACAATTCCTCTAAGTGGATAGTTCATCTGTAACATGTGTGTAACACAATGCCTGTAAGTCGATAACTCATCTTCAACATGTGTATAACACAATGCCTGTAAGTGGATAACTCTACTTTAACCTGTGTATTACACAATTCCTGTAAGTGGATAACTCAACTTTAACATGTGCAGAACACAATTCCTGTAAGTGGATAACTCATCTTTAACATGTGTATAACACAATTCTTGTAAGTGGATAACTAATCTTTAACATGTGTATAACACAATTCCTGTAAGTGGATAACTTATCTTTAACAGGTGTATAACACAATGCGTGTAAGGGGATAACTCATCTTTATCATGTCTATATCACAATGCCTTGAAGTGGATAACTCATCTTCAACATGTGTATAACACAATGCCGGTAAGTGGATAACTCATCTTTAACATGTGTACAGCACTATGCCTGTAAGTGGATAACTCATCTTTGACATATGTATACCACAATGCCTGTAAGTGGATAACTCATGTTTAACATGGGTATAACACAATGCCTGTAAGTGGATATCTCATCTGTAACATGCGTATAACACAATGTCTGTAAGTGGATAACTTATCTTTAACTTGTGTATAACACAAGTGCTCTAAGTGGATAACTCATCTTTAACATGTGTATAACGCAATTCCTGTAAGTGGATAACTCATCTTTAACTTGTGTATAACTCAATTCTTGTAAGTGGATAACTCATCTTTAACATGTGTATAGCACAATTCCTGTAAATGGATAACGCATCTTCAACATGTGAACAGAGCACAATGCCTGTAAGCTGATAACTCATCGTTAACATTGTATAACACAACTCCTGTAAGGGGATAACTCATATTTAACATGTGTATAACACAATTCCTGAAATTTTTAACATGAGTATAACACAATTCCTGTAAGTGAATAAGTCATCTCTAACATGTGTGTAAAACAATGCCTGTAGATGGATAACTCATCTTTAACATGTGTATAACACAATTCCTGAAAGAGGATAACTCATCTTTAACATATGTATAACACAATTCCTGTAAGGGGATACCACATCTTTAACATATGTATAACGCAATTCCTGTAAGGGGATACCTCATCTTCAACATGTATACAACACAATGCCTGTAACACATGCATAACTCAATTCCCACACATGTTAAAGATGAGTTATGAAATTACTGGAATGTTGTTAACCACATGTTAAAGATGAGTTGTCCACTTAGAAGAATTGTGTTAAACACATGTTAAAGAGGAGTTCTCCACTTACAGGAATTGTGTTATACACAAGTTAAAGAGGAGTTAAGCACCTACATGCGTTGTGTTAAACACATGTTAAAGATGAGTTATCCAGTTACAGGAATTGTGTTATACACATTTTAAAGATGAATTATCCACTTACATAATTGTGTTATACACGTGCTAAAGATGAGTTATCCACCTGCAGGCATTGTGTTATTCACATGTTAATGATGAGTTATCCACTTTCAGGAATTGTGTTATACTCATGACAAAGAGTACGGAAATTGTGTTATACACATGTTACAGGCATTGTGCTGTATACATGTTGAAGATGAGGTATCCCCTTACAGGAATTGCGTTATACATATGTTAAAGATGAGGTATCCCCTTACAGGAATTGTGTTATACATATGTTAAAGATGAGTTATCCTCTTTCAGGAATTGTGTTATACACATGTTAAATATGTGTTATCCTTTACAGGAATTGTAATATACACATGTTAAAGATGCGTTGTCCACTTACAGGAATCGTGTTATACACATGTTAAAGATGAGTTATCCACTTACACGAAATGTGTTATACACATGTTAAAGTTGATTTTTCTAATTTTGCTATATTCATGTTAAAGAGGAGTTCTCCACTTACAGGATTTGAGTTATACACATGTTAAAGAGGAGTTAAGCACCTGCAGGCATTGTGTTATACACATGTTAAAGATGAGTTATCCAGTTACAGGAATTGCGTTATACACATTTTAAAGATGGATTATCCACCTACAGGAATTGTGTTATACACGTGTTAAAGATGAGTTATCCACCTGCAGGCATTTTGTTATACACATGTTAAAGATGAGTTATCCACTTTCAGGAATTGTGTTATACTCATCTCAAAGATTACGGAAATTGTGTTATACACATGTTAAAGGTGAGTTATCCACTTGCAGGAATTGTGTTATACACATGTTAAAGGTGGGTTATCCGATTACAGGCATTGTGCTGTATACATGTTGAAGATGAGGTATCCCCTTACAGGAATTGTGTTATACATATGTTAAAGTTGAGTTATCACTTACAAGAAATGTGTTACACACATGTTAAAGATGAGTTATCCACTTACAGGCATTGTGTTATACACGTGTTAAAGATGAGTTATGCACTTGCAGACGTTGTGTTATACGCACGTTGAAGGTGAGTTAGCCACTTACAGGAATTGTGTTATACACAAGTTAAAGATGAGTTATCCACTTGCCGTCATTGTGTTATTCATATGTTAAAGATGTGGAATCCGCTTACAGGCTTGCATTATACACATGTTAAAGATGTGTTTTCCACTTACAGGAATTGTGTTATACACATGTTAAAGCTGAGATATCCACTTACAGGAATTGTGTTATAAACATGTTAAAGATGAGCTATCCACGAACAGGAATTGTGGTATACACATGGTAGAGACGAGTTATCCACTTACAGGAATTGTGTTATACACATGTTAAATATGTGTTATCCACTTACAGGAATTGTTATATACACATGCTAAAGATGAATTATTCACTTACAGGCATCGTGTGATGCACATGTTAAAGACGAGTTACCACTTACAGGAATTGTGTTATACACATGTTAAAGATGAGTTGTCCATTTACAGGCATTGTGTTATACACATGTTAATGATGAGTTATGCACTTGCAAACATTGTGTTATATGCATGTTATAGATGAGTTATCCACTTACAGGAATTGTGTTATACACATGTTAAAGATGAGTTATCCACTTACAGGGATTGTTTTATACACATGTTAAAGATGAGTTACCCGCGTACAGGAAATGTGTTATACTCATGTTAAAGACTACAGGAACTGTGCTATACAAATGTTAAAGATGAGCTCTCCCCTTACAGGAATTGCGTTATACACATGTTAAAGATGAGATATCCGCTTACAGGAATTGCGTTATACACATGTTAAAGATGAGTTGTCCACTTACTCGAATTCTCTTGTACACATGTTAAGGATGAGTTATCAAATTGCAGGAATTTTGTTAACCACATGTTAAAGATGAGTTATCCACTTACAAGAATTGTGTTATACACATGTTAAAAAAGGAGTTCTCCACTTACAGGAAGTGTGTTATACACATGTTAAAGAGGAGTTAAGCACCAACAGGAATTTTGTTATACACATGTTAAATATGAGTTATCCAGTTACAGGAATTGTGTTATACACATTTTAAACATGAATTATCCACCAACAGGAATTGTGTTATACACGTGTTAAAGATGAGTTATCTACCTGCAGGCATTGTGTTATACACATGTTAAAGATGAGCTGTCCACTTTCAGGAATTGTGTTATACTCATGTTAAAGAGTACGGGAATTGTGTTATATGCTTGTTAAAGATGAGTTATCCACTTACAGGAATTGTGTTATACACATGTTAATGGTGGGTTGTACGCTTACAGGCATTGTGCTGTATACATGTTGAAGATGAGGTATCCCCTTAGGCATTGTGTTATATAATTGTGTTATAACACAATTCCTGTAAGTGGATTATTCATCTTTAAAATGTGTATAACACAATTCCTGTAACTGGATAACTCATCTTTAACATGTGTATAACACAATGCCTGTAGGTGCTTAACTACTCTTTAACATGTGTATAACACAATTCCTGTAAGTGGAGAACTCATCTTTAACATGTGTATGACACAATTCCTGTAAGTGGATAACTCATCTTTAACATGTGTATAACAGAATTCCTGTGATATGATAACTCAGCTTTAACCTGTGTACAACAGAATTCGTGTAAGTGGATAACTCATCCTTAACATGTGTATAACACGATTCCTGTAAGCGGATAACGCTTCTTTAACATGTGTATAACACAATTCCTGCAAGCGGATAACTCATCTTTAACATGTGTATAACGCAATTCCTGTAAGTGGAGGTCTCATCTTTAACATTTGTATAACACAGTTCCTGCAATCTTTAACATGAGTATAACACATTTCCTGCGGGTAACACATCTTTAACGTGTGTATAAAACAATGCCTGTAAGTGGATGACTCATCTTTCACATGTGTATAACACAATTCCTGTAAGTGGATAACTCATCCTTAACATTTGCATAACACTATTCCTGTATGTGGATAAGTGATCTTTAACATGTGTATAACACAATTCCTGCAAGTGGATAACTCATCTTCAACATGTGTATAACACAATGCCTGTATCTGGATAACTCATCTTTAAAATGCGTATAACCCAATGTTTGCAAGTGCATAACTCATCATTAACATGTGTATAACACAATGTCTGTGAGTGGACAATTCAACTTTAGCATGTGTATAACACAATTCCTGTAAGTTGTAACTCGTCTTTAACATGTGCATCACACAATGCCTGTAAGTGGATAACTCATCTTTAACATGTGTATATCACAATTCCTGTAAGTGGATAACACATCTTTAACATGTGTATAACAGAATTCCTGTTAGCGGATAACTCATCTTTAACATATGTATAACACAATTCCTGTAAGTGGATAACTCATCTTTATCATGTGTATAACACAATTCCTGTAAGTGGATAACACATCTTTAACATGTGTATAATGCAACGCCTGTAAGCGGATTACACATCTTTAATATATGAATAACACAATGCATGCAAGTGGATGACTCACCTTTAACTTGTGTATAACACAATGCCTGTCGGTGGTTAACTCCACTTTGACATGTGTGTAACACAATTCCCGTAAGTGGAGAACTCATCTTTATCATTGGATATCACAATGCCTGTAGGTGGTTAACTCATCTTTAACATGTGTATAACACAATTCTTGTAAGTGGATAACTCATCTTTAACATGTGTATAACACAATTCCAGTAAGTGGATAACTCGTCTTCAACATTTGAACAGCACAATGCCTGTAAGCAGATAACTCATCTTTAACATTTGTATAACACAACTCCTGTAAGTGGATAACTCATGTTTAACATGTGTATAACACAATTCCTGAAATTTTTAACATGAGTATAACACAATTCCTGTAAGTGAATAACTTATCTCTAACATGTGTGTAACACAATGCCTGTAATACGATAACTCAACTTTAACCTGTGTACAACAGAATACGTGTAAGTGGATAACTCATCTTTAACATGTGTATAACACGATTCCTGTAAGCGGATAACGCATCTTTAACATGTGTATAACACAATTCCTGTAAGCGGATAACTCATCTTTAACATGTGTATAACGCAATTCCTGTAAGTGGCGATCTCATCTTTAACATTTGTATAACACAGTTCCTGTAATCTTTAACATGAGTATAACACATTTCCTGTAAGCGGGTAACACATCTTTAACATGTGTATAAAACAATGCCTGTAAGTGATGACTCATCTTTCACATGTGTATAACACAATTCCTGTAAGTGGATAACTCATCTTTAACATGTGTATATCACAATTCCTGTAAGTGGATAACTCATCTTTAAATTGTGTATAACACAATTCCTGTAAGTGTATTACTCATCTTTGACATGTGTATAACACATACTTACTGGCTTCCTACACATAGCTCTACACTCCTAAATGGTGTACTTACTGGCGTCTTACACGTAGCACTACACCCCCCCCCCCCCCAACAGGTGTAATTACTGGCGTACTACACATAGCACTAAGCTCCCAACAGGTGTACTTACTGGCGCCCTCCACATAGCACTACACTCCCAACAGGTGTACTTACTGGCGTCCTACACATAGCACTACAATCCCAACAGGTGTACTTACTGGCGTCCCACACGTAGCTCTACACTATTAAAAGATGAACTTACTGGCGTCTTACACATATCACTACACTCACAAGAGGTGCACTTAGTGGTGTCCTACACATAGCACTGCACTCCAAACAGGTGTTCTTACTGGCGTCCTACACATAGCACTACACACCCAAAATCTGTACTTACAGGCGTCCTACACATATTAATACACTCCGAACAGGTGTACTTACTGGCTTCCTACTTGTATCACTACTCTCCCAACAGGTGTACCTACTGGCTTACTACACATCGCACTACGCCCCCAACAGGTGTACTTACTGAAGTCCTACACATAGCACTACACTCCCACCAGGTGTACTTAGTGGTGTCCTACACATAGCACTACACTCCAAACAGGTGTACTTACTGGCGTTTCCCACATAGTACTACATTCCCAACATGTGTACTTACCGGCGTCCTACACATAGCAAACACTTCGAACAGGTGTACGTACTGGCGTCCAACACATAGCATTTCGCTTCCAACATGTGTACTGACTCCCGTTCTACACATAGCTCTACACTACCAACAGATGTACTTACTGACGTCGACATCTAGCACTACACCCCCACCAGGTCTACTTACTGACGTCCTACACATAGCACTACACTGTTAACAGGTGTACTTACTGATGCCCTACACATAGCATTACACTCTCAGCAGGTGAACTTACTGCCGAGATTCACATAGCACTGCACACCGAACAGGTGTTCTTACTAGTGTCCTACACCTATTACTGCGCTCCCAACAAGTGTATTTACTGGCGTCATACACATACCACTACCCTCCCAACAGATGTACTTACTGGCGTTCTACACATGACACTACACTCCTAACAGGTGTATTTACTGGTGTCCTACACACAGCACTACACTCCCATCAGGTGTACTTCCTGCCGTCCTGCTCATAGCACTACACTTCAGAAAGGTGTACTTTCTGGCGTCCTACACATAGAACTACACTACCAACAGGTGTACTTACTGGCGTTCTACACATGACACGACACTCCTAACAGGTGTACTTAGTTGTATCCTGCTACTACACTCCTAACAGGTGTACTTACTGGTGTCCTACACACAGCACTACACTCCCATCAGGTGTACTGACTGGTTTTATGCACATAGCACTACACTTCCAACAAGTGTACTTACTGGCGTCCCACTCATAGCACTACACTCGCAACAAGTGTACTTACCGTCGTCCTAAACATAGCACTGCACTTCAAAACGGTGTACTTTCTGGCGTCCTACACATAGCACTACACTCCTAACAGGTGTACTTACTGGCGTCCTACACATCGCACTACACTCCTAACAGTGGTACTTACTGGTGTCCTACACATAGCACTACACTCCCATCAGGTGTACTTACTGGCTTCCTACACATAGCAATACACTCCTAAAAGGTGTACTTACTGGCGTCCTACACGTAGCACTACAATATTAAAAGGTGTACTTACTTCCATCCTACAAATAGCACTACACTCCCAACAGGTGTACTTACTGGCGTCCTACACCTAGAACTACACTCCCAACAGGTGTAGTTACTGGAATACTACACATACCACTAAGCACCCAAGAGGTGTACTTACTGGCGTCCTACACGTTGCTCTACACTTCAAAAAGGTGTACTTTCTGACGTCCTGCACATAGCACTACAATCCCAACAGGTGTACATACGGGAGTCCTACACATATCACTACACTTCTAACATGTGTACTTACTGGTGCCCTACACATGGTACTAGACTCCCAACAGGTGTACTTCCTGCCTTTCTGCACATAGCACTACACACCCAGCAGGTGTACTTACTGCTCTCCTACACATAGAACTACACTCCAAACAAGTGTACTTACTGGCGTGCTACACATAGCACTAAACTTCCAACATGTGTACTTAGTGCTGCCCTACACATGTCACCACAATCCCAACAGGTGTACTTCTGCCGCCCTAGACATAGCACAACCCTCTCAAGAGGAGAACTTACTGGCGTACTACACACGGCACTGTACTCCCAACAGGTGTACTTACTGCCGTTCTGCAGATAGCAGTACACTCCCAACAGGTGTACTTACTGGTGTCCTACACATAGCACTACATTCCCAACAGGTGCACTTACTGGCGTCCCACACCTAGCACTACACTCGCAACAGGTGTACTTACCGGCGTCCTACACATGGCACTACACTTCTAAAAGGTGTTCTTTCTGGTGTCCTATACACATCACTACATTCCCAACAGACAGGTGTACTTACTGGCGTCCTACACATAGCACTACACTCAAACAGGTGTACTTACTGGTGTCCCACACATATCACTACACTCCCATCAGGTGTACTTACTGGCTTCCTACACATAGCTCTACACTCCTAAAAGATGTACTTACTGGCGTCTTACACGTAGCACTACTCTCCCAACAGGTGTACTTACTGGCGTCCTCCACATAGCACTACACTCCCAACAGGTGTACTTACTGGCGTCCTACACATAGCACTACACTCCCAGCAGGTGTACTCACTGGCGTCCTACACGTAGCACTACACTATTAAAAGGTGAACTTACTGGCGTCTTACACATATCACTACACTCCCAAGAGAGGCACTTAGTCGTGTCCTACACATAGCACTGCACTCCAGACAGGTGTACTTACTGGCGTCCTCCACTTAGCATTACACTCCCAAAATCTGTACTTACAGGCGTCCTACACATAGTAATACACTCCGAACAGGTGTACTTACTGGCTTCCTACGTATATCACTACTCTCCCAACAGGTGTATCTACTGGCTTACTACACATCGTACTACGCTCCCAACAGGTGTTCTTACTGAAGTCCTACACATAGCACTACACTCCAAACAGGTGTACTTACTGGCCTCATCCACATAGCACTACATTCCCAGCATCTGTACTTACCAGCGTCCTACACACAGCAATACACTTCGAACAGGTGTACGTACTGGCGTCCAACACATAGCACTTCGCTCCCAACATGTGTACTCACTCCCGGTCTACACATAGCTCTACAATCCCAACAGATATACTTATTGACGTCGTACATCTAGCACTACACTCCCACCAAGGTGTACTTACGGACGTACTACACATAGCACTACACTGCTAACAGGCGTACTTACTGATGTCCTCCGCATAGCATTACACTCCCAGCAGGTGTACTTACTGCCGAGATTCTCATAGTACTGCACTCCGAACAGGTGTTCTTACTAGCGTCCTACACCTATTACTGCGCTCCCAAAAAGTGTATTTACTGGCGTCATACACATAGCACTACCTTCCCAACAGGTGGACCTACTAGCGTACTACACATAGCACTACACTCCCAACAGGTGTACGTACTGGTGTCCTACACATAGTACTAGACTCCCAACAGGTGTACTTCCTGCCGTCCTGTACACACTACTGCACTCGCAACAGGTGAAGTTACTGGCGTCCCACACATAGCAATACACTCGCAACAATTGTACTTACTGGCGTCCTGCCAATAGCACAACACTTCAAAAAGGTGTACTTTCTGGCGTCCTGCACATAGCTCTACAGTTCCAACAGGTGTACTGACTGGCGTCCTACAAATAGCATTACACTCCCAACAGGTGTACTTACCGGCGTCCTACACGTAGCACTGCACTATTAAAAGGTGTACTTACTGGCATCCTACAAATAGCACTACACTCCCAACAATTGTACGTACTGGCGTCCTACACCTAGAACTACACTCCAAACAGGTGTACTTACTGGGGTACTACACATACCACAAAGCTTCCAAGAGGTGTACTTACTGGCTTCCTACACATAGCTCTAAACTTCAAAAAGGTGTACTTTCTGGCGTCCTGCACATAGCACTACAATCCCAACAGGTGTACTTACTGGCGTCCTACACATAGCACTGCACTCCAAATAGGTGTACTTACCGACCTCCTACACATAGCACAACAATCCCAAAATGTGTACTTACAGGCGTCCTACAATAGCAATACACTCCGAACAGGTGTACTTACTGGCTTCCTACATATAGCACTGCTCTTCCAACAGGTGTACCTACTGGCGAGCTACACATCACACTACGCTCCCAACAGGTGTACTTACTGAAGTCCTACACATAGCACTACAATCCCAACAGGTGTTCTGAGTGTTGTCCTACAGATAGCACTGAACTCCAAAGAGGTGTACTTACTGGCGTCATCCACATAGCACTACATTCTCAAGATGTGTACTTACTGGCGTCCTACACATAGCACTACGCTCTCAACATGTGTACTCACTCCCGTTCTACACATAGCACTACACTCCCAACAGGTGTACTTACTGACGTCCTACACATAGCAGAACACTCAGCCCAGGTGTACTTACTGGCGTCCTACACATAGCACTACACTCCAAACAGGTGTACTTTCTGATGTCCTACAAATAACATTACACTCCCGACAGGTGTACTTACCGCCGTCCTACTCAAAGCACTACACTCCCAACAGGTGTACTTACTGGCGTCCTACACATAGCACTACACTCCCAGCATGTGTACTTACTGCCGTCCAACACATAGCACTACATTCCCAACAGGTGTGCTTAGTTGTATCCTACACATAGCCCTTCATTCCGAACAGGCGTACTTACTGCGGCCTTACACTTAGCACTACATTCCCAACAGGTGTACTTACTGGCGTCCCACACCTAGCACTACACTCGCAACAAGTGTACTTACCGGCGTCCTACACATAGCACTACACTTCTAAAAGGTGTACTTTCTGGGGTCCTACACAGAGCACTACACTCCCAACAGGTGCACTTACTGGTGTCCTACACATAGCACTGCACTCCGAACAGGTGTACTTACTGGCGTCCCACACACAGTACTACACTCACAACAAGTGTGCTTATTGGCGTCCAACACATCGCACTACACTTCAAAAAGGTGTACTTTTGGCGTCCTACACATAGCACTACATCCCCAACAGGTGTACTTACTGGCGTCCTACACATAGCACTACACTCCAAACAGATGTACTTCCAGGTGTCCCACACATAGCATTACACTCCCATCAGGTGTACTTTCTGGCTTCCTACACATAGCTCTACACTCCTGAAAGGTGTACTTACTGGCGTCTTACACGTAGCACTACACCCCCAACAGGTTCACTTACTGGCGTCCTACACATAGCACTAAGCTCCCAACAGGTGTACTTACTGGCGTCCTCCACATAGCACTACACTCCCAACAGGTGTACTTACTGGCGTCCTACACATAGCACTACATTCACAACAGGTGAACTTACTGGCGTCCAACACGTAGCACTACGCTATTAAAAGGTGAACTTACTGGCGTCTTACACATATCACTACACTCACAAGAGGTGCACTAAGTGGTGTCCTACACATAGCACTGCACTCCAAACAGGTGTTCTTACCGGCGTCCTACACATAGGACTACACTCCCAAAATATGTACTTACAGGCGTCCTACACATAGTAATACACTCCGAACAGGTGTACGTATTGGCTTCCTACATATATCACTACCCTCCCAACAGGTGTACCTCCTGGCTTACTACACATCGCACTACGCTCCCAACAGGTGTACTTACTGAAGTCCTACACATAGCACCACACTCCCACCAGGTGTAATTAGTGGTGTTCTACACATAGCACTACACTACAAACAGGTGTACTTACTGGCGTCATCCGCATAGCACTACATTCCCAACATGTGTACTTAATGGAGTCCTACACATAGCACTACACTCCCAACCTGTGTACTTACTGGCCTCCTACACATAGCACTACACTCCCAAAAGGTGTACATACTGGCTTCCTACGCATAGCACTACAATCCAAACAGGCGTACTTACTGGCGTCCTTCATAAAGCACTACACTCCCAATAGGTGTACTTTGTGGTGCCCTGCACATATCACTACACTCCGAACAGGTGTACTTCCTGGCGTCCTACACATATAACTACACTCCTAAAAGTTGTACTTACCGGCGTCCGACACAAAGCACTACACTCCGTACAGGTGTACTTACCGGCGTCCTAACCATAGCTCTACACTCCTAACAGTGGTACTTACTGATGTCCTACACATAGCACTACACCCCAACCAGGTGTACTTACTCACGTAGAACTACATTCCCAACAGGTGTACTTACTGGCGTCCTACACATAGCACTACTCTCCTAACAGGTTTACTTACTGGGGTCTTACACATAGCACTACACTCCCAACAGGTACACTTACTGGCGTCGTACACTTAAAACTTCACTTCCACCAGGTTTACTTACAGGCGACTTACACATAGCACTACACTCCCAACAGGTGTACGTTCTGGCGTACTTCACATAGCATTACACTCCAACATGTGTACTTCTGGCGCCTTTCACATAGCACTGCACTCCCAACAGGTGTACATACTGGTATCCTACACATAGTACTACACTCCCAATAGGTGTACTTCATGCCGTCATACACATAGTACAACACTCCCAATAGGTGAACTTACTAGCGTCCTACACATAGCACTACACTCCCAACAGGTTTACGTACTGGCCTTCTGCACATAGCATTGCACTACCAACAGGTGTACTTACTGGTGTCCTACACATAGCACTACACAACCAACATGTGTACTTACTGGCGTCCCACTCATAGCACTGCACTCGCAACACGTGTACATACTGGCGTACTACACATAGCACTACACTCCCAAAAGGTGTACTTAATAACTTCCTACGCATAGCACTACACTCGAAAGAGGTGTACTTACTGGCGTCCTACACATATCACTACACTCCCAGCAGGTGTACTTTCTGGTGTCCTGCACATAGCACTACACTCCGAACAGGTGTACTTACTGGCGTCCTACACATATTACTACACTCCTAAAAGTTGTTCTTACTGGAGTCCAACAAAAAGCACTACACTCCGAACAGGTTTACTTGCTGGCGTCCTCCACATAGCGCTACACTCCAAACAGGTGTACTTACTGATGTCCTATACATAGCACTACACTCCCAGCAGGTGTACTTACTGGTGTCCTGCACATAGCTCTGCACTCGTAAAATGTGTACATACTGGCGTCCTACACATAGCACTACACTACTAACAGGTGTACTTCCTGTCTTCCTACAAATAACACTATACGCCCAACACGTGTACTTAATGAAGTCCTACACATAGCACTACACTCCCAACGTGTGTACTTACTGACATCCTACACATAGCACTACACTCCAACCAGGTGTACTTACTGGCGTTCTACACATACCACTACACTCCCAACAGGTGTACTTTCTGGTCTCCTGCACATAGCACTACACTCCCAAAAGGTGTACTTACTGGCTTCCTACGCATAGCACTACAATCCAAACAGGTGTACTTACTGGCGTCCTACACATAGCACTACACTCCCTTATAGGTGTACTTTCTAGTGCCCTGCACATATCACTACACTCCGAACAGGTGTACTTCCTGGCGTCATACACATATCACTACACTCCTAAAAGGTGTACTTTCTGGCGTCCGACACACAGCACTACACTCCGTACAGGTGTACTTGCTGGCCTCCTACACATAGCACTACACTCCTAACAGTTGTACTTACTGATGTCCTACACATAGCACTACACTCCAGCCAGGTGTACTTACTGGCACTCTACACATAGCACTACACCCCCACCAGGTGCAGTTTCTGCACATAGCACTACACTCTCAAAAGGTGAACTTTCTGGCTTCCTACGCATAGCACTATCCTCCAAACAGGTGTACTTACTGGCGCCCTACACATATCACTACACTCCCAACAGGTGTACTTTCTGGAGTCCTGCACATAGCACCACACTCCGAACAGGTGTACTTACTGGCGTCCTACACATATCACTGCACTCCTAAAAGGTGCACTTACTGGCGTCCGACAGAAAGCACAACACTCCGAACAGGTGTACTTGTTGGCGTGCTACACATAACACTACACTCCGAACAGGTGTACTTACTGATGTCCTACACATAGCACTACACTCCCAACAGGTGTACTTCCTGGTGTCCTACGCATAGCTCTGCATTCCTAAAAGGTGCACCTACTGGCGTCCTACTCATAGCATTACACTACAAACAGGTGTACTTTCTGTCATCCTACTCATAGCACTACACTCCTAACATGTGTACTTACTGCCGTCCTACACGTAGCACTCCCAAAAGGTGTACTTACTGGCTTCCTACGCATAGAACTACACTCCAACCAGGTGTACTCGCTGGAGTCCTACACATAGCAGTACACTCCCAACAGGTGTACTTTCTGGTGTCCTGCATATAGCACTACACTCACAAAGGGTGTACTTACTGGCTTCCTACGCATAGCACTACACTCCAAACAGGGGTACTTACTGGCGTCCTACACATATCACTACACTCCCAATAGGTGTACTTTCTGGTTTCCTGCACATATCACTACACTCCGAATAGTTGTACTTAGTGGCGTCCGACACATAGCACTACACTCCCAACAGGTGTACTTACAGGCGTCCTACACACAGCTCTACACTCCTAAAAGGTGTACTTACTGGCGTCCTACACATGGCACTACACTACTAACAGGTGTACTTCCTGTCGTCCTATAAATAGCTACTACACCCCCAACACGTGCACTTAATGGAGTCCTACACATAGCACTACACTCCCAACGGGTGTACTTACTGGTCTCCTACACATAGCACTACACTCCCAATAGGTGTACTTTCTGGTGCCCCTCACATATCTCTACACTCCGAACAGCTGTACTTCCTGGCGTCCTACACATATAACTACACTCCTAAAAGTTGTACTTACTGGCGTCCGACAAAAAGCACTACATTCCGTACAGGTGTACTTACCGGCGTCCTAAACATAGCACTACACTCCTAAGAGTTGTACTTACTGATGTCCTACACCCTACACTCCAACCAGGTGTACTTACTGGCGTTCTACATATAGCACTACACTCACAACAGGTGTACTTTCTGGTGTCCTGCACATACCTCTACACTCCAAACAGGTGTACTTTCTGGTGTCCTGCACATAGCACCACACTCCTAAAAGGTGTAATTACTGGCGTCCGACAAATAGCACTACACTTCGAACAGGTGTACTTGCTGGAGTCCTACACATAGAACTACACTCCGAATAGGTGTACTTACTGATGTCCTACATATAGCTAGGCACTCCTAAAAGGTGTAACTACTGGCTTCCTACGCATAGCACTACACTCCAACCAGGTGTACTTACTGGCGTCCTACACATAGCACTGCAATCCCAACAGGTGTACTTTCTGGTGTCCTGAACATAGCACTACACTCCCAACAGGTGTACTTTCTGGTGTCCTGCACATAGCAGCACACTCCTAACAGGTGTGCTTACTGGCGTCGTACTCATATCACTACACTCCCAACAGGTGTACATTCTGGTGTCCGACACATAGCACTACACTCCGAACAGGTGTACTTACTGGCGTCCTACACATATCACTACACTCCTAAAAGGTATACTTACTGGTGTCCGACAAAGAGCACTACAATCCGAACAGGCGTCCTACACATAGCACTACACACCTAACAGGTGTACTTAATGATGTCCTACACACGCACTACACTCCCAACAGGTGTACTTACTGACGTCCTACACACAGCTCTACAGTCCTAAAGGTGTACTTACTGGCATCCTACACATAGCACTACACTACTAACAGGTGTACATCCTGTCGTACTACAAATAACACTACAGTCCCAACTGGTGTACTTACTGGCCTCCTGCACATAACACTACAATCCAACCAGGTGTACTTTCTGACGTTCTACACATAGCACTACATGCCCAACACTTGTACTTTCTGGTGTCCTGCACACAGCACAACACTCCCAAAAGGTGTACTTACGGGCTTCCTACGCATAGCACTACAATTCAAACAGGTGTACGTACTGGCGTCCTACACATAGCACTGCAATCCCAACAGGTGTACTTTCTGGTGTCCTGAACATAGCACTACACTCCCAACAGGTGTACTTTCTGGTGTCCTGCACATAGCAGCACACTCCTAACAGGTGTGCTTACTGGCGTCGTACTCATATCACTACACTCCCAACAGGTGTACATTCTGGTGTCCGACACATAGCACTACACTCCGAACAGGTGTACTTACTGGCGTCCTACACATATCACTACACTCCAAAAAGGTATACTTACTGGTGTCCGACAAAGAGCACTACAATCCGAACAGGCGTCCTACACATAGCACTACACACCTAACAGGTGTACTTACTGATGTCCTACACACGCACTACACTCCCAACAGGTGTACTTATTGGCGTCCTACACACAGCTCTACAGTCCTAAAAGGTGTACTTACTGGCGTCCTACACATAGCACTACACTACTAACAGGTGTACATCCTGTCGTACTACAAATAACACTACACTCCCAACTGGTGTACTTACTGGCCTCCTGCACATAACACCACAATCCAACCAGGTGTACTTTCTGACGTTCTACACATAGCACTACATGCCCAACACTTGTACTTTCTGGTGTCCTGCACACAGCACTACACTCCCAAAAGGTGTACTTACTGGCTTCCTACGCATAGCACTACAATTCAAACAGGTGAACTTACTGGCGTCCTACACATAGAACTACACTCCCAATGGGTGCAGTTTCTGGTGCCCTGCGCATATCACTACACTCCGAACAGGTGTACTTCCTGGCGTCCTACACATAGCACTACTCTCCTAAATGGTGTACTTATTGGCGCCCAACACATAGCACTACCTTACTAACAGGTGTACTTACTAGCAACCTACAAATAGCACTACATTCCCAACATGTGTACTTACTGGGGGTCTAGACATAGCACTGCACCCCCTCCCCCATTTGTACTTACTGGACTCCTACACATAGCACTAAGGTCCCAACAGGTGTACTTACTGGCTTCCTACACATTGCACTACTCTCCCAACAGGTGTACCTACCAGCGTACTACGCATAGCACTACACTCCTAAAAGTTGTACTTACTGGCGTCCGACACTTACCACTACATTCCGTACAGGTGTACTTACTAGCGTCCTACACATAGCACTACACTCCTAACAGTTGTACTTTCTGATGTCCTACACATAGCACTACACTCCAACCAGGTGTACTTACTGGCGTTCTACACATTGCACTACACTCCCAACAGGTGTAGTTTCTGGTATCCTGCACATAGCACTACACTCCCTAAAGGTGTACTTACTGGCTTCCTACGCATAGCACTACTTTCCAAACAGGTGTCCTTACAGGCGTCCTACACATATCACTACACTTCCAACAGGTGTACTTACTGGAGTCCTCCACATAGCACTACACTCAGAACAGGTGTACTTACTGACGTGCTACAAATAGCTCTGCATTCCTAAAAGGTGTACTTACTGGCGTCCTACACACAGCACTACACTACTAACAGGTGTACTTCCTGTCGTCCTATAAATTGCACTACACTCCCAACACGTGTACTTAATAGAGTCCTCCACATAGCACTACACTACCAACGGGTGTACTTACTGGCCTCCTACGCATAGCACTACACTCCCAATAGGTGTACTTTCTGGTGCCCTGCACATATCTCTACACTCCGAACAGGTGTACTTCCTGCCGTCCTACACATATCACTACACTCCTAAAACTTGTACTTACTGGCGTCCGACAAAAAGCACTACCCTCCATACAGGTGTACTTACCGGCGTCCTAAACATAGCACTACACTCCTAAGAGTTGTACTTACTGATGTCCTACACATAGCACTACACTCCAACCAGGTGTACTTACTGGCATTCTACACATAGCACTACACTCACAACAGGTGTACTTTCTGGTGTCCTGCACATAGCTCTACACTCCTAACAGGTGTACTTTCGGGTGTCCTGCACCTAGCACCACACTCCGAACAGGTGTACTTACTGGCGTCCTACACATATCACTGCACTCCTAAAAGGTGTACTTACTGGCGTCCGACAAATAGAACAACACTTCGAACAGGTGTACTTGTTGGCGTCCTACACATAGCACTACACTCCGAACAGGTGTACTTACTGATGTCCTACACATAGCTCTGCACTCCTAAAAGGTGCCCTAGCGTCCTACACATAGCACTACACTACAAACAGGTGTCCGTCCTGCCGTCCTACGTATAGCACTACACTCCTAACAGGTGTACTTACTGGCTTCCTACGCACAGCACTACACTCCAACCAGGTGTACTTACTGGCGTCCTACACATAGCACTCCACTCCCAACATGTGTACTTTCTGGTGTCCTGAACATAGCACTACACTCCCAAAAGGTGTACTTTCTGGATTCCTACGCATAGCACTACAATCCAAACAGGTGTACTTACTGGCGTCCTACACATACCACTACACTCCCAACAGGTGTACTTTCTGGTGTCCTGCACATAGCACTACACTCCCAACAGGTGTACTTATTGGCGTCCTACACATATCACTACACTCATAAACGGTGCACTTACTGGAGTCCGACAAAGAGCACTACAATCCGAACAGGTGTACTTACTGGCGTCCTACACATAGCACTACACCCCTAACAGGTGTACTTAATGATGCCCTACACATAGCACTACACTCCCAACAGGTGTACTTACTGGCGTCCTACATACAGCTCTACACTCCTAAAAGGTGTACTTACTGGCGTCCTACACATATCACTACACTCCCAACAGGTGTACTTTCTGGTGTCCTGCACATAGCACTACACTCCGAACAGGTGTACTTACTGGCGTCCTACACATATTACTACACTCATAAACGGTGTACTTACTGGTGTCCGACAAAGAGCACTGCAATCCGAACAGGTGTACTTACTGACGTCCTACACATAACACTACACTCCAAACAGGTGTACTTTCTGACGTTCTACACATAGCACTACATTCCCAACAGGTGTACTTTCTGGTGTCCTGCACATTGCACTACACTCCCAAAAGGTGTACTTACCGGCTTCCTACGCATAGCACTACAATCCAAACAGGTGAACTTACTGGCGTCCTACACATAGCACTACTCTTCCAATAGGTGCACTTTCTGGTGCCCTGCGCATATCACTACACTCCGAACAGGTGTACTTCCTGGCGTTCTACAAATATCACTACACTCCTAAAAGTTGTACTTCCTGGCCTCCGACACATAGCATTACGCTCCGTACAGGTGTTCTTACTGGCGTCCTACACATAGCACTACACACCTAACAGTTGTACTCACTGATGTCCTACACATAGCACTACACTCCAACCAGGAGTACTTACTGGCGTTCTACACATTGCACTACACTCTCAACAGGTGTAATTTCTGGTGTCCTGCACATAGCACTACACTCCCAAAAGGTGTACTTACTGGCTTCCTACCCATAGCCCTACCTTCCAAACAGGTGTCCTTACTGGCGTCCTACACATATCACTACACTCCCAACAGGTGTACTTTCTGGTGTCCTGCACATAGCACCACACACCGAACAGGTGTACTTACTGGCATCCTACACATATCGCGACACTCCTAAAAGGCGTACTTACAGGCGTCCGACACATAGCACTACATTCCGAACAGGTGTACTTACTGCGTCCTACACATAGCACTACACTCCTAAAAGGTGTACTTTCTGATGTTCTACACATAGCACTACACTCCCAACAGGTGTACTTACTGGCGTCCTACACATAGCACTACACTCCCAGCATGTGTACTTACTGCCGTCCAACACATGGCACTACATTCCCAACAGGTGTGCTTAGTTGTATCCTACACATAGCCCTTCATTCCGAACAGGCGTACTTACTGCGGCCTTACACTTAGCACTACATTCCCAACAGGTGTACTTACTGGCGTCCCACACCTAGCACTACACTCGCAACAAGTGTACTTACCGGCGTCCTACACATAGCACTACACTTCTAAAAGGTGTACTTTCTGGGGTCCTACACAGAGCACTACACTCCCAACAGGTGCACTTACTGGTGTCCTACACATAGCACTGCACTCCGAACAGGTGTACTTACTGGCGTCCCACACACAGTACTACACTCACAACAAGTGTGCTTATTGGCGTCCAACACATCGCACTACACTTCAAAAAGGTGTACTTTTGGCGTCCTACACATAGCACTACATCCCCAACAGGTGTACTTACTGGCGTCCTACACATAGCACTACACTCCAAACAGATGTACTTCCAGGTGTCCCACACATAGCATTACACTCCCATCAGGTGTACTTTCTGGCTTCCTACACATAGCTCTACACTCCTAAAAGGTGTACTTACTGGCGTCTTACACGTAGCACTACACCCCCAACAGGTTCACTTACTGGCGTCCTACACATAGCACTAAGCTCCCAACAGGTGTACTTACTGGCGTCCTCCACATAGCACTACACTCCCAACAGGTGTACTTACTGGCGTCCTACACATAGCACTACATTCACAACAGGTGAACTTACTGGCGTCCAACACGTAGCACTACGCTATTAAAAGGTGAACTTACTGGCGTCTTACACATATCACTACACTCACAAGAGGTGCACTAAGTGGTGTCCTACACATAGCACTGCACTCCAAACAGGTGTTCTTACCGGCGTCCTACACATAGGACTACACTCCCAAAATATGTACTTACAGGCGTCCTACACATAGTAATACACTCCGAACAGGTGTACGTATTGGCTTCCTACATATATCACTACCCTCCCAACAGGTGTACCTCCTGGCTTACTACACATCGCACTACGCTCCCAACAGGTGTACTTACTGAAGTCCTACACATAGCACTACACTCCCACCAGGTGTACTTAGTGGTGTTCTACACATAGCACTACACTACAAACAGGTGTACTTACTGGCGTCATCCGCAGAGCACTACATTCCCAACATGTGTACTTTATGGAGTCCTACACATAGCACTACACTCCCAACCTGTGTACTTACTGGCCTCCTACACATAGCACTACACTCCCAAAAGGTGTACATACTGGCTTCCTACGCATAGCACTACAATCCAAACAGGCGTACTTACTGGCGTCCTTCATAAAGCACTACACTCCCAATAGGTGTACTTTCTGGTGCCCTGCACATATCACTACACTCCGAACAGGTGTACTTCCTGGCGTCCTACACATATAACTACACTCCTAAAAGTTGTACTTACCGGCGTCCGACACAAAGCACTACACTCCGTACAGGTGTACTTACCGGCGTCCTAACCATAGCTCTACACTCCTAACAGTGGTACTTACTGATGTCCTACACATAGCACTACACCCCAACCAGGTGTACTTACTCACGTAGAACTACATTCCCAACAGGTGTACTTACTGGCGTCCTACACATAGCACTACTCTCCTAACAGGTTTACTTACTGGGGTCTTACACATAGCACTACACTCCCAACAGGTACACTTACTGGCGTCGTACACTTAAAACTTCACTTCCACCAGGTTTACTTACAGGCGACTTACACATAGCACTACACTCCCAACAGGTGTACGCTGTGGCGTACTTCACATAGCATTACACTCCAACATGTGTACTTCTGGCGCCTTTCACATAGCACTGCACTCCTAACAGGTGTACATACTGGTATCCTACACATAGTACTACACTCCCGATAGGTGTACTTCATGCCGTCATACACATAGTACAACACTCCCAATAGGTGAACTTACTAGCGTCCTACACATAGCACTACACTCCCAACAGGTTTACGTACTGGCCTTCTGCACATAGCATTGCACTACCAACAGGTGTACTTACTGGTGTCCTACACATAGCACTACACAACCAACATGTGTACTTACTGGCGTCCCACTCATAGCACTGCACTCGCAACACGTGTACATACTGGCGTACTACACATAGCACTACACTCCCAAAAGGTGTACTTAATAACTTCCTGCGCATAGCACTACACTCGAAAGAGGTGTACTTACTGGCGTCCTACACATATCATTACACTCCCAGCAGGTGTACTTTCTGGTGTCCTGCACATAGCACTACACTCCGAACAGGTGTACTTACTGGCGTCCTACACATATTACTACACTCCTAAAAGTTGTTCTTACTGGAGTCCAACAAAAAGCACTACACTCCGAACAGGTTTACTTGCTGGCGTCCTCCACATAGCGCTACACTCCTAACAGGTGTACTTACTGATGTCCTATACATAGCACTACACTCCCAGCAGGTGTACTTACTGGTGTCCTGCACATACCTCTGCACTCGTAAAATGTGTACTTACTGGCGTCCTACACATAGCACTACACTACTAACAGGTGTACTTCCTGTCTTCCTACAAATAACACTATACGCCCAACACGTGTACTTAATGAAGTCCTACACATAGCACTACACTCCCAACGTGTGTACTTACTGACATCCTACACATAGCACTACACTCCAACCAGGTGTACTTACTAGCGTTCTACACATACCACTACACTCCCAACAGGTGTACTTTCTGGTCTCCTGCACATAGCACTACACTCCCAAAAGGTGTACTTACTGGCTTCCTACGCATAGCACTACAATCCAAACAGGTGTTCTTACTGGCGTCCTACACATAGCACTACACTCCCTTATAGGTGTACTTTCTGGTGCCCTGCACATATCACTACACTCCGAAGAGGTGTACTTCCTGGCGTCATACACATATCACTACACTCCTAAAAGGTGTACTTTCTGGCGTCCGACACACAGCACTACACTCCGTACAGGTGTACTTGCTGGCCTCCTACACATAGCACTACACTCCTAACAGTTGTACTTACTGATGTCCTACACATAGCACTACACTCCAGCCAGGTGTACTTACTGGCACTCTACACATAGCACTACACCCCCACCAGGTGCAGTTTCTGAAGTCCTGCACATAGCACTACACTCTCAAAAGGTGAACTTTCTGGCTTACTACGCATAGCACTATCCTCCAAACAGGTCTACTTACTGGCGCCCTACACATATCACTACACTCCCAACAGGTGTACTTTCTGGAGTCCTGCACATAGCACCACACTCCGAACAGGTGTACTTACTGGCGTCCTACACATATCACTGCACTCCTAAAAGGTGCACTTACTGGCGTCCGACAGAAAGCACAACACTCCGAACAGGTGTACTTGTTGGCGTGCTACACATAACACTACACTCCGAACAGGTGTACTTACTGATGTCCTACACATAGCACTACACTCCCAACAGGTGTACTTCCTGGTGTCCTACGCATAGCTCTGCATTCCTAAAAGGTGCACCTACTGGCGTCCTACTCATAGCATTACACTACAAACAGGTGTACTTTCTGTCGTCCTACTCATAGCACTACACTCCTAACAGGTGTACTTACTGCCGTCCTACACGTAGCACTCCCAAAAGGTGTACTTACTGGCTTCCTACGCATAGAACTACACTCCAACCAGGTGTACTCGCTGGAGTCCTACACATAGCAGTACACTCCCAACAGGTGTACTTTCTGGTGTCCTGCATATAGCACTACACTCACAAAGGGTGTACTTACTGGCTTCCTACGCATAGCACTACACTCCAAACAGGGGTACTTACTGGCGTCCTACACATATCACTACACTCCCAATAGGTGTACTTTCTGGTTTCCTGCACATATCACTACACTCCGAATAGTTGTACTTAGTGGCGTCCGACACATAGCACTACACTCCCAACAGGTGTACTTACAGGCGTCCTACACACAGCTCTACACTCCTAAAAGGTGTACTTACTGGCGTCCTACACATGGCACTACACTACTAACAGGTGTACTTCCTGTCGTCCTATAAATAGCTACTACACCCCCAACACGTGTACTTAATGGAGTCCTACACATAGCACTACACTCCCAACGAGTGTACTTACTGGTCTCCTACACATAGCACTACATTCCCAATAGGTGTACTTTCTGGTGCCCCTCACATATCTCTACACTCCGAACAGCTGTACTTCCTGGCGTCCTACACATATCACTACACTCCTAAAAGTTGTACTTACTGGCGTCCGACAAAAAGCACTACACTCCGTACAGGTGTACTTACCGGCGTCCTAAACATAGCACTACACTCCTAAGAGTTGTACTTACTGATGTCCTACACACTACACTCCAACCAGGTGTACTTACTGGCGTTCTACATATAGCACTACACTCACAACAGGTGTACTTTCTGGTGTCCTGCACATACCTCTACACTCCAAACAGGTGTACTTTCTGGTGTCCTGCACATAGCACCACACTCCTAAAAGGTGTAATTACTGGCGTCCGACAAATAGCACTACACTTCGAACAGGTGTACTTGCTGGAGTCCTACACATAGCACTACACTCCGAACAGGTGTACTTACTGATGTCCTACATATAGCTAGGCACTCCTAAAAGGTGTACCTACTGGCTTCCTACGCATAGCACTACACTCCAACCAGGTGTACTTACTGGTGTCCTACACATAGCACTGCAATCCCAACAGGTGTACTTTCTGGTGTCCTGAACAAAGCACTACACTCCCAACAGGTGTACTTTCTGGTGTCCTGCACATAGCAGCACACTCCTAACAGGTGTGCTTACTGGCGTCGTACTCATATCACTACACTCCCAACAGGTGTACATTCTGGTGTCCGACACATAGCACTACACTCCGAACAGGTGTACTTACTGGCGTCCTACACATATCACTACACTCCTAAAAGGTATACTTACTGGTGTCCGACAAAGAGCACTACAATCCGAAAAGGCGTCCTACACATAGCACTACACACCTAACAGGTGTACTTACTGATGTCCTACACACGCACTACACTCCCAACAGGTGTACTTACTGGCGTCCTACACACAGCTCTACAGTCCTAAAGGTGTACTTACTGGCGTCCTACACATAGCACTACGCTAGTAACAGGTGTACATCCTGTCGTACTACAAATAACACTACAGTCCCAACTGGTGTACTTACTGGCCTCCTGCACATAACACTACAATCCAACCAGGTGTACTTTCTGACGTTCTACACATAGCACTACATGCCCAACACTTGTACTTTCTGGTGTCCTGCACACAGCACTACACTCCCAAAAGGTGTACTTACGGGTTTCCTACGCATAGCACTACAATTCAAAGAGGTGTACTTACTGGCGTCCTACACATAGCACTGCAATCCCAACAGGTGTACTTTCTAGTGTCCTGAACATAGCACTACACTCCCAACAGGTGTACTTTCTGGTGTCCTGCACATAGCAGCACACTCCTAACAGGTGTGCTTACTGGCGTCGTACTCATATCACTACACTCCCAACAGGTGTACATTCTGGTGTCCGACACATAGCACTACACTCCGAACAGGTGTACTTACTGGTGTCCTACACATATCACTACACTCCTAAAAGGTATACTTACTGGTGTCCGACAAAGAGCACTACAATCCGAACAGGCGTCCTACACATAGCACTACACACCTAACAGGTGTACTTACTGATGTCCTACACACGCACTACACTCCCAACAGGTGTACTTATTGGCGTCCTACACACAGCTCTACAGTCCTAAAAGGTGTACTTACTAGCGTCCTACACATAGCACTACACTACTAACAGGTGTACATCCTGTCGTACTACAAATAACACTACACTCCCAACTGGTGTACTTACTGGCCTCCTGCACATAACACTACAATCCAACCAGGTATACTTTCTGACGTTCTACACTTAGCACTACATGCCCAACACTTGTACTTTCTGGTGTCCTGCACACAGCACTACACTCCCAAAAGGTGTACTTACTGGCTTCCTACGCATAGCACTACAATTCAAACAGGTGAACTTACTGGCGTACTACACATAGAACTACACTACCAATGGGTGCCGAACAGGTGTACTTCCTGGCGTCCCACACATAGCACTACGCTCCTAAATGGTGTACTTATTGGCGCCCAACACATAGCACTACCTTACTAACAGGTGTACTTACTAGCAACCTACAAATAGCACTACATTCCCAACACGTGTACTTACTGGGGGTCTAGACATAGCACTGCACCCCCCTCCCCCATTTGTACTTACTGGACTCCTACACATAGCACTAAGGTCCCAACAGGTGTACTTACTGGCTTCCTACACATTGCACTACTCTCCCAACAGGTGTACCTACCAGCGTACTACGCATAGCACTACACTCCTAAAAGTTGTACTTACTGGTGTCCGACACATACCACTACATTCCGTACAGGTGTACTTACTAGCGTCCTACACATAGCACTACACTCCTAACAGTTGTACTTTCTGATGTCCTACACATAGCACTACACTCCAACCAGGTGTACTTACTGGCGTTCTACACATTGCACTACACTCCCAACAGGTGTAGTTTCTGGTATCCTGCACATAGCACTACACTCCCTAAAGGTGTACTTACTGGCTTCCTACGCATAGCACTACTTTCCAAACAGGTGTCCTTACAGGCGTCCTACACATATCACTACACTTCCAACAGGTGTACTTACTGGAGTCCTCCACATAGCACTACACTCACTACAGGTGTACTTACTGACGTGCTACAAATAGCTCTGCATTCCTAAAAGGTGTACTTACTGGCGTCCTACACACAGCACTACACTACTAACAGGTGTACTTCCTGTCGTCCTATAAATTGCACTACACTCCCAACACGTGTACTTAATAGAGTCCTACACATAGCACTACACTACCAACGGGTGTACGTACTGGCCTCCTACACATAGCACTACACTCCCAATAGGTGTACTTTCTGGTGCCCTGCACATATCTCTACACTCCCAACAGGTGTACTTCCTGCCGTCCTACACATATCACTACACTCCTAAAACTTGTACTTACTGGCGTCCGACACAAAGCACTACCCTCCATACAGGTGTACTTACCGGCGTCCTAAACATAGCACTACACTCCTAAGAGTTGTACTTACTGATGTCCTACACATAGCACTACACTCCAACCAGGTGTACTTACTGGCATTCTACACATAGCACTACACTCACAACAGGTGTACTTTCTGGTGTCCTGCACATAGCTCTACACTCCCAACAGGTGTACTTTCGGGTGTCCTGCACCTAGCACCACACTCCGAACAGGTGTACTTACTGGCGTCCTACACATATCACTGCACTCCTAAAAGGTGTACTTACTGGCGTCCGACAAATAGCACAACACTTCGAAGAGGTGTACTTGTTGGCGTCCTACACATAGCACTACACTCCGAACAGGTGTACTTACTGATGTCCTACACATAGCTCTGCACTCCTAAAAGGTGTCCTGGCGTCATACACATAGCACTACACTACAAACAGGTGTCCGTCCTGCCGTCCTACGTATAGCACTACACTCCTAACAGGTGTACTTACTGGCTTCCTACGCATAGCACTACACTCCAACCAGGTGTACTTACTGGCGTCCTACACATAGCACTACACTCCCAACATGTGTACTTTCTGGTGTCCTGAACATAGCACTACACTCCCAAAAGGTGTACTTTCTGGATTCCTACGCATAGCACTACAATCCAAACAGGTGTACTTACTGGCGTCCTACACATATCACTACACTCCCAACAGGTGTACTTTCTGGTGTCCTGCACATAGCACTACACTCCCAACAGGTGTACTTACTGGCGTCCTACACATATCACTACACTCATAAACGGTGCACTTACTGGCGTCCGACAAAGAGCACTACAATCCGAACAGGTGTACTTACTGGCGTCCTACACATAGCACTACACCCCTAACAGGTGTACTTAGTGATGCCCAACACATAGCACTACACTCCCAACAGGTGTACTTACTGGCGTCCTACATACAGCTCTACACTCCTAAAAGGTGTACTTACTGGCGTCCTACACATATCACTACACTCCCAACAGGTGTACTTTCTGGTGTCCTGCACATAGCACTACACTCCGAACAGGTGTACTTACTGGCGTCCTACACATATCACTACACTCATAAACGGTGCACTTACTGGCGTCCGACAAAGAGCACTGCAATCCGAACAGGTGTACTTACTGACGTCCTACACATAACACTACACTCCAAACAGGTGTACTTTCTGACGTTCTACACATAGCACTACATTCCCAACAGGTGTACTTTCTGGTGTCCTGCACACTGCACTACACTCCCAAAAGGTGTACTTACCGGCTTCCTAGGCATAGCACTACAATCCAAACAGGTGAACTTACTGGCGTCCTACACATAGCACTACTCTTCCAATAGGTGCACTTTCTGGTGCCCTGCGCATATCACTACACTCCGAACAGGTGTACTTCCTGGCGTCCTACAAATATCACTACACTCCTAAAAGTTGTACTTCCTGGCCTCCGACACATAGCATTACGCTCCGTACAGGTGTTCTTACTGGCGTCCTACACATAGCACTACACACCTAACAGTTGTACTCACTGATGTCCTACACACAGCACTACACTCCAACCAGGGGTACTTACTGGCGTTCTACACATTGCACTACACTCCCAACAGGTGTAATTTCTGGTGTCCTGCACATAGCACTACACTCCCAAAAGGTGTACTTACTGGCTTCCTACCCACAGCCCTACCTTCCAAACAGGTGTCCTTACTGGCGTCCTACACATATCACTACACTCCCAACAGGTGTACTTTCTGGTGTCCTGCACATAGCACCACACACCGAACAGGTGTACTTACTGGCATCCTACACATATCGCGACACTCCTAAAAGGCGTACTTACTGGCGTCCGAGACATAGCACTACAGTCCGAACAGGTGTACTTACTGCGTCCTACACATAGCACTACACTCCTAAAAGGTGTACTTTCTAATGTTCTACACATAGCACTACACTCCCAACAGGTGTACTTACTGGCGTCCTACACACAGCTCTACACTCCTAAAAGGTGTACTTACTGGCGTCATACACATAGCACTACACTACTAACAGGTGTACTTCCTGTCGTCCTACAAATAGCACTACACTCCGAACAGGTGGACTTACTGCCGTCCTACACATAGCACTACACTCCCAATGGGTGAACTTACTGGCCTCCCACACATTGCACTACACTACAAACAGGTGTACTTACTGCCGTCCTACACAAAGCACTACACTCCGAACAGGTGTACTTACTGGCGTCCTACACATATCACTACACTCCTAAAAGGTGTACTTACTGGCGCCCGACAAATAGCACTACACTCCGAAGAGGTGTACTTGCTGGCGTGCTACACATAGCACTACACTCCTGACAAGTGTACTTACTGATGTCCTACACATAGCACTGCACTCCCAAAAGGTGCACATACTGGTGTCCTACACATAGCTCTGCACTCCTAAAAGGTGTACTTACTGGCGTCCTACACATAGCACTACACTACTGATAGGTGTACTTCGTGTCGTCCTACAGATGGCACTACACTCCCAACACGTGTACTTAATGGAGTCTTACACATAGAACTACACTCCCCACGGGTGTACTTAATGACCTCCTACACATAGCATTACACTCCAACCAGGTGTACTTACTGGCGTTCTTCACACAGCACTACACTCCCAACAGGTGTACTTTCTGGTCTCCTGCACATAGCACTACACTCCCAAAAGGTGTACTTACTGGCTTCCTACTCATAGCACTACACTCCAAACAGGTGTACTTACTGGCGTCCTACACATATCACTACACTCCCAACAGGTGTACTTTCTGGTGTCCTGCACATAGCAACACACTCCGGACAGGTGTACTTACTGGCGTTTTACACATATCACTGCACTCCTAAAAGGTGTACTTACTGGCGTCCGACAAATAGCACAACAATCCGAACAGGTGTACTTGCTGGCGTCCTACACATAGCACTACAAACCTAAAATGTGTATTTAAATGCGCCCTACAATAGCAATACACTTCGAAGAGGTGTACTTACTGGCTTCCTACAGATAGCACTACTCTTCCAACAGGTGTATCTACTGGCGTACTACACATCACACTACGCTCCCAGCAGGTGTACTTACTAAAGTCCTACACATAGCACTACACTCCTAACAGGAGTACTTAGTGGTGTCCTACACATAGCACTGCACGCCAAAGAGGTGTACTTACTGGCGTCCGCCACATAGCACTACTTTCCCAAGTTGTGTACTTGCTGGCCTCCTACTCATAGCACTACGCTCTCAACATGTTTACTCACTCCCGTTCTACACATTGCACTACACTCCCAACAGGTGTAGTTACTGACGTCCTACCCATAGCAGAACACTCCCACCCACCAGGTGTACTTCCTGGCGTCCTACACATAGCACTACACTCCTAACATGTGTACTTTCTGATGTCCTACAAATAGCATTACACTCCCGACAGGTGTACTTACCGCCGTCCTACACACAGCACTACACAACCAACAGGTGTACTTACTGGCGTCATACACATAGCTCTACACTCCCAACAGGTGTACTTACTGCCGTCCAACACATAGCTTTACACTCCCAAAAGGTGTACTTACTGGCGTCTTACACGTCGCACTACACTCCCAACAGGTGTACTTACTGGCGTACTACACATAGCACTAAGCTCCCAACAGGTGTACTTACTGGCGTCCTCCACTTAGCACTACACTCACAACAGGTGTACTTACTGGCGTCCTACACATAGCACTACACTCTCAACAGGTGTACTTACTGACGTCCTACACATACCACTACACTCCCAAAATCTGTAGTTACAGGCGTCCTACACATAGTAATACACTCCGCACAGGTGTACTTACTGGCTTCCTACATATATCACTACTCTCCCAACAAGTGTACCTACTGTCTTCCTACACATCGCACTACGCTCCCAACAGGTGTTCTTACTGAAGCCCTACACATAGCACTACACTCCAAAAAGGTGCACTTATTGGCGTCATCCACATAGCACTACATTCCCAACATGTGTACTTACCATCGTCCTGCACATAGCAATACACTTCGTACAGGTGTACGTTCTGGCGTCCAACACACTGCACTTCGCTCCCAACATGTGTACTCACTGGTGTCCTACACATAGCTCTGCACTCCTAAAAGCTGTACTTACTGGCGTCGTGCACATAGCACTACACTACTAACAGGTGTACTTCCTGTCGTCCTCAAATAGCACTACACTCCCAACACGTGTACTTAATGGAGTCCTACACATAGCACTACACTCCCAACGGGTGTACTTACTGGCCTCCAACACATAGCACTACACTCCAACCAGGTGTACTTACTGGCGTTCTACACAAAGCACTACACTTCCAACAGGTGTACTTTCTGGTGTCCTGCACATAGCACTACACTCCCAAAAGGTGTACTTACTGGCTTCCTACGCATAGCACTACTTTCCAAACAGGTGTCCTTACTGGCGTCCTACACATATCACTACACTCCCAACAGGTGTACTTTCTGGTGTCCTGCAGATAGCACCACACTCCGAACAGGTGTACTTACTGGCGTCCTACACATATCACGACACTCCTAAAAGGTGTACTTACTGGCGTCCGACACATAGCACTACACTCCGAACAGGTGTACTTTCTGGCGTCCAACACATAGCACTACACTCCTAAAAGGTGTACTTTCTGAGGTTCTACACATATCACTACACTCCCAACAGGAGTACTTACTGGCGTCCTGCAGACAGCTCTACACTCCTAAAAGGTGTACTTACTGGCGTCCTACACATAGCACTACACTTCTAACAGGTGTACTTCCTGTCGTCCTACAAACAGCACTACACTACCAACAGGTGGACTTACTGGCGTCATACACATAGCAGTACACTCTCAATGGGTGTATTTACTGTCCTTCCACACATTGCACTACACTACAAACGGTGTACTTACTGGCGTCTTACACAAAGCACTACACTCCGAACAGGTGCACTTACTGGCGTCCTACACATATCACTACACTCTTAAAAGGTGTACTTACTGGCGCCCGACAAATAGCACTACACCCAGAACAGGTTCACTTGCTGGCGTCCTACACATAGCACTACACTCCTGACAGGTGTACTTACTGATGTCCTACACATAGCACTTCGCTCCCAAAGGGTGTACTTACTGGTGTCCTACACATAGCTCTGCACTCCTAAAAGGTGCACTTACTGGCGTACTACACATAGCACTACACTACTAATAGGTGTACTTCCTGTCGTCCTACAAATGGCACTACACTCCCAACACGTGTACTTAATGGAGTCCTACACATAGAACTACACTCCCAACGGGTGTACTTAATGACCTCCTACACAAAGAACTAAACTCCAACCAGGTGTACTTACTGGCGTTCTACACATAGCACTACACTCCCAAGAGGTGTACTTTCTGGTCTCCTGCACATAGCACTACACTCCCAAAAGGTGTACTTACTGGCTTCCTACGCATAGCACTACACTCCAAACAGGTGTACTTACTGGCGTCCTACGCATATCACTACACTCCCAACAGGTGTACTTTCTGGTGTCCTGCACATAGCACCACACTCCGGACAGGTGTACTTACTGGCGTCCTACACATATCACTGCACTCCTAAAATGTGTACTTAGTGGCGTCTGACAAGTAGCACTACATTCCGAACAGGTGTACTTATTGGCGTCCTACGCATATCACTACACTCCCAACAGGTGTACTTTCTGGAGTCCTGCACATAGCACCACACTCCGGACAGGTGTACTTACTGGCGTCCTACACATATAGCACTACACACCTAAAATGTGTATTTAAAGGCGTCCTACAATAGCAATACACTCCGAAGAGGTGTACTTACTGGCTTCCTACATATAGCACTACACTTCCAACAGGTGTACCTACTGGCGTACTACACATCACACTACGATCCCAACAAGTGTACTTACTGAAGCCCTACAAATAGCACTACACTCCTAACAGGTGTACTTAGTGGTGTCCTACACATAGCACTACACTCCAAAGAGGTGCACTTACAGGCGTCCTCCACATAGCACTACTTTCCCGAGATGTGTACTTGCTGGCCTCCTATTCATAGCACTACGCTCTCAACATGTTTATTCTCTCCCGTTCTACACATAGCACTACACTCCCAACAGGTATAGTTACTGACGTCCTACACATAGCAGAACACTCCCACCCACCAGGTGTACTTACTGGCGTCCTACACATAGCACTACACTCCTAACAGGTGTACTCACTGATGTCCTACAAATAGCATTACACTCCCGACAGGTGTACTCACCGCCGTCCTACACATGGCACTACACAACTAATAGGTGTACTTACTGGCGTCCTACACTTAGCTCAAAACTACCAACAGGTGTGCTTACTGCCGTCCATCAAATAGCTCTACACTCCCAAAAGGTGTACTTACTGGGGTCTTACAGATTGGCACTACACTCCCAACAGGTGTTCTTACTGGCGTAGTACACATAGCACTAAGCTCCCAACAGGTGTACATACTGGCGTCCTCCACATAGCACAACACTCACAACAGGTGTACTTACTGGCGTCCTACACATAGCACTACACTCCCATCAGGTGTACTTACTGGCGTCCTACACATAGCACTGCACTCCCAAAATCTGTACTTACAGGCATGCTACACATAGTAATACACTCCGAACAGGTGTACTTACTGGCTTCCTACATATATCACTACTCTCCCAACAGGTGTACTTACTGGAGTACTACACATAGCACTACGCTCCCAACAGGTGTACTTACTGAAGTCCTACAAATAGCACTACACTCCAAAAAGGTGCACTTACTGGCGTCATCCACATAGCACTACATTCCCAAACATGTGTACTTACCGTCGTCCAACACATAGCAATACACTTCGTACAGGTGTACGTCCTGCCGTCCAACACATTGCACTTCGCTCCCAACATGTGTAATTACTGGTGTCCTACACATAGCTCTGCACTCCTAAAAGGTGTACTTACTGGCGTCGTACCCAAAGCACTACACTACTAACATGTGTACTTCATGTCGTCCTCAAATAGCTCTACACTCCCAACACGTGTACTTAATGGAGTCCTACACATAGCGCTACACTCCCAACGGGTGTACTTAGTGGCCTCCTACACATAGCACTACACGCCAACCAGGTGTACTTACTGGCGTTCTACACAAAGCACTACACCCCCAACAGGTGTACTTTTTGGTGTCCTGCACATAGCACCACACTCCCAAAAGGTGTACTTACTGGCTTCCTACGCATACCACTACAATCCAAACAGGTGTACTTAGTGGCGTCCTACACATAGCACTACACTCCCAATAGGTGTACTTGCTGGTGTCCTGCACATATCACTACACTCCGAACAGGTGTACCTCCTGGCGTCCTACACATATTACTACACTCCTAAAAGTTGTACTTACTGGCGTCCGACACATAGCTCTACCCTCCGTACAGGTGTACTTACTGGCAACCTAAACATAGCACTACACTCCTAACAGTTGTATTTACTGATGTCCTACACATAGCACTACACTCCAACCAGGTGTACTTCACTGGCGTTCTACACATAGCACTACACTCCCAACAGGTTTACTTTCTGGTGTCCTGCACATAGCACTACACTCCCAAAATGTGTACTTACTGGCTTCCTACGCATAGCACTGCACTCCAAACCGGTGTACTTACTGGCGTCCTACAGATATCACTACACTCCCAACAGGTGTACTTTATGGTGTCCTGCACGCAGCACCACACTCCGAACAGGTGTACTTACTGGCGTCCTACACATATCACTGCATTCCTAAAAAGTGTACTCACTGGCGTCCGACAAATAGAACTACACTCCGAACAGGTGTACTTGCTTGCGTCCTACACATAGCACTATACTCCGAACAGGTGTACTTACTGATGTCCTACACATAGCACTACCCTCCTGACAGGTGTACTTACTGGTGTCCTACACATAGCTCTGCACTCCTAAAAGGTGTACTTACTGCCGTCCTACACATAGCACTACACTCCCAAAAGTTGTACTTACCGGATTCCTAGGCATAGCACTGCACTCCTACCAGGTGTACTTACCGCCGTCCTACACATAGCACTACACTCCCAACAGGTGTACTTACTGGCGTCCTACACATAGCACTACACTCCCAACAGGTGTACTTACTGCCGTCCAACACATAGCACTGCACCCCCACCAGGTGTACCTAGTTGTATCCTACACATAGCACTACATTCCTAACAGGCGTACTTACTGCGGCCTTTCACATAGCACTGCACGCACAACAGATGTACTTTCTGGTGTCCTACTCATAGAACTTCACTCCCAGCAGGTGTACTTACTGGCGTCCTACACATACCACTAAACTCCTAACAGGTGTACCTTCTGGTGTCCTACACATAGCATTACACTCCCAACAGGTGTACTTACTGCTGTCCTACTCCTAGCACTACACTCCTAACAGGGTACTTACTGCCGTCCTACACATAGCACTACATTCCCAAAAGGTGTACTCACTGGCTTCCTACGCATAGCACTACTCTCCAACCAGGTAAGGTGTACTTTCTGGCGTCCTACACAAAGCACTACACTCACAACTGGTGTACTTACTGGCCTCCTACACATAGCACTACACTCCAAACAGGTGTACTTACAGGCGTCCTACACAAAACACTACGCTCCCAACAGGTGTACTTACTGGCGTCCTGTACATAGCACTTCACTCCCAACAGGTGTATTTACTCACGTAGAACTACATTCTCAACAGGTGTACTTACTGGCGTCCTAAACGTAGCACTACACTCCTAACAGGTGTACTTACTGGTGTCCTACACATAGCACTACACTCCCAACAGGTGTACTTACTGGGGTCGTTCACTTAAACCTTCACACCCACCAGGTTTACTTACAGACGACCTACACATAGCACTGCACTACCAACAGGTGTACGTTCTGGTGTACTACACATAGCATTACACTCCAACATGTGTACTTACTGGCGCCTTTAACATAGCACTGCACTCCCAACAGGTGTACCTACTGGTGTCCTACACATAGTACAAAATTCCAAACCTGTGTACTTACTGGTGCCCTACACATAGCACTACACTCCCAATAGGTGTACTTCATGACGCCCTACACATATTACTACACTCCCAACAGGTGAACTTACTGGCGTCCTACACAAAGCCCTACACTCCCAACAGGTCTACTTACTGGCCTTCTGCAAATAGCACGGCCCTACCAACAGGTGTACTTACTGGTGTCCTACACATAGCACTACACTACCAACATGTGTACTTACTGGCGTCCCACTCATAGCACTACACTCGCAACACGTGTACATACTGGCGTCCTACACATATCACTACACACCTAAAAGGTGTACTTACTGGCGTCCGACAAATAGCACTACACTCCGAACAGGTGTACTTGCTGGCGTCCTACACATAGCACTACACTTCTAACAGGTGTACTTACTGATGTCCTACACATAGCACTACACTCCCAACAGGTGTACTTATTGGTGTCCTAACCATAGCTCTGCACTCCTAAAAGGTGTACTTACTGGCGTCCTACACATAGCACTACACTACTAACAGGTGTACTTCCAGTCGTCCTATAAATAGCACTACACACCCAACACGGGTACTTAATGGAGTCCACTAGCACTACACTCCCCACGGGGTGTTCTTACTGGCCTCCAGCACATAGCACTACACTTCCAAAAGGTGTACTTACTGGCTTCCTACGAATAGCACTACAATCCAAACAGGTGTACTTACTGGCGTCCTACACATAGCACTACACTCCCAATAGGTGTATTTTCTGGTGCCCTGCACATATCACTACACTCCGAACAGGTATACATCCTGGCGTCCTACACATATCACTACACTCCTAAAAGTTGTACTTTCTGGCGTCCGACACAAAGCACTACACTCCGAACAGGTGTACTTACCGGCGTCCTAAACATAGCACTACACTCCTAACAGTTGTACTTACTGATGTCCTACACATAGCACTACACTCCAACTAGGTGTACTTACTGGCGTTCTGGCGTGACTTTATGGTGTCCTGCACGTAGCACCACAATCCGCACAGGTGTACTTACTGGCGTCCTACACATATCACTGCACTCCTAAAAGGTGTACTTACTGGCGTCCGACAAATACCACTACACTCCGGACAGGTGTACTTGCTGGCATCCTACAAATGGCACTACACTCCGAACAGGTGTACCTACTGATGTCCTACACATAGCGCTATACTCCCAACAGGTGTACTTACTGGTGTCCTACACATAGTTCTGCACTCCTAAAAGGTATACCTACTGGCGTCCTACACATAGCACTACACTACAAACACGTGTACTTCCTGTCGTCCTACGTATAGCACTACACTCCGAACAGGTGTACTTACTGCCGTCCTACACATGGCACTACACTCCCAAAAGGTATTCTTACTGGCTTCCTACGCATTGTACTACTCTCCAACCTGGTGTACTTACTGGCGTCCGACAAAGAACACTACAATTCGAACAGGTGTACTTACTGGCGGCCTACACATAGCACTACACTACTAACAGGTGTACTTACTGATGTCCTACAAATAGCACAACACTCCCAACAAGTGTACTTACTGGTGTCCTACACATAGATCTTCACTCCAACCAGGTGTACTTACCGGCGTTCTACACATAGCACTACACTCCCAACAGGTGTACTTTCTGGTGCCCTGCACATAGCACTATACTCCCAAAAGGTGTACTTACTGGTTTCCTACGCATAGCACTACAATCCAGACAGGTGTACTTACTGGCGTCCTACACATAGCACTAAACTCCCAACAGGTGTACTTACTGGCCTCCTGCACATAACACTACACTCCAACCAGGTGTACTTACTGGCGTTCTACAAATAGCACTACACGCGCAACAGATGTACTTTCTGGTGTCCTGCACATAGCACCACACTCCCAAAAGGTGTACTTACTGGCTTCCTACGCGTAGAACTACAATCCAAACAGGTGTACTTACTGGCGTCCTACACATAGCACTACACTCCCAACAGGTGTAATTTCTGGTGTCCTGCACATAGCACTACACTCACAAAAGGCGTACTTACTGGATTCCTACGCGTAGCACTACCCTCCAAACAGGTGTACTTACTGGCGTCCTACACATATCACTAAACTCCCAACAGGTGTACTTTCTGGTGTTCTCCACATAGCACGACACTCCGAACAGGTGTACTTACTGGCGTCCTACACATATCACTAAACTCCTAAAAGTTGTGCTTACTGGCGTCCGACACATAGCACTACACACCGAACAGGTGTACTTAAAGGCGTCCTACACATAGCACGACACTCCTAAATGGTTTACTTTCTGATGTTCTACATATAGCACTACGCTCCCAACAGGTGTACTTACTGGCGTCCTACACACAGCTCTACATTCCTAAAAGGTGCACTTTCTGGTGTCCTATACAGAGCATTACACTACTAACAGGTGCACTTCCTGTCGTCCTAGAAATAGCACTACACTCCCAACAGGTGTACTTACTGGCGTCCTACACATAGCACTACACTCCCAATGGGTGTACTTACTGGCCTCCTACACATTGCACTACACGACAAACAGGGGTACTTACTGGCGTCCTACATAAAGCACTACACTCCGAACAGGTGTACTTACTGGCGTCCTACACATATCACTACACTCTTAAAAGGTGTACTTACTGGCGTCCGACAAATAGAACTACACTCCGAACAGGTGTACTTGCTGGCGTCCTACAAATAGCACTACATTCCTAACAGGTGTACTTACTGATGTCCTACAAATAGCACAACACTCCCAACAGGTGTACTTACTGGTGTCCTACACATAGATCTTCACTCCAACCAGGTGTACTTACCGGCGTTCTACACATAGCACTACACTCCCAACAGGTGTACTTTCTGGTGCCCTGCACATAGCACTATACTCCCAAAATGTGTACTTACTGGTTTCCTACGCATAGCACTACAATCCAGACAGGTGTACTTACTGGCGTCCTACACATAGCACTACACTCCCAACAGGTGTACTTTCTGGTGCCCTGCACATATCACTACACTCCGCACAGGTGAACTTCCTGTCGTCCTACACATATCACTACACTCCTAAAAGGTGTACTTACTGGCGTCCGACACATAGCACTACACTCCGTACTTGTGTACTTACTGCCGTCCTACACATAGCACTACACTCCTAACAGTTGTACTTACTGATGTCCTACACATAGCACTACACTCCAACCAGCTGTACTTACTGGTACACTCCCAACAGGTGTATTTTCTGGTCTCCTGCACATAGCACTACACTCCCAAAAGGTGTACTTACTGGCTTCCTACGCATAGCACTACACTCCAAACAGGTGTACTTACTGGCGTCCTACACATATCACTAAACTCCCAACAGGTGTACTTTCTGGTGTTCTCCACATAGCACGACACTCCGAACAGGTGTACTTACTGGCGTCCTACACATATCACTAAACTCCTAAAAGTTGTGCTTACTGGCGTCCGACACATAGCACTACACACCGAACAGGTGTACTTAAAGGCGTCCTACACATAGCACCACACTCCTAAATGGTTTACTTTCTGATGTTCTACATATAGCAATACGCTCCCAACAGGTGTACTTACTGGCGTCCTACACACAGCTCTACATTCCTAAAAGGTGCACTTTCTGGCGTCCTATACAGAGCACTACACTACTAACAGGTGCACTTCCTGTCGTCCTAGAAATAGCACTACACTCCCAACAGGTGTACTTACTGGCGTCCTACACATAGCACTACACTCCCAATGGGTGTACTTACTGGCCTCCTACACATTGCACTACACTACAAACAGGTGTACTTACTGGCGTCCTACATAAAGCACTACACTCCGAACAGGTGTACTTACTGGCGTCCTACACATATCACTACACTCTTAAAAGGTGTACTCACTGGCGTCCGACAAATAGAACTACACTCCGAACAGGTGTACTTGCTGGCGTCCTACAAATAGCACTACATTCCTAACAGGTGTACTTACTGATGTCTTTCAAATAGCACAACACTCCCAACAGGTGTACTTACTGGTGTCCTACACATAGATCTTCACTCCAACCAGGTGTACTTACCGGCGTTCTACACATAGCACTACACTCCCAACAGGTGTACTTTCTGGTGCCCTGCACATAGCACTATACTCCCAAAATGTGTACTTACTGGTTTCCTACGCATAGCACTACAATCCAGACAGGTGTACTTACTGGCGTCCTACACATAGCACTACACTCCCAACAGGTGTACTTTCTGGTGCCCTGCACATATCACTACACTCCGAACAGGTGAACTTCCTGTCGTCCTACACATATCACTACACTCCTAAAAGGTGTACTTACTGCCGTCCTACACATAGCACTACACTCCTAACAGTTGTACTTACTGATGTCCTACACATAGCACTACACTCCAACCAGCTGTACTTACTGGTACACTCCGAACAGGTGTATTTTCTGGTCTCCTGCACATAGCACTACACTCCCAAAAGGTGTACTTACTGGCTTCCTACGCATAGCACTACACTCCAAACAGGTGTACTTACTGGCGTCCTACACATTTCACTACACTCCCAACAGGAGTACTTTCTGGTGTCCTGCACATAGAACCACACTCCGGACAGGTGTACTTACTGGCGTCCTACACATATCACTGCACTCCTAAAAGGTGTACTTACTGGCGTCCGACAAACAGCACTACACTCCGAACAGGTGTACTTGCTGGCGTCCTACACCTAGCACTACACTCCCAAAATGTGTATTTAAAGGCGTCCTACAATAGCAATACACTCCGAAGAGGTGTACTTACTGGCTTCCTACATATAGCACTACTCTTCCAACAGGTGTACCTACCGACATACTACACATCACACTACGCTCCCAACAGGTGTACTTACTGAAGTCCTACAAATAGCACTACACTCCCAACAGGTGTACTTAGTGGTGTCCTACACATAGCACTACACTCCAAAGAGGTGTACTTACTGGGGTCCTCCACATAGCACTACATTCACAAGATGTGTACTTTCTGGCGTCCTACACATAGCTCTACGCTCTAAACATGTCTACTCACTCCCCTTCTACACATAGCAATACACTCCCTACAGGTGTACGTACTGACGTCCTAGACATAGCAGAACACTCCCACCCACCAGGTGTACTTACTGGCGTCCTGCACATAGCACTACACTCCTAACAGGTGTACTTTCTGATGTCCTGCAAACAGCATACACTCCCGACAGGTGTACTTACCGCCGTCCTACACATAGCGCTACACAACCAACAGGTGTACTTACTGGCGTCCTACACATAGCTCTACACTCCCAACAGGTGTACTTACTGCCGTCCAGCACATAGCTCTACACTCCTTAAAGGTGTACTTACTGGCGTCTTACACGTAGCACTACACTTCCCAACAGGTGTACTTACTGGCGTACTACACATAGCACTAAGCTCCCAACAGGTGTACTTACTGGCGTCCTCCACATATCACTACACTCCCAACAGGTGTACTTACTGGCGTCCTACACATAGCACTACACTCCCAACAGCTGTACTTCCTGGCGTCCTACGCGTAGCACTACACTATTAAAAGGTGAACTTACTGGCGTCTTACACATATCACTACACTCCCAAGAGGTGCACTTAGTGGTGTCCTACACATAGCACTGCACTCCAAACAGGTGTACTTACTGGCGACCTACACATAGCACTACAATCCCAAAATCTGTACTTACAGGCGTCCTACACATAGTAATACACTCCGAACAGGTGTACTTACTGGCTTCCTACATATATCACTACTCTCCCAACAGGTGTACCTACTGGCTTACTACACATCGCACTACACTCCCAACAGGTGTACTTACTGGTGTCATACTTAGTCCTACAAATAGCACTACACTCCAAACAGGTGCACTTACTGGTGTCATCCACATAGCACTACATTCCCAACATGTGCACTTACTGTCGTCCTACACATAGCAATACACTTCGTATAGGTGTACGTCCTGGCGTCCAACTCATAGCACTTCGCACCCAACATGTGTACTCACTCCCGTTCTACACATAGCTCTACACTCCCAACAGATATACTTACTGACGTCGTACATCTAGCACTAAACTCCCACCAGGTATACTTACTGATGTCCTACACATAGCACTACACTGCTAACAGGTGTACTTACTGGGGTCCTCCACATAGCATTACACTCCCAGCAGGTGTACGTACTGCCTAGATTCACATAGCACTGCACTCCGAACAGGTGTTCTTCCTACACATAGCAATAAACGCCTAAAAGGTGTACTTACTGGCGTCCTATACGTAGCACTACAATATTAAAAGGTTTACTTGCTGGCGTCCTACACATAGCACTACACTCCTAACAGGTGTACTTACTGGTGTCCTACACATAGCACTACACTCCTAACAGGTGAACTTTCTGATCTCCTACACATAGCACTTCACTTCTAAAAGGTGTACTTACTGGCATCCTACACATAGCACTACACTCCCAACACGTGTACTTAATGGAGTCCTAGACATAGCACAACACTCCCAACGGGTGTATTTACTGGCCTCCTGCACATAGCACTACACTCCAACCAGGTGTACTTACTGGCGTTCTACACAAAGCACTACACAACAAACAGGTGTACTTTCTAGTGTCCTGCACATAGCACTACACTCCCAAAAGGTGTACTTACTGGCTTCCTACGCATACCACCACAATCCAAACAGGTGTACTTACTGGCGTCCTACACATAGCACTACACTCCCCATAGGTGTACTTTCTGGTGTCCTGCACATAGAACTACACTCCCAAAAGATGTACTTACTGGCTTCCTACGCATAGCACTACACTCAAAACAGGTGTACTTACTGGCGTCTTACACACATCACTACACTCCCAACAGGTGTACTTTCTTGTGTCCTCCACATAGCACCACCTTCCGAACAGGTGTACTTACAGGCGTCCTACACATATCGCTACACTCCTAAAAGGTGTACTTACTGGCGTCCGACAAATAGCACTACACTCCGAACAGGTGCACTTGCAGGCGTCCTACACATAGCACTACACTCCGAACAGGTGTACTTACTGGTGTCCTACACATAGCAGTAACCTTCAAACAGGTGTACTTACTGGTGTCCTACACATAGCTCTGCACTCCTAAAAGGTGTACTTACTGCCGTCCTACACATAGCACTACACTCCCAAAAGGTGCACTTACTGGCTTCCTACGCATAGCACTGCACTCCAAAACCAGGTGTAGTTACTGGCGTCCTACACATAGCACTACTCTCCCAACAGGTGTACTTTCTGGTGTCCTGCACATAGCACTACACTCCCAAAAGGTGTACTTACTAGCTTCCTACGCATAGCACTACAATCCAAACAGGTGTACTTACTGGCGTCCTGCACATAGCACTATACTCCCAATAGGTGTACTTTCTGGTTTCCTGCACATATCACTACTCTCCGAAAAGGTGTACTTACTGGCATCCTACACATATCTCTACACTCCTAAAAGGTGTACTTACTGGCGTCCGACGCATAGCACTACACTCCGAACAGGTGTACTTACTGGCGTCCTACACATAGCACTACACTCCTAACAGGTGTACTTACTGATGTCTTACACATAGCACTACACTCCCAACAGGTGTAGTTACTGGCGTCCTACACACAGCTCTACACTCCTAAAAGGTGTACTTACTAGCGTCCTACACATAGCAATACACTACTAACACTGTACTTCCTGTCGTCCTACAAACAGCACTACACTCCCAACACGTGTACTTAATGGAGTCCTACACATAGCACTACACTCCCAACGGGTGTACTTACTGGCCTCCTACACATAGCACTACAATCCAACCAGGTGTACTTATTGGCGTTCTACACATAGCACTACACTCCCAACAGGTGTACTTTCTGCTGTCCCGCAGATAGCACTACCCTCCCAAAAGGTGTACTTACAGGTGTCCTACACATAGCACTACGCTCTCAACATGTGTACTCACTCCCGTTCTACACATAACACTACACTCCCAACAGGTGTGCGTACTGACGTCCTACACAGAGCTGAACACTCCCACCAGGTGTTCTTACTGGTGTCCTACACATAGCACTACACCCCTAACAGGTGTACTTTCTGATGTCCTACAAATAGCATTACACTCCCAAAAGGTGTACTTACCGCCGTCTTACACATAGCACTACACTCCCAACAGGTGAACTTACTGGCGTCCTACACATAGCACTACTCTCCCAACAGGTGTACTTACAGCTGTCCAACATATAGCACTACACTCCCAACAGCTGTACTTATTTGTATCCTACACATAGCACTACATTCCTAACAGGGGTACTTACTGCGGCCTTACACATAGCACTGCACTCACCACAGATGTACTTTCTGGTGTCCTACTCATAGAACTACACTCCCAACAGGTGTACTTAATGGTGTCCTACACATACCACTAAACTCCTAACAAGTGTACCTTCTGGTGTCCTACACATAGCATTACACCCCAGCAGGTGTACTTACCGCCGTCCTACGCCTAGCACTACACTCCTAACAGTTGTACTTACTGCCATCCTACACATAGCACTACATTCCCAAAAGGTGTACTTACTGGCTTCCTACGCATAACACTACTCTCCAACCAGGTAAGGTGTACTTACTGGCGTACTACGCATTGCAAAACACTCTCAACGGGTGTACTTACTGGCCTCCTACACATAGCACTACACTCCAAACAGGTGTACTTGTAGGCGTCCTACACAAAGCACTACACTCTCAACAGGTGTACTTACAGGGGTCCTGCACATAGCACTACATTCCCAACAGGTGTATTTACTCACGTAGAACTACATTCCCAACAGGTGTACTTACTGGCTTCCTACACATAGCACTACACTCCTAACAGGTGTACTTACTGGCATCGAACACTTAAAACTTCACTCCCACCAGGTTTACTTACAGGCGAACTACACATAGCACTACACTCCCAACAGGTGTATTTACTCACGTCATACCCATAGAACCACACTCCCAACAGGTGTACTTACTGGTGTCCTACAAATAGCACTACACTCGCAACAGGTGTACTTACTGGCGACCTACATATAGCACTACACTCCCAACAGGTGTACTTACTGGTGTCCTACACATAGAATTACGCTCCAAACAGGTGTACATGCTGGAGTCCAACACAGAGAACTACACTCCCAATGGGTGTACATACTGGCGTCCTACAGTTAAAACTTCACTCCCATCAGATGTACTTACTGGCGACCTCCACATAGCACTGCACTACCAACAGGTGTACCTTCTGGCGTCCTACACATACCACTACATTCCTAACAGATGTCCTTACTCGCGCCTTACACATAGCACTGCACTCCCAGCAGGTGTACTTACTGGTGTCTACCACATAGTACTACACTCCTAGCAGGTGTACTTACTGCAGTCCTACACATAACACTGCAGTCCAAACAGGTGTACTTACTGGCGTCCTACACATAGTACTAAACTCCCAACATGGGTACTTACTGGTGCCCTACACATTGCACTATACTCCCAACAGGTGTACTTTATGCAGTCCTACACATTGTACTAAACTCCCAACAGGTGTTCTTTATGCTGTCCTACACATTGTACTAAACTACCAACAGGTAAACTTACTGACGTCCTACACGCAGCACTACTACACTCCCGCCAGGTCTTCTTACTGGCGTTCTGCAAATAGCACTACACTCCCAACAGGTGTACTTACTGGTGTTCTAAACATAGCACTACAGTCCCAACAGGTGTACTAACTGGCGTCCCACACATAGCACTACACTCGCAACAAGTGTACATACTGGCGTCCTGCACATGGCACTACACTTTTAAAAGGTGTACTTTCTGGCGTCCTACACACAGCACTACACTCCGATTAGGTATACTTAATGGCGTCCTACACATAGCACTACACTGCTAACACGTGTACTTACTGGTGTCCTACACATATGATTACACTCCCATCATGTGTACTTACTGGCTGCCTACAAATACCACTACACTACCAACGGGTGCACTTACTGGCGTCCTACACATAGCACTACACTCCCAACAGGTGTACTTACTGGCGTCCAACACATAGCACTAAGCTCCCAACAGGTGAACTTAGTGGTATCCTACAAATAGCCTACACTCCCAACAGGTGGACTTACTGGACTCCTAAACATAGCAATACACTCCAAACAGGTGTACTTACAGGCGTCCTATACATAGCATTACACTCCCAATAGGTGTATTTACTGGCGTCCTGCACGTAGCACTACACTTCCAACAGGTGTAATTACTCACGTCCTACACATTGCACTAAACTCCCAACAGGTATACATTTCTGGCGTCCTACACATAGCACTACACTCCTAACAGGTGTACTTTCTGGTGTCCAACACATGGCACTACCCTCGCAACAGGTGTACTTACTGGATTACTTGACATTGCACTACACTCCCAACAGGTGTGCTTACTGGTGTCCTACATGTAGCATTACTCTCCAAACAGGTGTACTTACTGGAGTTCTACATATAGCACTACATTCCCAACAGGTGTACATACTAGCGTCCTTCACTTAAAATTTCACTCCCATCAGGTGTACTTACAGGCGACCTACATATAGCACTGCACACCCAACAGGTGTACGTTCTGGCGTCCTATACATAGCACTACACTCCCAACAGGCGTACTTACAGGTGTCCCACAGATAGCACTACACTCCCAGCAGGTGTACTTTCTGTCGTCCTACACATAGCACCGCACTCCCAACAGGTGTACTTATTGGCGTCCTACACATAATACTAAACTCCCAGCATGGGTACTTACTGCTGTCCTACACATAGCAACAGGTGTACTTCATTCCGACCTACACATAGTACTACACTCCCAACAGGTGAACTTACTGGCGTCCTACACATAACACTACACTCCCAACAAGTGTACTTACTGGCGTCCCACACATAGCACTACACTCGTAACAAGTGTACTTACCGGCGTTCTACACATATCTCTACACTTTTATAACGGGTACTTTCTGGCGTCATGCAGATAGCACTACACTCCCAACAGGTACACTTACTGGCGTCCTACACATAGTACTAAACTTCCAACATGGGTACATACTGGTGCCCTACACATAGCACTACACTCCCAACAGCTTTACTTCATGCCGTCCTACACATAGTGCTACTCTCCCAACAGGTATACTTACTGGCGTTCTGCACATAGCACTACACTTTTAAAAGGTGTAATTTCTGGCGTCCTGCACATAGCACTACACTCCCAACAGGTATACTTACCGGCGACCTACACATAGCAATACACTCCTAACGGGTGTACTTACTGGTGTCCTACCCATAACACTACACTCCAATCAGGTGTACTTACTGCCTTCCTACAAATAGCACTACACTCCCAACAGGTGTACTTACTGGCGTCCTACATAGAGCACTACACTCCCAACAGGTGTACTTACTGGCGCCCAACACATAACACTAAGCTTTCAGCAGGTGTACTTAGTGGTGTCCTACAAATAGCCCTACAATCCCAACAGGTGTACTTACTGGCGTCCTACACATAGTACTACACACCCAACAGGTTACTTTCTGGCGTCCAACACAAAGCACTAAGCTCCCAACAGGTGAACTTACTGGCTTCCTACACATAGCTCTACTCTCCCAACAGGTGTACCTACTGACGTACTAAACGTTGCACTACGCTCCCAACAGGTGTACTTACTGAAGTCCTACACATAGCACTACACTCTCAACAGGTGTACTTAGTGGTGTCCTACACATAGCACTACATTCCAAACAGGTGTATTTACTGGCGTCCTACACATAGCACTACATTCCCAACAGGTGTACTTACTGACGTCCTACGCATAGCACTACACTCCACAAGGTGTACTTACTGGCGTTCTACACATAGCACTACACTCCTAACAGGTGAACTGTCTGATGTCCTACACGTAGCACTACACTCCTAACAGGGGTACTAACTGGCGTCCAACACAGAGCACTGCACTCCCAACAGGTGTACTTACTGCCATCCAACACATAGCACTACACTCCCAGCAGGTGTACTTACAGGCGTCCTACATATAGCACTACACTCCCAACAGCAGTACTTAGTGGTATCCTAAACATAGCACTACATTCCTAACAGGCGTACTTACTGCGGCCTTACAAATAGCACGGCACTCACAACAGGTGTACTTGCTGGTGTCCTACTCATAGCCCTACACTCCACCAGGTGTACTTACTGGCGTTCTACACATAGCACTACACTCCTAACAGGTGAACTTTCTGATATCCTACATATAGCACTCCACTCCTAACAGGTGTACTTACTGGCGTCCTACACTTAACAGTTCACTCCCATCAGGTGTACTTACTGGCGATCTACACATACATGTAGCACTGCACACACAACAGGTGTACGTTCTGGCGTCCTATACATAGCACTACACCCCAACAGGTGTACTTACTGGAGTCCTATACATAGCACTACACTCCCAACAGGTGTACTTACTGGCGTTCAACACATAGCACTACTGATAGCACTACGCTCCCAGCAGGTGTACTTACTACCGTCATACACATAGCACCGCACTCCCAACAGGTATACACTACACCCCCAACAAGTGTACTTACTGGCGTCCTACACATAGTACTAAACTCCCAATATGGGTACTTACTGATGCCCTACACATAGCACTACACTCCCAACAGGTGTAGTTTGTGCCGTCATACACATTATACTAAACTCCCAACAGGTGTACTTTATGCCGTCTTACACATTGTACTAAACTTCCAACATGGGTACATACTGGTGCCCTACACATAGCACTACACTTCATGCCGTCCTACACATAGTATTACACTCCCAACAGGTATACTTACTGACGTTCTACACGTAGTACTAAACTTCCAACATGGGTACATACTGGTGCCCTACAAATAGCACTACACTCCCAACAGCTTTACTTCATGCCGTCCTACACATAGTACTACACTCCCAACAGGTATACTTACAGGCTTTCTGCACTTAGCACTACTTTTTTAAAAGGTGTACTTAGTGATATCCTACAAATAGCACTACACTCCCAACAGGTGTACTTACCGGCGTCCAACACATAGCACAGCACTCCTAACAGGTATACACTACACTCCCAACAGGTGTACTTACTGGCGTCCTACACATAGTACTAAACTCCCAACATGGGTACTTACTGGTGCCCTACACATAGCACTACACTCCCAACAGCTTTACTTCATGCCGTCCTACACATAGCACTACACTCCCAACAGGTATACTTACTGGCGTTCTGCACTTAGCACTACACTTTTAAAAGGTGTACTTAGTGGTATCCTACAAATAGCACTACACTCCCAACAGGTGTACTTACCGGCGTCCTACACATACCACTACACTCCCAACAGGTGTACTTCCTGAAGTCCTACATATAGCACTACACTCCCAACAGGTGTACTTAGTGGTGTCCTACACATAGCACTACAATCCAAACAGGTGTATTTACTGGCGTCCTACACATAGCACTACATTCTCAACATGTGTACTTACTGGCGTCCTACATATAGCAATACACTCCGAACAGGTGTACTTACTGTCGTCTTACACATAGCACTACGCTCCCAACATGTGTACTCACGCCCGTCTAACACAAGGCTCTAAAACCCCAACAGGTGTACTTACTGACGTCCTACACATAGCACTACACTCCACCAGGTGTGCTGGCGTTCTACACATAGCACTACACTCCTAACAGGTGAACTTTCTGATATCCTACACATAGCACTACACTCCTAACAGGGGTACTTACTGGCGTCCTACACTTAGCACTACACTCCCAACAGGTGTACTTACTGCCCCCCAACACATAGCCCTACACTTCCAACAGGTGTACTTACAGGCGTCCTACATAAAGCACTACACTCCCAACAGGTGTACTTAGTGGTATCCTACAAAAAGCACTACATTCCTAACAGGCATACTTACTGCGGCCTTACGCATAGCACGACACTCACAACAGGTGTACTTACTGGTGTGCTACACATAGCACTACACTTCTTACAGGTGTACTTCCTGTCGTCCTACAAATAGCACTACACTCCCAACAGGTGTACTTACTGGAGTCCTACACATAGCACTACACTCCCAACGGGTGTACTTACTGGCCTCCTACTCGTAGCACTACACTCCAAACAGGTGTACTTACTGGCCTCTTACACATAGCACTACACTCCAAACAGGTGTACTTACTGGCGTCCTGCACATAGCACTACAATCCCAGCAGGTGTATTTGCTCACGTCCTACACATAGAACTACACTCCCAACAGGTGTACTTACTGGTGTCCTACACATATCACTACACTCGCAACAGGTGTACTTACTGGCGACCTAGACATAGGAATATACTCCCAACAGGTAGATTTACTGGCGTCCTACACATAGTACTAAACTTCCAACACGGGTACATGCTGGTGCCCTACACATAGCTCTACACCCCCAACATCTTTACTTCATGCCGTCCTACACATAGTACTACACTCCCAACAGGTATACTTACTGACGTTCTGCACATGGCACTACACTTTTAAAATGTGTAATTTCTGGCGTCCTACACATAGCACTACACTCAAAACAGGTATACTTACCGGCGTCCTACAAATAGCAGTGCACTCCCAACAGGTGTACTTACTGACGTTCTACACAGAGCACTACACTCCCAAGAGGTGTACTTACTGGCGTCCAACACATAGAACTAAGCTCCCAACAGGTGTACTTAGTGGTATCCTACAAATAGCACTACACTCCCAACAGGTGCACTTACTGGCGTCCTACACATAGTACTTCACTCCCAACAGGTGTCCTTACTGGTGTCCTGCACATAGCACTACACTCCTAATAGTTGTACTTACTGGTGTCCTACACATAGCACTACCCTCGCAACAGGTGTACTTGCTAGCGTCCTACACATAGCACTACACTCCCAACATGTGTACTTTCTGGTGTCTTACACATAGCATTACGCTCCCAACAGGTGCACTTACCGGAGTCCTACATATACCGTCATAACGTTACGAATCAAAATGGATGTCGTGAAAAATTCTCCGTGAAAACAGTAACGTTTTTTTTTTGTTTCATTCTGTTTCATTCTGTTAAATGACCCGTATTTATCCGTATTTATCTGTGCGGACATTGTAAAAGAGGATATATCAACGTTTCATACCCAGGAGAAGATTCTAGAACCATCAACAGAGAGTGAAGACGTGTTTCTCGATTGCTCGATAATGTAATAGAATATCCTATCAAACTATGGTGGCCACTGACATCTGATGAAATAATTAACAGAATCAAGTAAGAGCTTAACGAAATAGAATAATTGTGAACACAAGATTAAAACACAGAAACTGTATATTTCAATGAACAATTGAAGGAATAATTTCAAAATTTAGTATGTTAAACGAAGATACACGGAACTATTATTAACCAGAATGGAATTATCGGGAGAAAATTGTGATATGTTAGGTGGTGAAAATTTAGTGGACGACGGCTCTCAATTCCGAAACTCAACTGTTAATGAGTTCGCAAGCCCAACTGTTACTGATTTCGAAAGCCCAACATTTCATTTGAGTGAAAATACTTTCCAAGATAATGTTACAAGTTGCGATGACACACACTCAACTGTACCGAAAAGTATAAACTCACCCGAGCAACACACAAGAAAAGCAAATTCACCCTTACAAAATACCAATGCAAATTCAGTCCAAATTACCGAAACTAAGGATTACAACTTGAATGTGAAAAAGATTGTTTCGAAGAAAACAAATTCATTAATGGACGACATTTCATTTGTCGAGATAAAAAATCAAGCTAAATCCATTGTTATAACGTTGGACACTAAAAAAATTGAATGTTATCGTATTGCTATTCGAGAAAGGTATTGGGATACGGAATTGGACAAACCGGCTGACAACGCGACCTGGGAACACGCACAGGAACAAAGTGGAACTGTTGTGGAAGATCAGATACGAATTCTAAAGAATGGGACACAAAGTGTTAGAATCCACATTTATCGCACGAACAACAAATTGTTAATTCAGGGCTCTAAACAAAATATTCGGTGGTGGATCACAAAAGAATTACCGATCATCTACAGTACAGCTTTTTCAACGGACGATCCTCTCGACGTTGATCCATTTATTCAGTTCATTTCCACATCAACAAATGAACGGTGCACTAGAAGTAAATTGAAAAGTAAAATCGTCAGCACGCCTGCCAAAACTCTTCGAAAAAGATTTTCTTTAAAAATACCAGTGGGAATGTGTGCTCTGGAAAATAAAATTGGTTACTCAAATAATCACATTGACCCCCAATCGTTATGTGATCTTCAACATTCTGTTGAGGAAATTCAATGTACCATTGAAGACTTGAAACAATCACAGTCTGAGTTGAAGGAAACTCAAAACGTGCAAACACAGAGTTCGAGTGCAAATATACCTGCTGCTGTCTCTCAAGAAATCATAGAAAAAGTTCAATACATGGAAAAGTACATGGAAACTATGACACGGGACAATCAAAACTTAAAAACTGAAGTCAATTCGTTGAAATCGAAATTAAAAAACCTCAACATCAAAGTGGCGCAAATGGAAAAGCTTAAGAAACGTGCATTTACAAATTCACAGACACAGCAGACAAACACAGAGGAGGGCTATTTCCAAACTGTGGAGCACAGTATGACATCTGAGTTCGGAATACAACGCACACACGAGGACTTACTTTTGAACAGTTCAAAACCGGCAACAGACAATAGCCCTGACAAAGTAATACCCGGTAGTATAGTGCATTCAGCGCCAGGCAAGGCAATGACTAGTGACAGAATTCATTTCACCCCAGTTTACGACACACCCAGTGTTACTACTTCCAACAAGTTTAACGAACTGTCCACGTTGAACAGTGAATGCGGAAGTGTCGATTGTTATCAACGGGAAAAACGGGACACTCCCCCTGACAACTCTTGGCAGATTAAACATAAGCTGAGAGGTTCGGCTCGCGATCGACTTTTTGAGGTTGGTGGTAATTTACCCGAAGGGACAACACACCTACTGATGGGCGACTCGGTCATTCGAGGCATCGACACAAAGAAACTTGCTTTAAGAGGGGAACAGGTGTATAAAATTGTACAACCAGGACAAACATTTGATGGGTTAACAAATTGGATGGCTTCCGAGCCCGTTCGACCAGAAATTAATAAGGTGACAATCCACATTGGGATAAATTCATGCAAAAATAAAAGGTACACCAGTGACTCGACAGTTAATGCTTTATTCAGAATGCTCAGAGATAAACTGCCACGTGCTGTAATATTTGTTTCATCAATTCTTCCGACTGAACATTCAAAGGAAATTGCAGATGTTATTGACAAGACAAATGCCCTTCTACGGTCGCATTGTACGTTAATTGGCGGAACATTTATAGATAACACCAATAGCTTCTTAACGCCGTATGGGTCATTGCGTCATAATCTGTTCCGTGATTTCTACCACCCTAATTACATCGGAACAAAGGTATTAGCAAAGTCCGTAAAATACCCAGGAGGCAATGAAAACAGCCGTTCATACAGACAAACAGGCCACCACACAACTCAATTTCGCCACAGAGATAGTTACAATGAAGCCGAACACAGATTACCAGTGCATGAATCAATTTAAAGTCCAACAACTAAAGAAATATTTCCGAATAGAGATGTTGATAGTAAAGGACCTTATTCTAACTCTGATAGAATTTATCAAAGCTCACATAATCCGAACTATTCGCAGCAGCAACAAAATGCCCGATCCGTTGAGGCGGTTGGCTATATTCAGCAACAATTGGAAAGCATTATACATTTTTTACACTCTTATTAAATATGTTTCGTCCTATACTCAGCTTCAACACACCATTAAGCTCAAATCACCGCGAGTTTGATTTACTCGCTCTGGTGGAATTTCGAATGCTGTGTTTTGGTTGCGTTGATTGTTTTAATTGTTAGAGATAGTTTCAAACTCACATTTCTAAGTTTGTTGAGTAGATTTCAAATGTTAGAGATAATTTTAAGCTCATGCCTTAATTATTTCAAGTAGGTTTTTATGAGTGATGAAAATGATCTGTTGTATTGCATCACTTGTACCTGCAATGTCTCGAGCTAACGAAGTAATGGACTTAATGTTAACAGTATAACGGATTAATCAAATAAATTAATTTCTACCGATTAAAGGGAATACGAATCTTTTAACAGCACTGAATTGGGCTTGCCATCAGTTCGATGAAGCTCGACGAGCCATAGTGGAGGGGGGTGCCATAGAGTAAACATTTCCACCCTCATACACCTTGATCTCACATCAAATTGAGCTTTCAGCACGTTTCTGATATGAGATGGAACGCTGTGTTGATTCAGCAAAAGATTTCAATATATAATTGAGAAATAACAATAATTAGTAAATCATGATGTCAGTGGTCATCGGTTTGTTTTATTCGCATAACATGAACAAAATTTGGGATTCAAAAAACTTAAGTTACACTGTATGGAATGCCCAGGGGTTGGTAAACAAAATTCACGAACCAGATGTTGTTACCATGTTGACACGTATGATTTCATCACGGTAACGGAGACTTGGCATTCAACTGTGGCAGAAATTTCTATTCCTGGGTTCATGTGCATTGACAATCCACGGAAAACATCTGACAAAAAGGGAGGGGTGGCTTTTTACTTCCGGGATAAATTTGATAAATTGCTGTCAGTAATTCAATTGGGAAGCTGTTCAATAAAGTTATAAATTTTAGAATCAATTTGTATCTTGAGCAAAATGATATTATCAGTCACAATCAGTTCGGTTTTAGGGAAAAACATAGTACCGTTGGCAGTATGTTTGTTCTTAAGACCGCAATTGATAAGTACAAAAAGAAAAATAAACAGCTGTTTGTAGCCTTCGTCGATTTTAAAATGGCATTTGACTCTGTTGACAGACACATTTTGTTCAAAAAATTAGCAAATGTTGGAATAGATGGAAATATGATGAGCATCTATGTACGAAACGAGTAAATATTATGTTAAGACGCCGAAAGGCCTTGGACCACCTTATGTATCGAATATCGGCGTGAGGCAAGGCTGCGTGATCTCTCCGACACTTTTCAAGGTATTTATTGACGACATTTCAACATACCTCGATGAATCATGTCAGCCAATAACTCTTAATAATGCTTCAATAAGTCACCTCCTCTTTGCTGACGACTTGGTTTTATTGTCCGAAAGTGCAACTGGTCTTCAGAAGTGTTTGAACAACCTCGGGACGTTTTCGTATCAGAACAATCTACGCATTAATACAGCAAAGGCGAAGGTCGTAAAATGTTCGAAACGGAAAACACAAAATATCGACTCCTTCCATTATCAAAATGAACCCTTAGAAGTGTGTGATGATTACTGCTATCTTGGCCTATTATTTCATAGGAACGGTCAACTCATCAATGCACAAAATCATCTCAAGGTTAGAGCGCAAAAGGTGCTTTATAAGCTACAACGTGCATTCTCTAAAACATACACACCGCCAGTGAGTGTTTACATTAATTTATTCAACACGTTAATTAAGCCAATATTACTCTATGGATGTGAGATATGGTCTCCCGATCTAACCGCAATAGATAATTCCGCTTGCGAAAATGTACATCTACAATTTTGTAAATCTGTCCTCGGGGTGAAAAGGAAGGCCTCAAATCATGCGGTGCGGGCTGAACTTGGTCTCTTCCCATTATATATTTCCGCTACGACTTCAATGCTCAAATATGTCATGAAACTACAGACTGGTTCGGTTAACACCGTACTCAATAATGCTTTTACTGAATCAATCAAGTATGCAGGTACTGATTCTTTACAGAAACGATTAGCTGTGTTGGGGGATCAGTTCCAAGTAGAAACAGAAAATCTGAATTCCCGTGACGTATTCGAAATACGAGACAGATTAAGGGACGAACATATTTCTCAGTTGTACGAGTCTATGCACAACGATAATCGATCTTGTGACAGAAGTAAACTTCGTACTTATAGGTTATTTAAGAATGAATACACACTCGAGCCGTATCTAATACACACTAAATCTGTAATGAGTAGGCATCTATTTACTCGGCTACGGATAAGTAATCATTCCTTAGCCATAGAAAAGGGTAGGCACGCACAGCCACCAGTAGCTCTAGAAGACCGAACTTGTTCATTCTGTGACCACAAAGCGATTGAAGACGAACGCCACTTTGTGATGGAATGCTCTAAGTATAATGTCGCACGACAGAAGTTGTGGGGTTTTATACAACATGGGGAGCGAACATTCCTTGGTATGAATAACAATAATAAGTTTCTCTACATCATGGGAAATGCACATCCTGCCCTTTGCAATGTGATCTGCTGTGCCGTGCGTGAGTTTTTTTCTCTTTCGTAAAAATTCGTAAGAAATATTTGTTGTCAGTTTTAAATGATAAATGTAGGCCTAACATTGTCTACTGTATTTGTGCATACTGCCCACGTGGGTGTAATATTGCAATAAATCTATTCTATTCTATTCTGTTCTATAGCACTCCACTCCTAACAGGTGTACTTACTGGCGTCCTACACTTAAAAGTTCACTCCCATCAGGTGTACTTACTGGCGATCTACACATAGCACTGCACACCCAACAGGTGTACGTTCTGGCGTCCTATACATAGCACTATACCCCAACAGGTGTACTTACTGGCGCCTTACACATAGCACTGCACTCCCAACAGGTGTACTTTCTGGCGTCCTACTGATAGCACTACACTTCCAGCAGGTGTACTTACTGCCGTCATACACATAGCACCGCACTCCCAACAGGTATACTCTACACTCCCAACAAGTGTACTTACTGGCGTCCTAAACATAGTACTAAACTCCCAATATGGGTACTTACTGGTGCCCTACAAATAGCACTACACTCCCAACAGGTGTAGTTTGTGCCATCATACACATTGTTCTAAACTCCCAACAGGTGCACTTTATGCCGTCTTACACATTGTACTAAACTCCCAACAGGTATACTTAGTGGCGTCCTACACATAGTACTAAACTTACAACATGGGTACATACTGGTGCCCTGCACATAGCACTACACTCCCAGCAGCTTTACTTCATGCCGTCCTACACATAGTATTACACTCCCAACAGGTATACTTACTGGCGTTCTGCACATAGCACTACACTTTTAAAATGTGTACTTAGTGGTATGCTACAAATAGCACTACACTCCCAACAGGTATACTTACTGGCGACCTATACATAGTACAAAACTTCGAACATAGGCACGTACTGGTGCCTACTCATAGCACTACACTCCCAACAGTTTTATTTCATGGCGTCCTACACATAGTACTACACTCTCAACAGGTATACTTACTGGCGTTCTGCACATAGCACCACACTCCCAACTGGTGTACTTACTGGCGCCCTACACATATCACTACACTCCCAACAGGTGTACTTACTGGTGTCCCACACATAGCACTACACTCGAAACAAGGGTACTTACTAGCGTCCTACACATAGCACTACACTTTTAAAAGGTGTAATTTCTGGCGTCCTACACATAGAACTACACTCCCAACAGGTATACTTACCGGCGTCCTACACATAGCACTACACTCCTAACAGGTGTACTTACTGGTGTCCTACACATAGCACTACACTCCCAACAGGTGTACTTACTGGTGTCCTACAAATAGCTCTACACTCCCAAGAGGTGTATTTACTGGCGTCCAACACATAGCACTACACTACCAACAGGTGTACTTCCTGTCGTCCTACAAATAGCTCTACACTCCCAAGAGGTGTATTTACTGGAGCCCTACACATAGCACTACACTCCCAACGGGTGTACTTACGTGCCTCCTACACATAGCTCTACCCTCCAAACATGTGTACTTACTGGCGTCCTACACATAGCACTACACTCCCAACAAGTGTACTTACTGGCGTCCTACACATGGGACTACCCACCCAACAGGTGTAGTTACTGACGTCGTACACATAGCTCTACACTCCCAACAGGTGTACTTACTGGCGCCATACACATAGCACTACACTCCCAACAGGTGTACATACTGGCGTCCGACACATACCAGTACACTCCAAAGGTGTACTTACTGGTGCACTACACATAGCACTACAACACTACACTCCCAACAGGTTTACTTACTGGCGTCCTACACATAGCACTACACTCCGAACATGTGTACTTACTGGCGTTCTACACATTGCACTACACTCCCAACAGGTGTACTTACTGGTGTGCTACATATAGCACTACACTCCAAACAGGTGTACTTACTGGCGTCGTACACATAACAGAACACTCCTATCAGGTGTACTTACTGACGTTCTACACCTAGCACTGCACTCCCAACAGGTGTACGTTCTGAAGTCCTACTCATAGACCTACCCTCCTAACATGTGTACTTGATGGAGCCTTACACATAGCACTGTACTCCGAACAACTTTCTTGGAATCGGATATTCGAATTACCCGATTTACAGAGTTACTTGCTTTTTTATGTACAATTTCCAAGTAGCATTATTAAAATAAAACAATAAACTTTAGTAGCTGTTTAAATAACATGTAGACTCTTATATTAATCAAGCAGGTATTGTGATGGATTGTAAGAGTTGAAAACATCTTAATGCGTTAATCCATCAAATCATTAATTTATAAACCTGCTTTTCTCGAAGGATCTGAGTTAATCCATTGCTTCCAGACTCCAGATTTTAGACTGGTCATAATACCTCACCAAATTATCACCGGGGGAACTGGTCGCGAGGGTATTTCGTACCGGGGATCTCACTCCACAAACTACTGAGACTAAAAGACTTTACACTATGTAACAAATTTATTAACTGGACTGCAGCGGACATGTAATACAAAATGTTGACCGGAGCGGTTTCCAAACTCTCCGTCCAACTTTCTTGCAATCGGATATCCGAATTACCCGATTTACAGAGTTAACATGCTTTTTTATGTACAATTTCCAAGTACCATTATTAAAATAAAACAATAAACTTCAGTAGCTGTTAAAATAACATGTAGACTCTTGTATTAATCAAGTATGCATTGTGATGGATTTTAAGAGTTGGAAACATCTAAATGCGTTAAATCATCATATCATTAATTTATAAATCTGCTTTTCTCGAAGTATCTGAGTTAACCCATTGTTTCCAGACTCCAGATTTTAGCCTGGTCATACTACACTCCCAACAGGTGTACTTACTGCCCTCCTACACATAGCACTACACTCCCAACAGGTGTACTTACTGTCGTCCTACACATAGCACTAAACTCCCAACATGTGTACTTACTGGTGCCCTACACATTACACTACACTCCCAACAGGTGTACTTCCTGCCGACCTACACATAGTACTACCCTCCCAGCAGGTGAACTTACTGGTGTGCTACACATAGCACTACACTCCAAACATGTGTTCTTGATGGCGTCCTACACATAGCACTACACTACGATCAGGTGTACTTATTGACGTCCTACACATCGCACTGCACTCCCAACAGGCGTACGTTCTGCCGTCCTACACCTAGCACTACACTCCTAACAGGTGTACTTACTGGTGTCCTGCACATAGAGCTACACTCCCAGCATGTGTACTTACTGCCCTCCTACGCATAGCACTACACTCCTAACAGGTGTACTTACTGGCGTCCTACACATAGCACTAAACTCACAACATGTGTACTTACTGGTGCCCTACACATTGCACAACACTCCCAACAGGTGTACTTCCTGCCGTCTTACACATAGTACTACACTCCCAACACGTGAACTTACCGGCGTTCTGCACATAGCACTACACTCCCAACAGGCGTACTTCCTGCCGTCCTACTCATAGTACTACATTACCAACAGGTGAACTTACTGGCGTCCTGTACATAGCACTACACTCCCAACAGGAGTACTTACTGGCGTTCTGCACATAGCACTACACTTCCAACAGGTGTACTGACTGGTGTCCTACCCATAGCACCACATTGCCAACAGTTGTACATACTGGCGAACCACACCTAGCACGACACTCGCAACAAGTATACCTGCTGGCGTCCAACACATAGCACTACTCTTCAAAAAGGTGTACTTTCTGACGTCCTGCACATAGCACTACACTCGCAACAAATGTACTTATTGGCGTCCTACACATAGCACTACACTTCTAAAGGTGAACTTCCTGGCGTCCTACACATAGCACTACACTCCCAAAAGGTGTGCTTTCTGGCGTCCTACACATAGCACTACACTCCTAACAGGTGTACTAACTTCTGTCCTACACATAGCACTGCACTCCAATCAGGTGTACTTACTGGCTTCCTACACATAGCACTACACTCCTAAAAGGTGTACTTAATGACATCCTATACATAGCACTACACTACTAACAGGTGTACTTACTGGCATCCTACAAATAGCGCTACACTGCCAATAGGTGTACTTGTAGCCGTCCTACACATAGCACTACACTCCCAACAGGTGTACTTGACTGGCGTACTACACATAACACTAAGCTCCCAAGAGGTGTACTTACTGGCTTCCTACACATAGCTCTACACTCCCAACATGTGTACTTAGTGGTGTCCTACACATAGCACTACACTCCAAACAGGTGTACTTTCTGGCGTCCTCCACAAAGCACTGTATTCATAACATGTGTACTTACTTGCGTCATACACATAGCAATACACTCCGAACAGGTGTACTTAGTGGCGTCCTACAAATAGCACTACGCTCCCAACATGTGTACTCACTCCCATTCTACACATAGCACTACACTCCCAACAGGTGTACTTACTGACGCCGTACACATAGCACTACACTCCCACCTGTTGGGAGTGTAGTGCTATTTGTAGGATGCCCGTAAGTACACCTGTTAGTAGTGTAGTGTTATGAGTAGGACACCAGTAAGTACACCTATTAGGAGTGTAGTGCTATGTGTAGGAAGTCAGTAATTACACCTGATGGGAGAGTAGTGCTATGTGTAGGACACCAGTAAGTACATCTATTAAGAGTGTAGTGCTATCTGTAGGACGCCAGTAAGTGCACCTGTTGGGAGTGTAGTGCTATGTGTGAGACGCCAAAAAGTGCACCTTTTAGAAGGGTAGTGCTACGTGTAGGACGCCAGTAAGTACACTTGTTGCGAGTGTTATGCTATGTGTGGGACGCCAGTAAGTACACATGTTGGAGTGTTGTGCTATGTGTAGGACACCAGTAAGTCCGCCTGTTGGGAGTGTAGTACTATTTGTAGAACGCCAGAAAGTACACCTTTTAGAAGTGTAGTGCTGTGTGTAGGACGCCAGTAAGTGCACTTGTTGCGAGTGTAGCGCTTGGTGTAGGACTCCAGTAAGTACACCTACTGGGAATGTAGTGCTATGTGTTGGACACCAGTAAGTACACCTGTTGGGAGTGTAGTGCTATGTGCAGAACGCCAGTAAGTACACCTGTTGGGAGTTTAGTGCTATGTGTAGGACGCAAGTAAGTTCACCTGTTGGGAGTGTAGTACTATGTGTAGGACAGCAGGAAGTACAGCTGTTGGGGTGTAGTGCAATGTGTAGGGCACCAGTAAGCATACATACTGGGAGTTTAGTGCTATGTGTAGGACACCAGTAAGTTCACCTGTTGGGAGTGTAGTGTTATGTGCAGGAGGGCAGTAACTACACCTGCTGGGAGTGTAGTGCAATGTACTGGACACAAGTAAGTACACCTGTTGGGAGTGCAGTGCTATGTGTAGGGCGCCAGTCCGTGCACCAGTTAGGAGTGTAGTGCTATGTGTAGGACGCCAGCACGTACACCCATTGGGAGTGCAGTGCTATGTGTAGGACGCCAGTAAGTTCACATGTTTCGAGTGTAGTGCTATGTGTAGCACACCAGAAAGTTCACCTGTTGGAAGTGTAGTACTATGTGTAGGACGGCAGGAAGTACACCTTTTGGGAGTTTAGTGCAATGTGTAGGACACAAGTAAGTACACAGGTTCGGAATTTAGTGCTATGTGTAGGACGCCAGTAAGTACACCTGTTGGGAGTGTAGTGCTATGTGTAGGAGGGCAGTAAGTACACCTGCTGGGAGTGTAGTGCAATGTGCAGGACACCAGTAAGAACAGCTGTTTGGATTGCAGTGTTATGTGTAAGGCGTCAATAAGTACACATGTTGGGAGTGTAGTGCTATGTGTAGGACGCCAATAAGTACACCTGTTGGAAGTGTAGTGCTATGTGTAGGACGGCAGTAAGTACACCTGTTGGGAGTGTAATGCTATGAGTAGGACATCAGTAAGTACACCTGTTAGAAGAGTAGTGCTATGTGTAGGACGCCAGCACATTGCACTACACTCCTAAAAGGTGTACTTACTGGCGTCCGCCACAAAGCACTACACGCCAAACAGGTGTACTTCATGTCGTCCTAAAAATAGCACTACACTCAAACCAGGTGTACTTACTGGCGTCCTACACATAGCACTACACTCCAAACAGGTGTAATTGCTGGCGTCCTACACATAGCTCTACACTCCTAAAAGGTGTACTTACTGGCATCCTACACAAAGCGCTATACTACTAACATATGTATGTCATGTCGTCCTACAAATAGCACTACACTCAAACCAGGTGTACTAACTGGCGCCCGACACACAGCACTACACTCCCAACAGGTGGTCTTTCTGGCCACCTACACATAGCACTACACTCCAAACAGGTGTAATTGCTGGTGTCCTACACATAGGACTACACTCCCTACAGGTGTACTTACTGACGTCCTACACATAGCACTACATTCCCAACAGGTGTATTTACTCACGTCCTATACATAGCACTGCACTCCCAACAGGTGTACTTACTGGCGACCAACACATAGAACTACACTCCAAACATGTGTACTTACTGGCGTCCTATACATACACTACACTCCTAACAGATGTACTTACTGGTGTCCAACACATAGCACTACACTCCCAAAAGGTGTACTTACTGGCTTCCTACGCATAGCACACATATCACTGCATTCCTAAAAAGTGTACTTACTGGCGTCCGACAAATAGCACTACACTCCGAACAGGTGTACTTGCTTGCGTCCTACACATAGCACTATACTCCGAACAGGTGTACTTACTGATGTCCTACACATAGCACTACCCTCCTAACAGATGTACTTACTGGTGTCCAACACATAGCACTACACTCCTAACAGGTGTACTTGCTGGAGTCCGACACATAGCACTACACTCCCAACATGTGTACTTACTGGCGTCCTACACATAAAACTTCACTCCCATCAGGTGTACTTACTGGCGACCTACACATAGCTCTTCGCTTCCAACAGGTGTACTTACTGCCGAGATTCACATAGCACTGCACCCTAACAGGTGTACTTATTACTGTCCTGTACATACCACTGCGCTCCCAACAGTTGCACTTACTGACGTTCTACACATAGCTCTACACTCCCAATTGGTGTACTTATTGGTGTCCTACACATATCACTACACCCCCAACAGGTGGACTTCCTGCCGTCCTACACATACCACTACATTCCAAACAGGTGTACTTGCTGGTGCCCTACACATAGCACTACACTCCCAACCGCTGTACTTACTGGCGTCCTACACATAGAACTACGCTCCCAACAGGTGTAATTACTGCCCTCCAACACATATCGCTACAGTCCTAACAGGTGTACTTACAGGCATCCTATGCATAACACTACACTCCCAACCGGTGTCCTACACATGACACTTCAATCTCATCAGGTGTACGTACCGGCGACCTACGCATAGCACTACGATTCCAACACATGCACTTACTGACGTTCTACATATAGCACTACACTCCCAACAGGTGAACTTACTGGCGTCCTTCACATAGCACTGCACTCGCAACAGATGTACTTACTGGCGTCCTACAAATAGCACTACACTCCTAAAAGGTTTTCTTACTGGAGTCCTACACATACCACTACAGGCCCAACAGGTGTACTTACTGGCGTCCTACACATAGCACTACACTCCTAACAGGTGCATTTACTGGTGTCCTGCACAAAGCACTACGCTCCCAATATGTGTACTTACTGGCTTCCTACACAAATAACTGCACTCCTGAAAGGTGTACTTATTATGGTGCATGTGCTGGACGCCAGTAAGTAAACCTGGTTGGAGTGTAATGCCATGTGTAGTACACCACTTAGTGCACCTGTTGGTAGTGTAGTGATATATGTAGGACGCCAGTAAGTTCACCTGTCGGGAGTGTAGTACTATGTGTAGGACGGCAGGAAGTACACCTGTTGGCCGTGTAGTTCTATGTGTAGGCCACCAGTAAGTACACCTGCTCTGAGTGTAGTGCTATGTGTAGAACGTCAGCAAGTGCACCTGTTGGGAGGGTAGTGCTATGTTTATAACGCCAGTAAATACACCTGTTGGGAGCGCAGTGATATGTGTAGGACGCTAGTAAGTACACATGTTCGGAGTGCAGTGCTATGTGAATCTCGGCAGTAAGTACACCTGATGGAAACGAAGTGGTAGGTGTAGGTCGCCAGTAAGTACACCAGATGGGAGTAACGTTTTATGTGTAGGACGCCTGTAAGTACACCTGTTGGGAGAGTAGTGCTATGTGCAAGGCGCCATTAAGTACACTTCTTCGGAGTAAAGTGCTATGTGTAGGCCGCCAGAACGTACACCTGTTGGGAGAGCAGTGTTATGTGTAGGACGACAGTAAGTAAATCCCATTGGAGCGTTGTCCTATGTGTAGGTCGACAGTAAGTACACATGTTTGCAATGTAGAGCTCTTTGTACCACACCAGTAAGTTCACGTGTTGGGAGTGTATAACTATGTGTAGGACGGCAGGACTTATACATGTTGGGAGTTTAGTGCAATGTGTACGGCACCAATAAGTACAGCTGTTGGGAGTGTAGTGCCATGTGTAGGAATGCAGTAAGCACACCTTCTGGGAGTGTAGTGCTATGTGCAGGACACCAGTAAGCACTCCTGTAGGGAGTGCAGTGGGATGCGTAAGGCTCCAGTAAGTACATCTGTTAGGAGTGTAGTGCTATGAGTGAGACGTCAGTAAGTACACCTGATTGGTGTGTTGTCATATGTGTAGGCCGCCAGTAAGTACGACTGTTTGGAGTGTAGTGCTATGTGTAGCACACCAGTAAGTACACCTGTTGGGAGTGTAGTGCAATGTGTAGGACGCCAGTAAGTACATATGTTGGGAGTGTAGTGCTATGTGTAGGACGCCAGTAAGTACACCTGTTAGGACTGTAGTGCTATGTGTTGGACGGCGGTAAGTACACCTGTTGGGAGTGCAGTGCTATGTGTAGGACGCCAGGAAGTACAGCGGTTGGGAGTGTAGTGCTGCAGTGCTACGTGTAGACCACCAGTAAGTACACCTGTTTGGAGTGTAGTGGTATGTGTTGGAAGGCAGGAAGTACACCTGTTGGGAGTGTAGTGCTATGTGTAGGTCACCAGTAAGTACACCAGTTGGGAGTGTAGTGCTATGTGTAGAACATCAGTAAGTGCACCTGTTGGGAACGCAGTGATATGTGTAGGACGCAAGTAAGTACACCTCTTAGGAGTGAAGTGCTATGTGCTGGCGTCCTACACATAGCACTACTCTCCTAACAGGTCTACTTACCGATGTCCTACACATAGCACTACACTCCCAACAGGTGTACTTACTGGCGTACTACACATTGCACTACACTCCCAACAGGTGTACTTATAGGCGTGCTACACATAACACTACACTCCAAACAGGTGTACTTACTGGCGTCCTACACATAGCACTACACTCCTAACAGATGTACTTACCGGCATTCTGAACATAGCACTGCACTTCCAACAGGTGTACTTACTGGCGTGCTACACATAGCACTACACTCCAAACAGGTGTACTTACCGGTGTCCTACACATAGCACTTCACTCCAATCAGATGTACATACTGGCGACCTACACATAGCACTACGCTTCCAACAGGTGCACTTACTGACCTTCTACATATAGCACTACACTCCCAACAGCAGTTCTTACTGGAATCCTACACATAGCATTACACTCCAACCAGGTGTACTTACTGGCGTCCTGCACATAGCACTACACTCCCAAAATGTGTACTTACAGACGTCCTACATATAGAAATACACTCCGAACAGGTGTCCTTACTGGGGACCTACACATAGCACAACGCTCCCAACAGGTGTACTTACTGACGACCTACATATAGCATGACACTCACGCCAGGTGGACGTAATGGCGACCTACACATAGCACTTCACTCCTAACAGGTGTACGTACTGTGGCCTTCCACATAGCACTACACTCCCATCAGGTGTACTTACTGGCTTCCTACACATAGCACTACATTCCTAACAGGTGTACTCACTGGCGTCCTACACATAGCACTACACTACTAACAGGTGTACTTACTGGTATCCTACAAATAGCACTACACTCCCAACAGGTGTACTTACAGGCGTCCTACACATAGCACTACAGACCCAACAGGTGTACTTACTGGCGTTCTACACATAGCATTAAGCTCCCAACAGGTGTAATTACTGGCTTCATACACATATCACTACACTCCGAACATGCGTTCTTAGTTGTGTCCTACACATAGCACTGAACTCCAAACAGGTGTACTTACTGGCCTCCTCCACAAAGCACTGCATTCCCAACATGTGTACTTTCTGATGTTCTACGCATAGCATTACACTGCCAACATTACTGGCTTCCTACACATAGCACTACACTCCGAACATGTGTTCTTAGTTGTATCCTACACATAGCACTACATTCCTAACAGGCGTACTTGCTGCGGCCTTACACATAGCACTGCACTCACAACAGGTGTACTTTCTGGTGTACTACTCATAGCACTACACACCCAACAGGTGTACTTACGAGTGTCCTACACATAGCATTACACTCCGATCAGGTGTACTTACAGCCGTCCTACATATAGCACTACACTCCCAACAAGTGGACTTACTGGCGTCCTACACATAACACTACACTCCCAAGAGGTGTACTTTCTGGTGTCCTGCACATAGCCTTACACTCCCAACAGGTCTACTTGCCGACGTCCTACAGATAGCACTACACTCCTGAAAGGTGTACTTACTGGCGTCCGACACATTGCTCTACACTCCGAGCAGGCGTACTTACTGGAGTCCTACACACATCACTATACTCCTAACAGGTGTACTTACTGATTTCCTACACATAGCAGTACACTCGCAACAGATGTACTTACTGGCGTCCTACACATTGCACTACATTCCTAAAAGGTGTACCTACTGGCGTCCTACAACTAGCACTACACTACTAACAGGTGTACTTCCTGTCGTCCTACAAATTGCACTACACTCCCAACAGCGGTACTTACTGGCCTCCTACACATAGCACTACATTCCAAACAGGTGTACTTTCTGGCGTCCTACACATAGCACTACACTCCTAACAGGTGTACTTGCCTGTGTCCTACACATTGCACTAAACTCGCAACATGTGTACTTACTGGCGTCCTAGACATAGCACTACACTCCCAACAGGTGCACTTACTGGTGTCCTACCCATTGCACTACACTCCCAACAGGTGTACTTACTGGCCACCTACACATAAAACTTCACTCCCATCATGTGTACTTACTGGCGACCTAAACATAGCACCTCGCTTCCAACAGGTGTACATACTACCGAGATTCACACCACAGCACTCCGAACAGGTCTACTTACTAGCGTCCTACTCATATCACTGCGCTCCCAACAGGTGAATTTACTGGCGTCATACACATAGCACTACCCTCCCAACAGGTGTACCTACAAGCCTACTACACATAACACTACGCTCCCAACAGGTGCACTTACTGACGTTCTACACAAAGCACAACACTCTCAACAGGTGTGCTTACTGATGTCGTACACATAGACCTAGACTCCCAACAGGTGTACTACCTGCCGTCCTGGTGAACTTACTGGCGTCCTACACATATCACTACACTCCAACAGGTGCACTGAGTGGTGTCCTACACATAGCACTGCAGTCCAAACAGGTGTACTTACTGGCTTCCTACATATAGCACTACTCTCTCAACAGGTGTACCTACTGGCGTACTACACATAAAACTACTCTCCCAACAGGTGTACTTAGTGGTGTCCTACACATAGCACAACACTCCAAACAGTTGTACTTACTGGCGTCCTCCACATAGCACTACATTCCCAACATGTGTACTTACTGGCGTCCTACACATAGCAATACACTCCGAACAGGTGTACTTACTGGTGTCCTACACATAGCACAACACTCCAAACAGGTGTACTTACTGGCGTCCTCCACATAGCAATACATTCCCAACATGTGTACTTACTGGCACCTACGCATAGCACTACGCTTCCAACACATGCACTTTCTGACGTTCTACATATAGCACTACACTCCCAACAGGTGAACTTACTGGCGTCCTTCACATAGCACTGCACTCGCAACAGATGTACTTACTGGCGTCCTACAAATAGCACTACACTCCTAAAAGGTTTTCTTACTGGAGTCCTACACATACCACTACAGGCCCAACAGGTGTACTTACTGGCGTCCTACACATAGCACTACACTCCTAACAGGTGCAGTTACTGGTGTCCTGCACAAAGCACTACGCTCCCAATATGTGTACTTACTGGCTTCCTACACAAATAACTGCACTCCTGAAAGGTGTACTTATTATGGTGCATGTGCTGGACGCCAGTAAGTAAACCTGGTTGGAGTCTAATGCTATGTGTAGTACACCACTTAGTGCACCTGTTGGTAGTGTAGTGATATATGTAGGACGCCAGTAAGTTCACCTGTTGGGAGTGTAGTACTATGTGTAGGACGGCAAGAAGTACACCTGTTGGGGGTGTAGTTCTATGTGTAGGCCACCAGTAAGTACACCTGTTCTGAGTGTAGTGCTATGTGTAGAACGTCAGTAAGTGCACCTGTTGGGAGGGTAGTGCTATGTTTATAACGCCAGTAGATACACCTGTTGGGAACGCAGTGATATGTGTAGGACGCTATTAAGTACACATGTTCGGAGTGCAGTGCTATGTGAATCTCGGCAGTAAGTACACCTGATAAAAACGAAGTGCTATGTGTAGGTCGCCAGTAAGTACGCCTGATGGGAGTAACGTTTTATGTGTAGGACGCCTGTAAGTACACCTGTTGGGAGAGTAGTGCTATGTGCAAGGCGCCATTAAGTACACTTCTTAGGAGTAAAGTGCTATGTGTAGGCCGCCAGAACGTACACCTGTTGGGAGAGCAGTGTTATGTGTAGGACGACAGTAAGTACATCCCATTGGAGTGTTGTCATATGTGTAGGTCGACAGTAAGTACACATGTTTGCAATGTAGAACGATTTGTACCACACCAGTAAGTTCACGTGTTGGGAGTGTATAACTCTGTGTAGGACGGCAGGACTTATACATGTTGGGAGTTTAGTGCAATGTGTAGGGCACCAATAAGTACAGCTGTTGGGAGTGTAGTGCCATGTGTATGAATGCAGTAAGCACACCTTCTGGGAGTGTAGTGCTATGTGCAGGACACCAGTAAGCACTCCTGTAGGGAGTGCAGTGGGATGTGTAAGGCTCCAGTAAGTACATCTGTTAGGAGTGTAGTGCTATGTGTAGGGCTGCAGAATGTACCCCTGTTGGGAGTGAAGTGCTATGAGTGGAACGTCAGTAAGTACACCTGATTGGTGTGTTGTGCTATGTGTAGGCCGCCAGTAAGTACGACTGTTTGGAGTGTAGTGCTATGTGTAGCACACCAGTAAGTACACCTGTTGGGAGTTTAGTGCAATGTGTAGGACGACAGTAAGTACACATATTGGGAGTGTAGTACTATGTGTAGGACGCCAGTAAGTACACCTGTTAGGACTGTAGTGCTATGTGTTGGACGGCGGTAAGTACACCTCTTGGGAGTGCAGTGCTATGTGTAGGACGCCAGGAAGTACAGCGGTTGGGAGTGTAGTGCTGTAGTGCTACGTGTAGGCCACCAGTAAGTACGCCTGTTTGGAGTGTAGTGGTATGTGTTGGAAGGCAGGAAGTACACCTGTTGGGAGTGTAGTGCTATGTGTAGGTCACCAGTAAGTACACCAGTTGGGAGTGTAGTGCTATGTGTAGAACATCAGTAAGTGCACCTGTTGGGAACGCAGTGATATGTGTAGGACGCAAGTAAGTACACCTCTTAGGAGTGTAGTGCTATGTGCTGGCGTCCTACACATAGCACTACTCTCCTAACAGGTCTACTTACTGATGTCCTACACATAGCACTACACTCCCAACAGGTGAACTTACTGGCGTCCAACACTTTGCACTACACTTCCAACAGGTGTACTTACTGGCGTGCTACACATAGCACTACACTCCAAACAGGTGTACTTACCGGTGTCCTACACATAGCACTTCACTCCCATCAGGTGTACATACTGGTGACCTACACATAGCACTACGCTTCCAACAGGTACACTTACTGACCTTGTACATATAGCACTACACTCCCAACAGGAGTTCTTACTGGTGTCCTACACATAGCACTATACTCGAAAAAGGTGTTATTCCTGCAGTCCTACACATAGTACTACTCCCCCAATAGGTGAGCTTACTGGAATCCTACACATAGCATTACACTCCAACCAGGTGTACTTACTGGCGTCCTGCACATAGCACTGCACTCCCAAAATGTGTACTTACAGACGTCCTACATATAGAAATACACTCCGAACAGGTTTCCTTACTGGCGACCTACACATAGCACAACGCTCCCAACAGGTGTACTTACTGACGACCTACATATAGCATGACACTCCAGCCAGGTGGATGTAATGGCGACCTACACATAGCACTTCACTCCTAACAGGTGTACGTACTGTGGCCTTGCACATAGCACTACACTCCCATCAGGTGTACTTACTGGCTTCCTACAAATAGCACTACATTCCTAACAGGTGTACTCACTGGCGTCCTACACATAGCACTACACTACTAACAGGTGTACTTACTGGTATCCTACAAATAGCACTACACTCCCAACAGGTGTACTTACAGGCGTCCTACACATAGCACTACACTCCCAACAGGTGTACTTACTGGCGTTCTACACATAGCATTAAGCTCCCAACAGGTGTAATTACTGGCTTCATACACATATCACTACACTCCGAACATGTGTTCTTAGTTGTGTCCTACACATAGCACTGAACTCCAAACAGGTGTACTTACTGGCCTCCTCCACAAATAACTGCACTCCTGAAAGGTGTACTTATTATGGTGCATGTGCTGGACGCAAGTAAGTAAACCTGGTTGGAGTGTAATGCTATGTGTAGTACACCACTTAGTACACCTGTTGGTAGTGTAGTGATAAATGTAGGACGCCAGTAAGTTCACCTGTTGGGAGTGTAGTACTATGTGTAGGACGGCAGGAAGTACACCTGTTCTGAGTGTAGTGCTATGTGTAGAACGTCAGTAAGTGCACCTGTTGGGAGGTAGTGCTATGTTTATAACGCCAGTAAATACACCTGTTGGGAGCGCAGTGATATGTGTAGGACGCTAATAAGTACACATGTTCGGAGTGCAGTGCTATGTGAATCTCGGCAGTAAGTACACCTGATGGAAACGAAGTGCTAGGTGTAGGTCGCCAGTAAGTACATCTGATTGGAATAACGTTTTATGTGTAGGACGCCTGTAAGTACACCTGTTGGGAGAGTAGTGCTATGTGCAAGGCGCCATTAAGTACACTTCTTAGGAGTAAAGTGCTATGTGTAGGCCGCCAGAACGTACACCTGTTGGGAGAGCAGTGTTATGTGTAGGACGACAGTAAGTACATCCCATTGGAGTGTTGTCCTATGTGTAGGTCGACAGTAAGTACACATGTTTGCAATGTAGAGCTATTTGTACCACACCAGTAAGTTCACGTGTTGGGAGTGTATAACTATGTGTAGGACGGCAGGACTTATACATGTTGGGAGTTTAGTGCAATGTGTAGGGCACCAATAAGTACAGCTGTTGGAAGTGTACTGCCATGTGTAGGAATGCAGTAAGCACACCTTCTGGGAGTGTAGTGCTATGTGCAGGACACCAGTAAGCAGTCCTGTAGGGAGTGCAGTGGGATGTGTAAGGCTCCAGTAACTACATCTGGTAGGAGTGTAGTGCTATGTGTAGGGCTCCAGAATGTACCCCTGTTGGAAGTGAAGTGCTATGAGTGGGACGTCAGTAAGTACACCTGATTGGTGTGTTGTGCTATATGTAGGCCACCAGTAAGTACGACTGTTTGGAGTGTAGTGCTATGTGTAGCACACCAGTAAGTACACCTGTTGGGAGTGTAGTGCAATGTGTAGGACGCCAGTAAGTACATATGTTGGGAGTGTAGTGCTATGTGTAGGACGCCAGTAAATACACCTGTTAGGACCGTAGTGCTATGTGTTGGACGGCGGTAAGTACACCTGTTGGGAGTGCAGTGCCATGAGTAGGACGCCAGGAAGTACAGCGGTTGGGAGTGTAGTGCTGTAGTGCTACGTGTAGGCCGCCAGTAAGTACACCTGTTTGGAGAGTAGTGGTATGTGTTGAAAGGCAGTAAGTACACCTGTTGGGAGTGTAGTGCTATGTGTAGGTCACCAGTAAGTACACCAGTTGGGAGTGTAGTGCTATGTGTAGAACATCAGTAAGTGCACCTGTTGGGAACGCAGTGATATGTGTAGGACGCAAGTAAGTACACCTCTTAGGAGTGTAGTGCTATGTGCTGGCGTCCTACACATAGCACTACTCTCCTAACAGGTCTACTTACTGATGACCTACACATAGCACTACACTCCCAACAGGTGTACTTACTGGCGTCCTACACATTGCACTACACTCCCAACAGGTGTACTTACAGGCGTGCTACACATAACACTACACTCCAAACAGGTGTACTTATTGGCGTCCTACACATAGCACTACACTCCTAACAGATGTACTTACTGGCGTTCTGAACATAGCACTACACTTCCAACAGGTGTACTTACTGGCGTGCTACACATAGCACTACACTCCAAACAGGTGTACTTACCGGTGTCCTACACATAGCACTTCACTTCCATCAGGTGTACATACTGGCGAACTACACATAGCACTACGCTTCCAACAGGTGCACTTACTGACCTTCTACATATAGCACTACACTCCCAACAGGAGTTTTTACTGGTGTCCTACACATAGCACTGCACTCGGAAAAGGTGTTATTCCTGCAGTCCTACACATAGTACTACTCCCCCAATAGGTGAGCTTACTGGGATCCTACACATAGCATTACACTCCAACCAGTTGTACTTACTGGCGTCCTGCACGTAGCACTACACTCCCAAAATGTGTACTTACAGACGTCCTACATATAGAAATACACTCCGAACAGGTGTCCTTACTGGCGACCTACACATAGCACAACGCTCCCAACAGGTGTACTTACTGACGACCTACATATAGCATGACATTCCCGCAAGGTGGACGTAATGGCGACCTACATATAGCATTTCACTCCTAACAGGTGTACGTACTGTGGCCTTGAACATAGCACTATACTCCCATCAGGTGTACTTACTGGCTTCGTACACATAGCACTACATTCCTAACAGGTGTACTCACTGGCGTCCTACACATAGCACTACACTACTAACAGGTGTACTTACTGGTATCCTACAAATAGCACTACACTCCCAACAGGTGTACTTACAGGCGTCCTACACATAGCACTACACTCTCAACAGGTGTACTTACTGGCGTTCTACACATAGTATTAAGCTCCCAACAGGTGTAATTACTGGCTTCATACACATATCACTACACTCCGAACATGTGTTCTTAGTTGTGTCCTACACATAGCACTGAACTCCAAGCAGGTGTACTTACTGGCCTCCTCCACAAAGCACTGCATTCCCAACATGTGTACTTTCTGATGTTCTACGCAGAGCATTACACTGCCAACAGGTGTAATTAATGGCTTCCTACACATAGCACTACACTCCGAACATGTGTTCTTAGTTGTAAACTACACATAGCACTACATTCCTAACATGCGTAGTTGCTGCGGCCTTACACATAGCACTGCACTCACAACAGCTGTACTTTCTGGTGTACTACTCATAGCACTACACACCCAACAGGTGTACTTACGGGTGTCCTACACATAGAATTACACTCCGAACAGGTGTACTTACAGCCGTCCTACACATAGCACTACACTCCCAAGAGGTGTACTTTCTGGTGTCCTGCACATAGCCTTACACTCCCAGCAGGTCTACTTGCCGACGTCCTACAGTTAGCACTACACTCCTAAAAGGTGTACTTACTGGCGTCCGACACATTGCTCTACAGTCCGAGCAGGCGTACTTACAGGAGTCCTACACACAGCACTATACTCCTAACAGGTGTTCTTACTGGTCTCCTACACATAGCACTACACTCCAAACAGGTGTACTTTCTGGCGTCCTACACATAGCACTACACTCCTAACAGGTGTACTTGCCTGTGTCCTACACATTGCACTAAACTCGCAACATGTGTACTTACTGGCGTCCTAGACATAGCACTACACTCCCAACAGGTGTACTTACTGGTGTCCTACACATTGCACTACACTCCCAACAGGTGTACTTACTGGCCACCTACACATAAAACTTCACTCCCATCATTTGTACTTACTGTCGACCTAAACATAGCACCTCGCTTCCAACAGGTGTACATAATACCGAGATTCACACAGCACAGCACTCCGAACAGGTCTACTTACTAGCGTCCTACTCATATCACTGCGCTCCCAACAGGTGAATTTACTGGCGTCATACACATAGCACTACCCTCCCAACAGGTGTACCTACGAGACTACTACACATAACACTACGCTCACAACAGGTGCACTTACTGACATTCTACACAAAGCACTACACTCTCAACAGGTGTGCTTACTGGTGTCGTACACATAAACCGAGACTCCCAACAGGTGTACTACCTGCCGTCCTGGTGAACTTACTGGCGTCCTACACATATCACTACACTCCAACAGGTGCACTGAGTGGTGTCCTACACATAGCACTGCACTCCAAACAGGTGTACTTACTGGATTCCTACATATAGCACTACTCCCTCAACAGGTGTACCTACTGGCGTACTACGCATAACACTACTCTCCCAGCAGGTGTACTTAGTGGTGTCCTACACATAGCACTACACTCCTAACAGATGTACTTACTGGCGTTCTGAATATAGCACTACACTTCCAACAGGTGTACTTACTGGCGTGCTACACATAGCACTACACTCCAAAGAGGTGTACTTACCGGTGTCCTACACATAGCACTTCACTCCCATCAGGTGTACATACTGGCGACCTACACATAGCACTACGCTTCCAACAGGTGCACTTACTGACCTTCTACATATAGCACTACACTCCCAACAGGAGTTCTTACTGGTGTGCTACACATAGCACTGCACTCGAAAAAGGTGTTATTCCTGCAGTCCTACACATAGTACTACTCCCCCAATAGGTGAGCTTACTGGAATCCTACACATAGCATTACACTCCAACCAGTTGTACTTACTGGCGTCCTGCACATAGCACTACACTCCCAAAATGTGTACTTACAGACGTCCTACATATAGAAATACACTCCGAACAGGTGTCCTTACTGGCGACCTACACATAGCACAACGCTCCCAACAGGTGTACTTACTGACGACCTACATATAGCATGACACTCCCGCCAGGTGGACGTAATGGCGACCTACAAATAGCATTTCACTCCTAACAGGTGTACGTACTGTGGCCTTGCACATAGCACTATACTCCTATCAGGTGTACTTACTGGCTTCCTACACATAGCACTACATTCCTAACAGGTGTACTCACTGGCGTCCTACACATAGCACTACACTACTAACAGGTGTACTTACTGGTATGCTACAAATAGCACTACACTCCCAACAGGTGTACTTACAGGCGTCCTACACATAGCACTACACTCCCAACAGGTGTACTTACTGGCGTTCTACACATAGCATTAAGCTCCCAACAGGTGTAATTACTGGCTTCATACACATATCACTACACTCCGAACATGTGTTCTTAGTTGTGTCCTACACATAGCACTGAACTCCAAGCAGGTGTACTTACTGGCCTCCTCCACCAAGCACTGCATTCCCAACATGTGTACTTTCTGATGTTCTACGCAGAGCATTACACTGCCAACAGGTGTAATTAATGGCTTCCTACACATAGCACTACACTCCGAACATGTGTTCTTAGTTGTATCCTACACATAGCACTACATTCCTAACATGCGTACTTGCTGCGGCCTTACACATAGCACTGCACACACAACAGCTGTACTTTCTGGTGTACTACTCATAGCACTACACACCCAACAGGTGTACTTACGGGTGTCCTACACATAGCATTACACTCCGAACAGGTGAACTTACAGCTGTCCTACATATAGCACTACACTCCCAACAAGTGGACTTACTGGCGTCCTACACATAGCACTACACTCCCAAGAGGTGTACTTTCTGGTGTCCTGCACATAGCCTTACACTCCCAACAGGTCTACTTGCCGACGTCCTACAGATAGCACTACACACCTAAAAGGTGTACTTACTGGCGTCCGACACATTGCTCTACACTCCGAGCAGGCGTACTTACTGGAGTCCTACACACAGCACTATACTCCTAACAGGTGTACTTACTGATTTCCTACACATAGCACTACACTCGCAACAGATGTGCTTACTGGCGTCCTACACATAGCACTACATTCCTAAAAGGTGTACCTACTGGCGTCGTACAACTAGCACTACACTACTAACAGGTGTAATTCCCGTCGTCCTACAAATTGCACTACACTCCCAACAGGGGTACTTACTGGCCTCCTACACATAGCACTACACTCCAAACAGGTGTACTTCTGGCGTCCTACACATAGCACTACACTCCTAACAGGTGTACTTGCCTGTGTCCTACACATTGCATTAAACTCGCAACATGTGTACTTACTGGCGTCCTAGACATAGCACTACACTCCCAACAGGTGTACTTACTGGTGTCCTACACATTGCACTACACTCCCAACAGGTGTTCTTACTGGCCACCTACACATAAAACTTCACTCCCATCATGTGTACTTACTGGCGACCTAAACATAGCACCTCGCTTCCAACAGGTGTACATACTACCGAGATTCACACAGCACAGCACTCCGAACAGGTCTACTTACTAGCGTCCTACTCATATCACTGCGCTCCCAACAGGTGAATTTACTGGCGTCATACACATAGCACTACCCTCCCAACAGGTGTACCTACAAGCCTACTGCACATAACACTACGCTCACAACAGGTGCACTTACTGACGTTCTACACAAAGCACTACACTCTCAACAGGTGTGCTTACTGGTGTCGTACACATAGACCTAGACTCCCAACAGATGTACTACCTGCCGTCCTGTTGAACTTACTGGCGTCCTGCACATATCACTACACTCCAACAGGTGCACTGAGTGGTGTCCTGCACATAGCACTGCACTCCAAACAGGTGTACTTACTGGCTTCCTACATATAGCACTACTCTCTCAACAGGTGTACCTACTGGCGTACTACACATAACACTACTCTCCCAACAGGTGTACGTAGTGGCGTCCTACACATAGCACAACACTCCAAACAGTTGCACTTACTGGCGTCCTCCACATAGCACTACATTCCCAACATGTGTACTTACTGGCGTCCCACACATAGCAATACACTCCGAACAGGTGTACTTACTGGTGTCCTACACATAGCACAACACTCCAAACAGGTGTACTTACTGGCGTCCTCCACATAGCACTACATTCCCAACATGTGTACTTACTGGCGACCTACGCATAGCACTACCCTTCCAACACATACACTTAGTGACGTTCTACATATAGCACTACACTCCCAGCAGGTGAACTTACTGGCGTCCTTCACATAGCACTACACTCGCAACAGATGTACTTACTGGCGTCCTACAAATAGCACTACACTCCTAAAAGGTTTTCTTACTGGAGTCCTACACATACCACTACAGGCCCAACAGGTGTACTTACTGGCGTCCTACACATAGCACTACACTCCTAACAGGTGCAGTTACTGGTGCCCTGCACAAAGCACTACGCTCCCAATATGTGTACTTACTGGCTTCCTACACAAATAACTGCACTCCTGAAAGGTGTACTTATTATGGTGCATGTGCTGGACGCCAGTAAGTAAACCTGGTTGGAGTGTAATGCTATGTGTAGTACACCACTTAGTGCACCTGTTGGTAGTGTAGTGATATATGTAGGACGCCAGTAAGTTCACCTGTTGGGAGTGTAGTACTATGTGTAGGACGGCAGGAAGTACACCTGTTTGGGGTATAGTTCTATGTGTAGGCCACCAGTAAGTACACCTGTTCTGAGTGTAGTGCTATGTGTAGAACGTCAGTAAGTGCACCTGTTGGGAGGGTAGTGCTATGTTTATAACGCCAGTAAATACACCTGTTGGGAGCGCAGTGATATGTGTAGGACGCTAGTAAGTACACATGTTTGGAGTGCAGTGCTATGCAAATCTCGGCAGTATGTACACCTGATGGAAACGAAGTGCTAGGTGTAGGTCGCCAGTAAGTACACCTGATGGGAGTAACGTTTTATGTGTAGGACGCCTGTAAGTACACCTGTTGGGAGAGTAGTGCTATGCGCAAGGCGCCATTAAGTACACTTCTTAGGAGTAAAGTGCTATGTGTAGGCCGCCAGAACGTACACCTGTTGGGAGAGCAGTGTTATGTGTAGGACGACAGTAAGTACATCCCATTGGAGTGTTGTCCTATTGTAGGTCGACAGTAAGTACACATGTTTGCAATGTAGAGCTATTTGTACCACACCAGTAAGTTCACGTGTTGGGAGTGTATAACTATGTGTACGACGGCAGGACTTATACATGTTGGGAGTTTAGTGCAATGTGTAGGGCACCAATAAGTACAGCTGTTGGGAGTGTAGTGCCATGTGTAGGAATGCAGTAAGCACACCTTCTGGGAGTGTAGTGCTATGTGCAGGACACCAGTAAGCACTCCTGTAGGGAGTGCAGTGGGATGTGTAAGGCTCCAGTAAGTACATCTGTTAGGAGTGTAGTGCTATTTGTAGGGCTCCAGAATGTACCCCTGTTGGGAGTGAAGTGCTAAGAGTGGGACGTCAGTAAGTACACCTGATTGGTGTGTTGTGCTATGTGTAGGCCGCCAGTAAGTACGACTGTTTGGGGTGTAGTGCTATGTGTAGCACACCAGTAAGTACACCTGTTGGGAGTGTAGTGCAATGTGTAGGACGCCAGTAAGTACACATGTTGGGAGTGTAGTGCAATGTGTAGGACGCCAGTAAGTACACCTGATAGGACTGTAGTGCTATGTGTTGGACGGCGGTAAGTACACCAGTTGGGAGTGCAGAGCTATGTGTAGGACGCCAGGAAGTACAGCGGTTGGGAGTGTAGTGCTGTAGTGCTACGTGTAGGCCACCAGTAAGTACACCTGTTTGCAGTGTAGTGGTATGTGTTGGAAGGCAGGAAGTACACCCGTTGGGAGTGTAGTGCTATGTGTAGGTCACCAGTAAGTACACCAGTTGGGAGTGTAGTGCTATGTGTAGAACATCAGTAAGTGCACCTGTTGGGAACGCAGTGATATGTGTAGGACGCAAGTAAGTACACCTCTTAGGAGTGTAGTGTTATGTGCTGGCGTCCTACACATAGCACTACTCTCCTAACAGGTCTACTTACTGATGTCCTACACATAGCACTACACTCCGAACCGGTGTACTTACTGGCGTCCTACACATTGCACTACACTCCCAACAGGTGTACTTATAGGCGTGCTACACATAACACTACACTCCAAACAGGTGTACTTACTGGCGTCCTACACATAGCACTACACTCCTAACAGATGTACTTACTGGCGTTCTGAACATAGCACTACACTTCCAACAGGTGTACTTACTGGCGTGCTACACATAGCACTACACTCCAAACAGGTTTACTTACCGGTGTCCTACACATAGCACTTCACTCCCACCAGGTGTACATACTGGCGACCTACACATAGCACTACGCTTCCAACAGGTGCACTTACTGACCTTCTACATATAGCACTACACTCCCAAAAGGAGTTCTTACTAGTGTCCTACACATAGCACTACACTCGAAAAAGGTGTTATTCCTGCAGTCCTACACATAGTACGTCTCCCCCAATAGGTGAGCTTACTGGAATCCTACACATAGCATTACACTCCAACCAGGTGTACTTACTGGCGTCCTGCACATAGCACTACACTCCCAAAATGTGTACTTACAGACGTCCTACATATAGAAATACACTCCGAACAGGTGTCCTTACTGGCGACCTACACATAGCACAACGCTCCCAACAGGTGTACTTACTGACGACCTACATATAGCATGACACTCCCGCCAGGTGGACGTAATGGCGACCTACACATAGCACTTCACTCCTAACAGGTGTACGTACTGTGGCCTTGCACATAGCACTACACTCCCATCAGGTGTACTTACTGGCTTCCTACACATAGCACTACATTCCTAACAGGTGTACTCACTGGCGTCCTACACATAGCACTGCACTACTAACAGGTGTACTTACTGGTATCCTACAAATAGCACTACACTCCCAACAGGTGTACTTACAGGCGTCCTACACATAGCGCTACACTCCCAAAAGGTGTACTTACTGGCGTTCTACACATAGCATTAAGCTCCCAACAGGTGTAATTACTGGCTTCATACACATATCACTACACTCCGAACATGTGTTCTTAGTTGTGTCCTACACATAGCACTGAACTCCAAACAGGTGTACTTACTGGCCTCCTCCACAAAGCATTGCATTCCCAACATGTGTGCTTTCTGATGTTCTACGCATAGCATTACACTGCCAACAGGTGTAATTACTGGCTTCCTACACATAGCACTACACTCCGAACATGTGTTCTTAGTTGTATCCTACACATAGCACTACATTCCTAACAGGCGTACTTGCTGCGGCCTTACAAATAGCACAGCACTCACAACAGGTGTACTTTCTGATGTACTACTCATAGCACTACACACCCAACAGGTGTACTTACGGGTGTCCTACACATAGCATTACACTCCGAACAGGTGTACTTACAGCCGTCCTACACATAGCACTACACTCCCAAGAGGTGTACTTTCTGGTGTCCTGCACATAGCCTTACACTCCCAACAGGTCTACTTGCCGACGTCCTACAGTTAGCATTACACTCCTACGAGGTGTACTTACTGGCGTCCGACACATTGCTCTACACTCCGAGCAGGCGTACTTACTGGAGTCCTACACACAGCACTATACTCCTAACAAGTGTTCTTACTGGTCTCCTACACATAGCACTACACTCCAAACAGGTGTACTTTCTGGCGTCCTACACATAGCACTACACTCCTAACAGGTGTACTTGCCTGTGTCCTACACATTGCACTAAACTCGCAACATGTGTACTTAATGGCGTCCTAGACATAGCACTACACTCCCAACATGTGTACTTACTGGTGTCCTACACATTGCACTACACTCCCAACAGGTGTACTTACTGGCCACCTACTCATAAAACTTCACTCCCATCATGTGTACTTACTGGCGACCTAAACATAGCACCTCGCTTCCAACAGGTGTACATACTAACGAGATTCACACAGCACAGCACTCCGAACAGGTCTACTTACTAGCGTCCTACTCATATCACTGCGCTCCCAACAAGTGAATTTACTGGCGTCATACACATAGCACTACCCTCCCAACAGGTGTACCTACAAGCCTACTACACATAACACTACGCTCACAACAGGTGCACTCACTGACGTTCTACACAAAGCACTACACTCTCAACAGGTGTGCTTACTGGTGTCGTACACATAGACCTAGACTCCCAACAGGTGTACTACCTGCCGTCCTGGTGAATTTACTGGCGTCCTACACTTATCACTACACTCCAACAGGTACACTGAGTGGTGTCGTACTCATAGCACTGCACTCCAAACAGGTGTACTTACTGGCTTCCTACATATAGCACTACTCTCTCAACAGGTGTACCTACTGGCGTACTTCGCATAACACTACTCTCCCAACAGGTGTACTTAGTGGTGTCCTACACATAGCACAACACTCCAAACAGTTGTACTTACTGGGTCCTCCACATAGCACTACATTCCCAACATGTGTACTTACTGGCGTCCTACACATAGCAATACACTCCGAACAGGTGTACTTACTGGTGTCCTACACATAGCACAACACTCCAAACAGGTGTACCTACTGGCGTCCTCCACATAGCACTACATTCCCAACATGTGTACTTACTGGCGTCCTACACATAGCACTACACTCCCAACAGGTGCACTTACTGCCGTCCAACACAGAGAACTACACTCCCAAAAGGTGTACTTACTGGCGTCCTACCCCTAGCACTACACTCCCAACAGGTGTACTTAGTTTTATCCTACACATAGCACTACATTCCTAACAGACGTACTTACTGCGGCCTTACACATAGCACTGCACTCACAACAGGTGTACTTTCTGGTGTCCTACTCATAGCACTACACTCCCAACAGGTGTACTTACTGGCGTCCTACTCATGCCTCTAACCTCCTAACAGATGTACTTACTGGTGGCCTACACAATGCATTACACTCCCGATAGGTGTACTTTCTGCCGTCCTGCACATAGAACTACACTCCCAACAAGTGTACTTACATCCTTCCTACACATAGCACTACACTCCCAACATGTGTACTTACTGCCGTCCTACACATAGCACTGCACTCCCAAAAGGGGTACTTACTGGTGTCCTACGCATATCACTACACTCCCAACAGGGGAACTTTCTGGTGTCCTGAACATAGCACTACACTCCGAACAGGTGTACTTACAGGCGTCTAACACATCGCAGTACACTCCCAACAGGTGAAGTTACTGGCGTCCAACACATGGCACTAAGCTCCCAACAGGTGTACTTAGTGGCATCCTACAAATAGCACTACAGTCCCAACAGGTGTACTTACTGGCGTCCTACACATAGTACTACACTCCCAACAGGTGTACTTGCTTGCGTCCAACACATAGCTATAAGCTCTCAACAGGAGCACTTACCGCATTCCTGCACATAGCACTACTCTCCCAACAGGTGTGCTTACTAACGTACTACACGTCGCACTACGCTCCCAACAGGTGTACTTACTGAAGTCCAACACATAGCACTACAGTCCCAACAAGTGTACTCAGTGGTGTCCTACGCATAGCACTACACTCCAAACAGGAGTATTTACCTACGTCCTACACATAGCCCTACATCCACATGTGTACTTACTGGCGTCCGACACAGTGTAATACACTCCGAACAGGTGTACGTACTGACATCCTCCACATAGCACTACACTCCACCAGGTGTATTTACTGGCGTCCTACACATAGCACTACACTCCTAACATGTGAACTTTCTGATGTCCTACACATAGCACTACACTCCTTACAGGGGTACTTACTGGCGTCCTACACATAGCACTACACTCCCAACAGGTGTACTTACTGCCGCCCCACACATAGCACTACACTCCCAACAGGTGTACTTACAGGCGTCCTACATATAGCACTACACTCCCAACAGGTGTTCTTAGTGGTATCCTATACATAGCACTACATTCCTAGCAGGCGTACTTACTGCGGCCTTGCACATAGCACGGCACTCACAACAGGAGTACTTACTGGTGTCCTACTCATCGCACTACACTCCCAACAGGCGTACTTACCGGCGCCCTACGCATAGCACTGAACTCATCACTCTTGAACATACTGGTGTCCTACTCATAGCACTACACTCCCAACAGGTGTACTTACTTCCGTCCTGCACATAGCACTACACTCCCAAAAGGTGTACGTACTAGCACTACACTCCCTACATGTGCACTTACTGGCGTCCTACATATAGCACTACACTTCCAACGGGTGTACTTACTGCCGTCCTACACATAGCATAACACTCCCAAAAGGTGTACTTACTGGCGTCCTAAGCATAACGCTTTACACCAAACAGGTGAACTTACTGACGTCCAACACAGAGCACTACACTCCCAACAGGCGTAATCAACAGTTGTACTTACTGGCGGCTTAGACACAGCAGTACACTCCCAACAGGTGTACTTACTGGTGTCCTACATATAGCACTACGTTCCTAACAGGTGTATTTACTGGTGTCCTACACATGGCACTACCCTCGAAACAGGTGTACTTACTGGCGACCTAGACATAGCACTACACTCCCAACAGGTGTACTTCCTGGTCTACTACACATAGCACTACTCTCCCAACAGGTGAAATCACTCACGACCTAAAAATAGCACTAAACTCCCAACAGGTGTACTTGCTGGCGTCTTAAATATAGCACTACACTCCTAACTTGTGTACTTACTAGTGTCCTAAACATAGAACTACACTCGCAACAGGTGTACTTATTGGCGTCCTAGACATAGTACTACACTCCCATCAGGGGTACTTACTGGTATCCTACACATAGCATAAGGTTCCAAACAGGTGTACTTACTGGAGTCCTACACATAGCACTACACTCCCAACAGGTGAACTTACTGGCGTCCAGCACTTAAAAGTTCACTCCCATCAGGTGTACTTACTGGCGCCTTACACATAGCACTGCACTCCCAACAGGTGTACTTTCTGGTGTCCTACAGATAGCACTACACTCCTAGCAGGTGTACTTACTGCCGTACTACACATAGCACCGCACTCCCAACGGATGAATATGCTGGCGTCCTACACATAGTACTAAAGTCCAAATATGGGTACTTACTGGTGTCCGACACATAGAACTACACTCCCAACAGGTGAACTTACTGGCGTCCTATACATAGCACTACACTCCGAACAGGTGTACTTTCTGGCGTCCCACACATAGCACTACACTCGCAACAGGTGTACTTACTGGTGTCCTACACATAGCACTACCCTCGAAACAAGTGTACTTACTGGCGTCCTACACATAGCACTACACTCCCAACAGGTGTACTTACTGGTGTCCTACACATAGCATTACGCTCCAAACAGGTGTACTTACTGGAGTCCTACACATAGCACTACACTCCCAACAGTTGTACTTAGTGGCGTCCTACACTTAAAAGTTCACTCCTATCAGGTGTACTTACTGGCGACCTACACATAGCAATGCACACCCAACAGGTGTACGTTCTGGCGTCCTATACATAGCACTACACTCCCAACAGGTATACTTACTGGGGCCTTGCACATAGCACTGCACTCCCAACAGGTGTACTTACTGGTGTCCTACAGATAGCACTACACTCCCAGCAAGTGTACTTACTGCCGTCCTACACATAGCACCGCACTCCCAACAGGCGTACTTACTGGCGTTCTGCACTTAGTACTAAACTCCTAACATGGGTACTTACTGGAGTCTTACACATCGCACTACATTCCTAAAAGGCGTACTTATTGTGGCCTTACACATAGCACGGCACTCACAACAGGTGTACTTACTGGTGTCCTACTCATAGCACTACACTCCCAACAGGTGTACTTACCGGCGCCCTACACATAGCACTGAACTCATAACTCTTGTACTTACTGGTGTCCTACTCATAGCACTACACTCCCAACAGGTGTACTAACTGCCGTCCTGCACATAGCAAAACACTCCCAAAAAGTGTTCTTACTAGTACTACACTCCCTACAAGTGCACTTACTGGCTTCCTACACATAGCACTACACTCCAATCGGGTGTACTTAAGCCGTCCTACACATAGCATAACACTCCCAAAAGGTGTACTTACTGGCGTCCTAAGCATAACACTATACACCAATGAGGTGCATTTACTGGCGTCCAATACATAGAACTACACTCCCAACAGGTGTAAGTAACAGGTGTACTTACTGGCGTCCTAGACATAGCAGTACATTCCCAACAGGGGTACTTACTGGTGTCCTACACATAGCACTACGCTCCTAACATGTGTACTTACTGGTGTCCTACACATGGCACTACCCTCGCAACAGGTGTACTTACTGGCGTCCTAGACATAGCCCTACACTCCCAACAGGTGTACTCCCTGGTGTCCTACACATAGCACTACGTTCCCATCAGGTGTAATTACTCACGTCCTACACATAGCACTAAACTCCCAACAGGTGTACTTACTGGCGTCCTACACATAGCACTACACTCCTAACAGGTGTACTTACTGGTGTCCTACACATAGCACTACACTCCCAACAGGTGTACTTACAGGTTTCCTACACATAAAATTACGCTCCAAACAGGTGTACTTACTGCACTCCAACACATAGCACTACACTCCCAACAGGTGTACTTATAGTCGTCCTACACTTAAAACTTCACTCCCATCAGATGTACTAAGTGGCGACCTACACATAGCACTGCACTCCCAACAGGTGTACGCTCTGGCGTCCAACACATACCACTACATTCCTAACAAGTGTTCTTACTGGCGCCTTACACATAGCACTGCACTCCCAACAGGTGTACTTACCGGTGTCCACCACATAGTACTACTCTCCTAGCAGGTGTACTTACTGCAGTCCTACACATAACACTACACCCCCAGCAGGTGTACTTACTGGTGCCCTACACATAGCACTACACTCCCAACATGGGCACTTACTGGTGCCCTACACATAGCACTACACTCCCAACAGGTGTACTTTATGCCGTCCTACACATTGACTAAGCTCCCAACAGGTGTACTTTATGCCGTCCTGCGCATTGTACTAAACTGCCAACAGGTGAACTTACTGGCGTCCTGCACGTAGCACTACACTCCCGCCAGGTCTTCTTACTGGCGTTCTGCAAATAGCACTGCACTCCCAACAGGTGTACTTTCTGGCGTCCCACACATAGCACTACACTCGCAACAAGTGTACTTACTGGCGTCCTACACATAGCACTACCCTTTTAAAAGGTGTACTTTCTGGCGTCCTACACATAGCACTACACTCCCAACAGGTATACTTACCGGCGTCCTACACATAGCACTACACTCGTAACAGGTGTACTTACTGGTGTCCTACACGTAGCCCTACCCTCGCAACAGGTGTACTTACTGGCGTCCTAGACATAGCACAGCACTCCCAACTGGTGTACTTACTGGTGTCCTACACATAGCATTACGCTCCAAACAGGTGTACTTACTGGAGTCCTTCGCATAGCACTACACTCCAAACAGGTGTATTACTGTCGTCCTACGCTTGAAAGTTCACTCCCATCGAGTGTAGTTACTGGCGACCTACATATAGCAGTCCACACCCAACAGGTGTACGTTCTGGCTTCATATACGTAGCACTACACTCCCAACAGGTGTACTTACTGCGCGTTAAACATAGCACTGCACTCCCAACAGGTGTACCTACTGGTGTGCTACAGATAGCACTACACTCCCAGCAGGTGTACTTTCTGCCGTCCGACACAGCACTGCACTCCCAACAGGTGTACTTACTGGCGTCCTACACATAGTGCTAAACTCCCAACATGGGTACTTACTGGTGTCCTACACATAGCACTGCACTCCCAACAGGTGTACTTCATGCCATCCTACACATTGTACTACACTTCCAACAGGTGAACTTACTGGCGTCCAACACATAGCACTTTACTCCCAACAGGTATACTTACTGGCGAGCCACACATAGCCCAATACTCGCAACAGGTGTACTTACTGGCGTCCTACACATAACACTACACTTTTAAAAGGTGTACTTGCTAGCGTCCTCGACATAGCACAACACTCCCGACAGGTATACTTATTGGCGTCCTACACATAGTACTAAACTTCCAACATAGGTACGTACTGGTGCCCTACACATAGCACTACACTCCCAACAGCTTTACTTCATGCCGTCCTTCACATAGTACTACACTCCCAACAGGTATACTTACTGGCGTTCTGCACATAGCACTACACTCCCAACTGGTGTACTTACTAGTGTACTACACATATCACTACTCTCCCAACAGGTACACTTACTGGCGTCCCACACATAGCACTACACTCGAAACAAGTGTATTTACTTGCGTCCTACTAATAGCACTACACTTTTAAAAAGTGGAATTTCTGGCGTCCTGCACATAGAACTATACACAAAGAACTTAATCAAGCACCGCCCCATTTTTCCTGATTGTTGTGACAAAACCCGGTCATTATAACATCATGACGTTTGTATGGCAACAAATGGTATGATATTCTGATACTTCATAATCCTAGCTAAACATAAAACACAACAATGATTGCAATGTGTAACACTTTACTGTAATTTTGGCAGACAAACATGAACATTGGTTTTGCAGGAAATTCCACCCTGTTGTAAGTTTTGTGATACAAAGTACCAAAATGGAGATAATGATTGATTAGCGATTGCTAAATGTTCAGTAGCATTGTAAGCCAACAATTAGCAACAATATTGTCAATAGCGTGTGAATCCGCCGTGTGCACGGATGACTGCGTCTACCCTCCTCCTCATGCGTGAGATGAGTCTCCTGATTCGCTAAAGAGGTAACTGCTGCCACTCATGGTGTATAGCTGCTTCCAAACCGGCCAAATGTCGTGGAGGTGGGTCCAGTGCTTGCACTCTGCGTCCAATCATATCCCAAATGTGCTGCAGTGGATTGAGATCAGGACTCATTGCAGGCCATGGCAGTTTAGTAATCGCGTTGTTGTCAAGAAAAGTTTTCACAAGTCGAGAACGGTGGGGTCGAGCATTGTCGTCCATGAACACAGGGCGAGTGGCCAATGGATGGTTGTAAAAATGGGGAACAAGAACAGGTTGCAGAATGTCCCGGATGTAACGATCGCCATTGAGATTGCCTTGCACAGTTACCAAATCAGACTTACAATCATGGGACACGCATCCCCAGACCATAACTGATCCGCCACCGAATGGGACTGACGCTTGGACGTTCTTTGGCACATATGCAGTATTTTTGGTTCTCCAAACACGCTGACGTCCGTCAGTAACGTTGAGCAAAAACCGACTTTCGTCCGACCAGTGGACCATCCTCCATGACGTAAGATTCCAGTGACGTCGGGCTAGACACCATTCCAAACGAGCTCTTTCATGCCGGTTGGTCAACGCTGGCCGCTTAATCACTCGCCTTGCCTTGAGACCTATTGCCTTCAATCTGTTTCTCGCTGTTCTCTTGCAAAGGGGTCTGTTGGGGAGCCATAGCTGCTTCAGAACACCACTACTGGAGAACGGCTGACGTCGAACAAGACGTGCAAGGTAACGATCCTCAACTCGACTAGTCTTACGTGGATGACCTGGTCTCGGTCTGTCCTTTACATGGTCAGTTTGGCGATGTTTCTGAATAAGACGGCTTACTACAGTGTGGTTAATGTCCAGTTGCCGTCCAATTGCTCTACAAGACATTCCCGTTGACTTCATGCCAATAATCTGCCATCTGGTAGCCGCAGTGTATCTCCTTCGAGCAATCTCGAAAGTGAATGCCTCAATCATTGAAACTATCACACTTTTATACAGAATCCAGAAGGATTTGAAAGTGCTATTTGAGAAAATCATGGGTGATGTGTTGCACGCGCATGTAGTGGTGTGTTTGTGCGACTGACCAAACAACAAACCCCACCAATATTGCGAGGGAATGCAGTTCGATTCCAATTTACATCTACCATTTCCAAATTTCGATTATGAATTTTGATGCAATAAAAAATGCTGGGTGGTGCTTGATTAAGTTCTTTGTGTATACATTCCCAACAGGTATACTTACCGGCGTCCTACACATACCACTACACTCCTAACAGGTGTGCTTACTGGTGTCCTACACATAGCACTACACTCCCAACAGGTGTACTTACTGGTGTCCTACACATAGCTCTGCACTCCTAAAAGGTGTACTTTCTGGTGTCCTACGCATAGCACTACACTTCTAACAGGTGTACTTCCTGTCGTCCTACAAATAGCACTACACTGCCAACCGGTGTACTCACTGGAGTCCTACACATAGCACGACACTCCAATCAGGTGTACTTACTGGCGTCCCACACATAGCACTGCACTCCCAACAGGTGTACGTCCTGGCGTCCTACACATACCACTACATTCCTAACAGGTGTCCTGACTGGCGCCTTATACATAGCAAAGCACTCCCAACAGGTGTACTTACTGTTGTCCTCTACATAGTACTACACTCCTAGCAGGATTACTTACTGCAGTCCCACACATAAGACTACACTCCCAACAGGTGTACTTACTTGCGTCCTACACGTAGTACTAAACTCACAACATGGGTACTTACTGGTGCCCTACACAAAGCACTACACTCCCAACAGGTGTACTTTATGCCGGCTTGCACATTGTACTAAACTCTCAACAGGTGAACTTACTGGCATCCTAAACGTAGCATTACACTCCCGCCAGGGCTTCTTACTGGCGGTCTGCAAAAAGCTCTACACACCCTACAGGTGTACTTACTGGTGTTCTAAACATAGCACTACACTCCTAACAGGTGTACTTACTGGTGTCCTACACATATCACTACACTCCCATCAGGTGTACTTACTGGCTGCCTACAAATATCACTACACTCCCAACAGGTGTACTTACTGGCGTCCTACACATAGCACTACACCCCAACAGGTGTACTTACTGGCGCCCAACACATAGCATTAAGGACCCAACAGGTGTACCTAGTGGTATCCTACAAATATCCTACAAATAGTACTACACTCCCGACGGGTGTACTTTCTGGCCTCCGACACATAGCACTACAATCCAAACAGGTGTACTTACTGGCGTCCTACACATAGCACTACACTCCCAACAGGTGTACCTTATTTATTGGGGTTTAATGACACTTCGATAGCCAGGGTCACTTCATGTCGGACAGTTTTACAGGTGGGAAAAGCCAGAGAGAACCACAGAGCAATTACAAACATCTAACGTACAAACAGCACACACGCTGGGTTAGCATTGGTTGAAGACAAGTGTACGATTGACATGCAGTATGCCTCGGTACGCAATGGCACTACGTGGGCAGTGGGAATGAAGTGTATTGCCCAAGGAAACAAAGTGGTTGCCACAGGTGGTATTTGATAGAGGACCCTTTGGCTTACAGCCTTCACGTCTAAGTACTGAGCCCTTTAACCTTCACAACTGTATAGTACCAGCTAAAACATTTTGTAGAATGACCACATGAAAATTTCACAAGTACATAGTTTCATTATTAGTTTGTGATATTTGTTTTTGCTGTACAGCGGAACCCTGTTAATTGAAGATCCACTTTGCCAATAACATTATTCAATTAGCAGGAGTATTCAATTAACAGGGATTGTGTCACTTTCTTGTATTCCAGAGATAAACTTAGCATTTATTCTATTATATTTTGTTTGACAGAGCTCCATGAGCTCTGTCAAACAAGATTTAATAGATTAAATGCCTGTATTGAATGTACTGAGGCCAAATTGGTCTATAACCAAAGGAAAACTGGGAAGAGTCAGGGCAATTTCTCAACATGTTACAAGATTTTTTATTCAATTAACAGGAGATTACTCTATATCCTATATTCAATTACCAGGTCAAATTTCTACTGGAGGTAAATGGTTTTGTGTTAGGAAATTATATTCTATTAACAGGGATACAGTTAAAACTAGAAGTCCTAACATGAAATGCGCACAAATAGCATAGATTTGCGCGTTAATCTATGCGTTATGACCATAGTAAGGCTATCATATTCTGTACATATGGCCTGTGCACAAGCAATGTTTCAGCCAATGGACCTCCGGGTAACCCGGAGGTCCATTGGCAGAAACATTGCCTGTGTTTACTATGAGTAATCAGGAGAACCTGCCATGCTTTGGATGCCATTCGATATGGCAATTGCGCGCAATTCCTACGCGCAATTGAGCCTAGATAAGCGCACAATTCGGGACAGGACTTCTAGTTTCAACTGTATACAATTAAGATATATCCAATTAAGTGGGCACAAGTGTTAACACCCCCCCCCCCCCCCCCCACACACACACACACCAATTAAAACCATCATTCAAAGGTCTTGGATTCAGCAAATTTGATTTCTTTATTTATTGGGTTTAACAACAATTTTTACAGCCAGGGCCACCACATCAGTTTTACTAGGGGAGAAACCCAGCCAGAGCACCCAGAGAGAACTACCGACAAGCAACTGTCAGCTTCTCAACATTGTAACTCCAAGCAAGCAGGGTTAGCATTGGTTGAAGACAAGTGCACCATCAATGTGCAGTACGCCTTATTTCAGTTGCTGCAATTGGGAGTCGAGCTGAGAACCTCTCACAGCTTGTTTTGGGAAGGTTTTTTTTGTTCCAGCTTCATTAAGGTTTGTTTCATATCACACTTGTAATTTTGTCATAATTAGTAATCATAAATCCTTAACATAAAACAATAAAAAAAATGCATAGAATATTTTAAAAAAAAAATTCTGTGAGGATTTGAGCTCAAGAGCTGATGACATTCGACCACGACTGAGACCGAATATTCTAAGAAAAAGTATGAGGGCTGAATCTTCCTGAGACTGAATCTTCATGAACCCCTTTTTTTCAAACTAAATTGCCCATTACTTATAAAGCACCATAACTAAGGCAAAAACAATACTATGAAATTTCCAAGTCTGAAATTCTATAAATTCCAAATAAATTTACACAAATTATATAGCAAAATGAAGGATGTGGTGTATAGTATGTGTGCATCTCACACACTGACACACAGTCGCCATCAGACATCAGCGGATCCTGCAAGTGTGCTATCGGTACCATATTTGTACCATAATTGATAATAATAAAATAATATTTCATAAGAACAACAAACACAGGAATTCAAAATGCAGCCTCAAGGCAGCATGGTGGTGAATGCCAATGCTGTCCCATTGTCCTTGAAAGGGGGAGTCCTTTACAAAATAGGTTTTTGTTTTGTGATACTCTGGATACTCCCCATTTTTAGCTCAGCTTTGACAAAGTCATATTTAAGGTTGTGTCATAGCCCGTTGTCCGTCTGTTTGGGAACAACAATTCAATACGACTCGGGCTTCCGTCTGATTGGGAACAACAATTCAATACGACTCGGGCTAGAGGTTGTATTTATGAACCGATCTTTACGAAACTTCTTGGGTACCTTTGTTATCACCGTGGGATGAGAACGAGTGTTTTTTGGGTGCGGTCCAAAATGCAAGATGGCCTCCAGCAGCCATTTTGTACAGAAATTAGTGCAATCAGTGTTTTGTACAGAACTTCTGTATGAAAGTTCTGATTTGAACAAATTTCTGTATGAATGTTTAGTAACATGGAGTACATCACATATAATACAGGTTTTTTTCTCGTGCTGAAATTATGCAAATTAGATGAACTTTAATTTATTCAGTGCTACTTACATGTATACCTAGTAAGTGCACATGCCAATACGGCTCGGGCTAGGCTGTATTTATGAACTGATCTTCATGAAACTTCTTGGGTACCTTTGCTATCACCTTGGGATGAGAATGAGTGTTTTTGGGTGCGGCCCAAAATTCAATATGGCTACCAGTGGCCATTTTGTACCGAAATTAGGTACAATCAGTTTTTTGTACAGAACTTCTATACAACTTGGGCTAGAGGCCGTAATTATGAATCGATCTTTACAAAATTTCTTGGGTGCCTTTGTTATCACCATGGGGTTAGAATGAGTGTTTTTTTTTTTTTTGGGGGGGGGGGGGGAGTCCAAAATTCTAGATGGCCGCTGGCAGCTATTTTGTACTGAAAATGAAATTACTGCAATCAGTTTTTTGTACAGAACTTCTGTATGAAAGTTCTGATTTGAATAAATTTGTGTATGATTGTTTAGTAACATGGAATACATCACATAAAATACAGGTTTTTTTCTTGTACAGAAATTATGCAAATTAGACAAACTTTGATTTATTCAGTACTACTTATACACAGTAAGTACACATGTCAATACGGTTCGGGCTAGGGGCTGTATTTATGAACCGATCTTCACCAAGCTTCTTGGGTACCTTTGTTATCACCTAGGGACGAGAATGAGTGTTTTGGGGTGCGATCCAAAATTCAAGATGGCTGCCAGAGGCCATTTTGTACCAAAATTAGATACAATCAGTTTTTGTACACAACTTCTATACGGCTCAGGCTAGAGGCTAGAGCCCGTATTTATACACCAATCTTTACGAAACGTCTTGGGTACCTTTGTTATCACCGTGGAATGAGAGCGAGTGTTTTTGGGTGCAGTTCGAAATTCAAGATGGCCACTAGCAGCCATTTTGTACCAAAATTAGTGCAATCAGTTTTTTGTACAGAACTTGGGATGAGAATGAGTGTTTTTGGGTGCAGTCCAAAATTCAAGATGGCTACCAGTGGCCATTTTGTACTGAAATTAGGTACAATCAGTTTTTTGTACAGAACTTCTATACAACTTGGGCTAGAGGCCGTATTTATGAACCGATCTTTACGAAATGTCTTGGGTACCTTTGTTATCACCATGATGTTAGAATGAGTGTTTTGGGGGGAGTCCAAAATTCTAGATGGCCGCCGGCAGCTATTTTGTACTGAAATTACTGCAATCAGTTTTTTGTACGGAACTTCTGTATGAAAGTTCTGATTTGAATAAATTTTTGTATGATTGTTTAGTAACATGGAATACATCACATAAAATACAGGGTTTTTTTCTTGTACAGAAATTATGCAAATTAGATGAACTTTGATTTATTCAGTGCTGCTTATACACAGTAAGTACACATGTCAATACGGATTGGGCTAGGGGCTGTATTTATGAACGTATCTTCACCAAGCTTCTTGCATACCTTTGTTATCACCTAGGGACGAGAACGAGTGTTTTGGGGTGCGATCCAAAATTCAAGATGGCTGGCAGTGGCCATTTTGACCAAAATTAGGTCCAATCATTTTTTTGTACACAACTTCTATACGGCTCAGGCTAGTGGCCGTATTTATGAACCGATCTTTACGAAACGTCTTGGGTACTTTTGTTATCACCGTGGGATGAGAGCGAGTGTTTTTGGGTGCAGTTCGAAATTCAAGATGGCCACTAGCAGCCAATTTGTACTAAAATTAGTGCGATCAGTTTTTTTGTACAGAACTTCTGTATGAAAGTTCTGATTTGAATAAATTTTTGTATGAATGTTTAGTAACATGGAATACAGTTAAAACTAAAAGTCCTGTCCTGAAATACGCACAAATAGCACGTCGATATGCGTGTTAATCTACGCGATATGACCATAGTAAGGCAATCAAATGCTGTAAATATGGCCTTGCACAAGCAATGTTTCAGCCAATAGACCTCCGGGTAACCCGGAGGTCCATTGGCAGAAACATTGCCCGTGTTTGCTATAAGTAACCAGGAGAACCTGCCGTGTTTTGGATGCCATTCGATATGACAATTGCGCGCAATTCATACGCGCAATTAAGCCTAGATAAGCACACATTTCGTGACAGGACTTCTAGTTTTAACTGTACATCACAAAAAATACTGTATAATACAGGTTTTTTTCTCTTGCAGAAATTATGCAAATTAGATGACCTTTAATTTATCAGTGCTACTTATACACTGTAAGTGCACATGTCAATACGCTAAGTCTGGAGGCTGTATTTATGAACCGATCTTCATGAAACTCCTGGGGTACCTTTGTTATCACCTTGGGATGAGAACGAGTGTTTTTGGGGTGTGGTGACCCGATATTAAAGATGGCTGCCAGCTTTCACACTGTTGCTCACTGAGGTGAAGTCACTTTACCATAACCAAGCTACCTACTAAATACCAAAGGGAAGATTTTTCAGCGCACACTTATTACTTCAGCACCCATAATTCTCAAATATGGCATTAAAACCAATCACATACTAGTACTGCTTAAATCTATTTACATAATCAGAATACACCATCAGGGGTGCATTAGCTCAGTAGGTAGAGGTGCAGACTGCAAGCCGAGAGATCCTCGGTTCGAATCCCACCTGCAGCAACAGCTTTGTGTCCTTGGGCAAGACACTTCACCCCTACTACCCATGTGGGGGCAAGGTATGCTGTTTACTAAGGCATACTGCATGTTCTTGGTGCACCTGTCTTCAAACAAGGCTAACCGTGCTTGTGTAGTATGTTGGGGAGCTCACAGTTGCTTGCCATTGCTCAGTGGTTCTCCTGGGTACTCTAGTTTCCTCCATCCATAAAACTGCCATGGTCACAATAAGCTGTTGTGCAGATAAATGTGACCTTAAACACCAATAAATAAATAATAAAAAGAACACACCACCTCATACCCGTTTCACTCCTGTTTTCCTTCACCTTGGTATCCCTCGGTTACCTCGGTGTTTAGTATGCCCGCCAGAAAAGGAGTGATTTCTTTTTCTAAAAGAGCAAAACAAGAAACGGTAATTTTTAACAGGTAGTTACGAAATAATTTTCATGAAGCGCACAATTTTATGTTAGTTAATAGCTGAAAAAAAATGCAGGGTGATATTTGCAAATCTTATTTTATTACTGGCACCAGGTACTGGTAATATCAATACTTGATCAAGTGTCTGACAAAGCTCATTATACTATTCCAATATGTTAGCTACTGTACATAAGCACACAATTTGATGTTAGTTTACCATTATATTGGTGCTAAGCCAGGATATCTAAGTTACATGTAGGGGCAAGAGTAATACATGTATCTAGTGGGAGTCATAAAGAATATGATGCACAGAATCACCTGAGCCACATAGCAGTGAGATAGGGGTGAGGACAAGAGGGTGTGTGATCCTCTCATCAGTGGAGCGGTCTGGTGCACCCCCCCCCCCCCAAAAAAAAAAAAAACAACAAAATTTGAAATTCAAGACAGTAAAACACAATTACCTTGACTCTGTGCTGCTGTGTACTGGTCACTTTCTGTGGGTGGGCAATATTTCTGCGGATGCAATGATATTAGTTTTCAAACATTGTTTACATCAATAATCGTCAAACATTTAATTAATGAACCACAGGATACAGTTCGGTGCTTCATTAATTAAAATTTTATTGATGATGATTTTCTATTACCTGGAAAAAACATGCATGGACATCATGCACTGCCCATGCAAGGATTATGACCAGCAACTGTACTGTATGTTTGTGTCACTGCTATGAGAAGGGACTAATCTAAATGGGTGGGTGTGTTTACAAATATTCATATTTTTTAACACCTGATAACAAAGTAACATAAGTTTATAAACAACCACACAATTGACTTTTAATTACAATACTCCTAATTCCTATTAAACATATATGAATGTTTATTAATTTTGTGGAAATTTTACACTGTGTATGAAACTTATTTGGGCCTGTATGTTTGTTAAAATTGCCCTTCCACTGTGGAGGACTTTTTGAAATCAGTCTACACTGGATTGTGTGGTATTCCTTTGTGTAAGACAGTGTATTCATTGTAATAATATTCATGCATAAGTTCATGTTCTTGGTTTGTTTTAGGCCTCATAATCTACAGAATAGCTTGGATGGAGGTGTATTCCATCACTTGAGTGCAAGAAGGCTTTGCAATGCTACATGTATAGCATAAACCTTGTTGCACTCCAGGGACAAATTTATCAATTTTAATAACATGGGTAAAATATCGGACATGAACCGCTTAATTTTTTTTTTTTTTTTTTAGCTCACTTCGACAAAGTCACTCTCTAATCACTCTCCATCCATTGTCCATTCATCTGTCATCCTTCAACACCATGTTTTGGTCAATTCAAGTTAAAGTTTGTGTGAGTAATGGTACCAAATGGGTATTACATTTTTGTTTAACTCAACATGCCCAGCCCCATAAGGAGGGGGTGGGGTAAAATGCTCCCAAAATATTTTTAAAATCTTATGAACCAGTGGGTACAGTGACTTTATATTCATTATGGAACTACCTTTTGAGATGTAGAATCACACTTGTTCAAACGTACTTTGTGAAGCAATATTTGGCTTTGTAATGGCAGTGGTTAGATTTTTGGTACCACCCAAAATTTCTATTTTCCGAACCGATGGTCCGATTTGAATGAAATTCAGTATCGTGGTAATATTGGGTCATAAGTACTTACCTCATGCAAAAAAAACCCTGCATCTCCATGGGAACCCCAGGAGCAAAAAATAGAAATGTTTTCAAACTCCCATGTTTCCCAAACCACTTGGAACAGAGAACTGTTATGTGGTATGAAGCATCCTTAGAACCAGTAGAATTGAATGGTAAAAAAAATGTCCTCTGTTGTTGTTAGAGAGTTCTGCAGAGGGCATCAGAATAATGTTGGTGGAGCATTTTTGCAAACATTTTAGAAAATCTTTTCTCAAGAACCAATGTTCAGAATCTTTTGATGTTTGGTGTACAGCATCCATAGAGGGGTCAGATACAAGTTTGTTAAAATGAAGCCCGTTCGTTCATATTTGGACTCAATGCAGGAGCCCAAATTTTATGGGGAATTTTCTTTAAAAATCTTCTTCAGAACCACGAGTCAGAATTTTTTAATGTTTGGTACCCTCATTGTTATGATGGTTAGATTCAAGATTGTTCAAACCAAGTCTCTATGTTAATATTTGGGCTTCCTTTGGTAGCCCAAATTTAACTTAGGGCTGTATGGGGAATTTTTTTTTAAAAATCTTCTTCTTCAGATCCACCAGTCAGAATGCTTTCGTATTTGGTATACAACATCTCTAAGGGGGGAGGGGTGGGGGTGGGGGTGAGATTCAAGTTTGTTCAAATCGGGTCTGTAGGTTAAGGTTTGGGCTCACTATGGTAGCCCAAATTTTAACTTTGTGCAATATGAGGAAATTTCTTTAAAATTTTGTTCTTCAGATCCACCAGTCTGAATGCTTTCATATTTGGTATACAGCATCTCTAAGGAGATCAGATTCAACTTTGTTCAAATCGAGTGCCTGGGTTGATATTTCAGCTCCCTATGGGAGCCGGAATTGGCCAAGTAGCTGAAGAATTAGACATTTTTTATTCAGTACCCTCAAGAGGTGAAGAGTAATCTACATAAGGTTGTATCAAGGTGCTTGAGAGGGGAGCTCCACATTTTACATCATAATCGACTAAAGTCAAGGCATGATGCTTGGACTGTTTTTGTCACTCCTGAGGGGGTCAAAGATTTGCAGTGTTTCCTATGGAGATGGATTGCTTAATGTAGATTCATTCTTGGACTCTTATATCGTGTTCTGTTCTCTGTTTATATCGTGTTCTGTTCAAGGTGAGCGCTTCAGGCCCTGTCGGGCCTCTTGTTTATTTATTTATTGGGTTTTAACAACACTTTCGAAAGCCAGCAGCTACAAGTTTCTTCTCTCCTTGAACCAAGCATCTCGCCCAACTGCAGCACTCATGGTCCACTGAGTTTTTAGCTCACCTGACTTTCAGTCAGGGTGAGGTGTAGTGATCACTTGCCGTCTGTCGTCCGTGAACATGGTGTTTGCGTCTTCTCCTCCAAAACTGCTGAACTGATTAATCATTTAAGTGAAATGTGAGATGCTTGTTTGTTATGACATTACATTTTGATTTTGCTTATATCAAGTTGCCCTGCCCCCAGTAGGGCCATGCCCCAAAATTTTGCCTAAATCTTAAAAAAATCTTCTCGTGAACCAGGAGTAGCAAAGATTCGATATGTGGTGTGCTGCTTCCTTTTGAGGTGTAGACTCAGTTTTGTTCAGGAGAAGTTTGTGGGTCTTTATTTGCCTTCATTATTGGAGGGCATGTATTTTTGCCCCGCCCAAAATTTATGTTTTTCGAACCAAGAGGCTGATTTAAACCAAATTTAATTTTTGGTTTTATTTGATCATAAGTAATTAATTTATGCCCCAGAATATTTTCCCATCCCCCATGGGAACCGCAGGAACTAAAAATAGAACAAAATTCAAAACGCACATATCTCCAAAACTACTTGGCACTGAGAATTCTTAATTGGTGTGAAGCTTCCTTGGGAACAACAGAATGGAATGGTCTAAGCAAATTTCTGTCAGGTCAATCATGGGGTACTTTTTCGAGACTTTGAAAAAATGCTTAGTCAGCGTTCTGTAACACTGTGGGTAATGAAGAAAGCATTTAAGACTCTTCTTCACCCAATTCACTCCTCCAAAACCTTTCAGATTTCACATATACCATCTTTGCAAGATTTTTTTACACGTTTATTGAAATCAAATCCCTGGGTCCATATTTGGCCTCTATGGGAGTCCAAATGTTGAAATTAGTGCAGTATGAGGAATATTCTTTAAAAATCTTTTTCTTCAGACCCACCAATCAAAATCTTTTGATATTTGGTATGCACCATCATTAGGCGAGTGAGATTTAAGTTTCTTCAAGCCAAGCCTATATTTTGGCTCACCGGGGTTTTACAAATTGCGAGAACGGTGATTTCATTCCCCTGATGTTCTTGCAAATGTTTGTTAAGAAGATCCATATTTACCATTCCCCCCAAAATTATAAGCATTTTTTCATCAGATAAAATTTAATAAAATTAAATTAATTTTAGAGCTGAAACGATTAAAGGGTTTTCGTGATTGATTAATCGCTGGGTTAACCTTGGTTAACCGATTAATCACTTGCCCCAATAGGTAGCTGAATAATTGCTGTACCGTTGACCATTTATATAATTAAAACTTTACTCAGCATAATGGACAAAACCGGGCAGCGCCATATACAAACATGTCCATTCAAATTTTATTATATTTTCAATTTTTGTCTCAAAACATAGCTTATGACCCCTCATTGGAACAAGCTCATTGAGCTTGTTCCAATAGGGGGGGTGGGTGGGGCATAAGCTATGTTTTTGAGACAAACATTGAAAATCTTTAGAATTTCTTGTGCAAGTATGGTCTGCTACCTGCATTTGGTGAAGGGTTGAGAATGACCGTTTTCAGCTACTGATACAGTATAATGATCATACAAGTGAACAAGTATTTTAGCACGTAACTGGCATGCATTTCTCTGTCTCATGCAATTGATGTGAGCCAGTGTGACAATGTTTGCCTGTTTTGGAGCAAGTTTGTTCCATAGTTAACCCATACAGGGTATTTTTTGTTTTTAAAAATTTGATTAACAGTTTCCATCTTGGTTTCAAAAAGTGATGATAAATAGTGAATATAAGCTTACCCAATATGAAAGAAATATTGTTAGCAATTGGACATTTTTGTATAGCATTTTGCGATGTGAATCCAGCCATCAAATACCCTGCCATATAGTACCGTACTTCAAAAGTAACGGTTAACCGATCAATTACTTTTTTTTATCAATCAAGATATTGATCATTGGTTAGTCAATTAATCGGTGTGAGCCAGCGTGAGATTCAAGTTTGTTTATGCCAAGTTTCTGGGTTCATATTTGGGCTCACTGTGGGAGATTCAAGTTTGTTTACGCCAAGTCCCTGGGTTCATATTTGGGCTCACTGTGGGAGCCTGAATTATAACATAGTTCAATATGAGGAATATTCTTCAAAAGTATTCTTCACATTCAGCAGTCAGAATGTTTTGATATATACAGTATCCTTAGGGAGGTGAGATATAAGTTTGTTAAAGCCAAGTCCCTGGGTTCATATTTGGTCTTCCTGTAGGAGCCCGAATTGTACCAAAATTTCTGTTTTCCAAATTGAGAGGGCTGATTTGAAGCAAATTTGATATGATGTTCTTATTGGGTCGTAAGTACCTAATTTATGCCAAAACATTTTCCTGTGGCCCTGTGGGAACTGCAGGATCTAAATATAGAAAAAATTTAAAACGCCCATATCTTCAAAACTACTTGGCAATGAGAATTTTTATTTTGTGTGACGCTTTCTTACGAACAGCCGAAAAGAATGGTAAAAAAAAAATTGCCATCAGTTTTATCATAGGGAAGTTTTCCAGGACTTATGCGGAGTCATCATTTTAGTAATGGGAAAAACATTAAAGAATCTTCTTCTCCCATACCACTGCTCCAAAGGCTTTCATATTTTGCATATAACATCTTTGGAAGATTTATTCACATGTTTGTTGAAATCAAATCCCTGGGTCCATATTTGGGCTCTCTATGATTAGATTAGTGCAATATGAGGAATATTTTTTAAAAATCTTCTTCTGATCCACTCTTCAGAATATTTTGATATTTGGAATGCTGCATCCTTACAGGGGTGAGATTCAAGTTTGTTTGAGCCATGTCCCCGGGTTCATATTTGGGCTCCCTGTGGGAGTCCAAATCACAACTTAGTTCAATAAGAGGAATATTCTTTAAAATCCAGTTGTCAGAATCTTTTGATATTAGTATATAGAAGCATCCTTAGGGATGTGAGATTCAAATTTGTTCAAGCCAAGTCCTTGGGTTCATATTTGGGCTCTCTGTGGGAGCCTGAATTATAACTTAGTTCAATATGAGGAATATTCTTTAAAAATCCTTTTTTTTTGAGATCCACCGGTCAGAATCTTTGGATATTTTGTATAAGCTTTTCTTATGAGGGGCAGATGCAATTAAATGTTCAAATAAATTCCCTGGGTTGATATTTTGGCTACCATGTCAGGTGAATGCCATCAGGCCCTCTGGGGGCTCTTGTTTGTTTTCTGTTTGACAACATTGCCCTGGCTCTTCTATCTATATTTTTCATTTTAAGTTAGTCACTACTTTTATTTAGGCTTCCCAAATTTGTTACTGCATGTCTGTCTGTCTGTCCTTCGGATGAAATGTTTCTTTGCTTTTCATTTGCCTGGGTCAACATTTTAAATAATTTGCAGCTATCTTTCACCCTCCAACCTCTCCCCCCCCCCCCCCCCCCCCACACACACACACAAACACACATACAAAAATCTGGGCTGGCAAGTATTGAGTATTTTATCAAAAAAGTGGTACTCAAGTACTACGAGTACTGAGTACTTTGGACCCAGCCTATCACAAGTATATTAAACATCAAAAAGTATATTATATACTTGAAACAAATACAGTACAGTGGCAGTGTACTGCTCATTTTCCATGGATGGGCAATATTTCCACGGATACAAATTCATACAACAATATTTGATGCCAAACACTAACTATAGGTATAATCATCAAAAATTTAAATAATGAAGCACCAGGTACAAACCGATGTTTCATCAATTAAAATTTTGTAGATGATGATTTTTATTGACTGGTAAATGCATGAGTGGACATCACTGCCCACGCGTGTATTACAACCCGTCCACGGCGACTGTACTGTAACTTGTCCTCTTTGTGAACATATTTTTTACAATTTCACTCCTTTTGACAGAATGCATGCCTGTGGGGATTAAAACCAAAATAGTGAAAGTGCACTTGTGGATATTTGCAGCACAAGCATAGCACTAATGAATCAATATTCGATGATTTTAGGAATTTCAACAGTGTCATGAGACACCACAGTAGCAGGTACTGGTCATTCTGTTGGAAAAAATCACTGTTTTATGACTCGAGGTGCCTTAACTGAGAAAACTTAGGCTTTTTCTTACAAAGATTGCAGAATATCAAACACGATGTGAAATGTGTTCAGAATCAAGAATGTGATTAAAAAATAATGGGAAATTCATGTCACCATCAATTTATTTATAAATTAATAAAGTTTTTTAGCTCACCTGAGCAAAGCTCAGTGGGAGCTTTACTGATCACATTCTGTCCGCCGTCCGTCCGGCGTTAACTTTACATTATTCAAATGTTGGGTAAATGTTTATTACCAAATGCCAATTCAGATTTGTTCAAATGAAGTTGTCCCCTTCTCCTGGGTGGTGTCATGCCCCCAAGGGGCACCAAAATCATCTCATCAACCAGCAGTAGCAGAGACTTGATATATGGTATGCAGCTTCCTTTTAAGGTGTAGACTTGGATTTCTTTAATCGAAGTTTGATGGGCTATATTTGGCGTCGTTATGGGAGGGGCAAAATTTTTGGCCCCGCCCAACATTTCTATTTTCCGAACCGAGAGGCTGATTTGAATCAAATTTTATGTGAGGGCTTATTGGGTCATAAGTACATAATTTATGCCAAATTTTCTTTTTCTGTAGCCCCATGGAAACCACAGGAGCTAAAAATCGAAAAAAGTAAAACGCCATATCTCCAAAACTCCACGGCACTGAGAATTTTTATTTGGTGTGAAGCTTCCTTATGACCAACAGAAAGGATTGGTCCAAAAAATTGCCATCGGTTTTATCATAGGGTACAGTTTCGGGACTTTGAAAACACTTTTTAACACTGTAGGCAATGGGAAAAACATTAAAAATCGTCTTCTCTAGATCCAGCAGGCAGAATCTTTCGATATATGGTATGCAACATTGTAGGGTGGATCTGATTCGAGTTTGTTCAAATCCGCCCCCTGGGTTTATATTTGGGCTCAGTATAGGAGCCCGAATTCAAACTTAGTGCATTTCAGGCAAATTCCTTAAAAAATCTTCTTCACCAGATTCAGCTGGCAGAATCTTCTGATATTTGGTATGCAACATTGTGGGGTGGATCTGATTCAAGTTTGTGCAAATCAGCCCCCTGGGTTCATATTTGGGCTCAGTATAGGAGCCCAAATTTGAATTTAGTGCATTTCAGGCAAATTTCTTTGAAAATCTTCTTCTCAAGATCCAGCAGCAGAATCTTTTGATATTGGGTATGCAGCATGCTTAGGGTGTGAGATTCAAGTTGTTCAAGCCAAGTCCCTGGGTTCATATTTGGGCTCACTGTGGTAACCTGAATTATAACTTAGTTCAAAATGAGAAATTTTCTTTAAAAATCTTCTTCAGATCCAGCAGTCGGAAAGTTTCGATATTTGGTATGCAGCATCCTTAGGGGGGGGGGGGGGGGGGGGGGGGTGAGATTCAAGTTTGTTCAAGCTATGTCCCTAGGTCCATATTTGGGCTCACTGTGGGAGCCCGAATGATAACTTACATGTAGTTCAAAATGAGGAATTTTCTTTCTTGTGCAAATCAGCCCCCTGGGTTCATATTTGGGCTCAGTATAGGAGCCCAAATTTGAACTTAGTGCATTTCAGGCAAATTTCTTTGAAAATCTTCTTCTTCAGATCCAGCAGTCAGAATGTTTTAATATTTGGTATGCAGCATTCTTAGGGGGGTGAGATTCAAGTTTGTTCAAGCCATGTCCCTAGGTCCATATTTGGACTCACTGTGGGAGCTTGAATTGTAACTTAGTTCGAAATGAGGAATTTTCTTTAAAAATCTTCTTCAGATCCAGCAGATGAATGCTTTTGATATTTGGTGTGCGGCATCCTTATGGGGGTGAAATTCAAGTTTGTTAAAGCCATGTTCCTAGGTCCATATTTCGGCTCACTGTGGGAGCTTGAATTGTAACTTAGTTCGAAATGAGGAATATTCTTTAAAACTCATTTTTTTTAGATCCACTTGTCAGAATCTTTGGATATTTGGTATAAGCTTTTCTTAGGAGGAGTAGATGCAACTTGTTGAAATCAATTCTCTGGGTTGATATTTAGGTTACCATGTACAGGTGGGCGGCCTCAGGCCCCCTGGGGTCTCTTGTTTTAGGTAAAAATGCATACTGAGAGCCTAGGGGCGGGGGGGGGGGGGTACATCCAGGGCTATAATTTACCTCATCACTAGGTAAAAGAATATTTGACATCATTTATTGAGATAAAATGGCACTTTCTATTGATATTGGTGGATTATATAGCCTCAGCCAGGGCTTATAAGAATCTGAAAATCGATTCCCGTAGAGATCCGTGCAACAAAACCAGTGAGAAACCATGTAGCTTCTCGTAACATTGCTGCTAGGATTCACATGAAAAGAACTGAGTCAGTTTAACCCTTTACCTAACACAAAAGGCAGCAAATTAACCAATACAACACTAACATGACCTGAAATATTGTGACACTGGCAATAAAATTTGCACAAATATGGCTGTCATTGGAACCGGCTTTCATCCATAATTATTACGCTTGATGAATATTGTTTATTTTTAGCTCATCTGACTGTAAGTCAGGGGGCGCTTAAATGATGACTTTCTGTCTGTCCACCATCAGTCCATCCTGTCCGGCGTGAACTTTACATTACTAACCTCTCCTCATAAACAACTGAGCCGAATTGAACCAAATTTGATATTCATGTTCCTTATCATATATGAATTCCAGTTTGTTCAAATAACGTTGCCACACCCACAGGTGGCCCCAAGCATTTCTCTGATAGCATGCATAAATTGTTTTCCAAAATTGAAAAAAAATCTTCTCCAGAACCATGTATAAGAATCTTTTGATACTTGGTATACAGCATCTCTAGGGGTGGGAGGGATAGGTTCAGGTTTGTTCAAATCAAGTCCCTGAGTTGATATTTGGGTTCCCTATGGGCACCCAAATATCAACAGTGCAACATGAGGAAATTTCTTTGAAAACCTCCTTCAGATCCACCAGTCAGAATGCTTTCATATTTGGAATGCAACATTTCTAGTGGGCTGGGGGGCATGGGGGCAGGGGGGAGGGAAGATTGAAGTTTGTTTGAATCGGGTCACTGGGTTAATATTTGGTCTATCTATTGAAGCCCAAAGTTTAACTCAGTGCAGTATGAGGAAATTTCTTTAAAACTCGTTTTTTTCAGATCCACCAGTCAGAATCCTTTCGTATTTGGCTTACAGCATCTTTAAGGGGGTCAGATTCATGTTTGTTCAAGCCAAATCTATGGGTTAATATATGGGCTCATTGTGGGAGTGCAAAGTAACTCAAAGCAACATGAGAAAATTTCTTTAAAAATCTTTTTCTTCAGACCCACTAGTTTAATGCTTTAATATTCGGTGTACAACATCTCTGGGGAGGTCAGATGTAAATTTGTTCCAGTTTGGTTCCTGCCAGTCAGAACCCTTTCATATTTGGTATCGCAGGAAGGGGTGGGGGGGGGGGGGTGCAGATTTGAGTTCGTTCATTTCAGGTCTGTGGCTTAATATCTGGGCAGGGGTGGATTAGGTTCGAGGTTGTTCATAAATGTTCAAATCCATTCCTTAGAGCTTTTCCATAAAATTTGCCTTTCAAAGTGCAGTGACACAACAACCCTTGGAAGTTTGGCAGTACTTGTCTACAGCTGTCAGAATTGGAAGCAATCAGGAAGACCTATGCTAATAATCATCTAACATGGACAATAGAATTATGAATAATTTCATAACATTATTTATGTAGTGTCCATGAACCTTGACTAACTGAATCTGACCCAAAATACTTCTCTGAACCACCTCGTTAGGTGAGCGATTAAGGGCCCAGGGTGGTGGGGGGGGGGGGGGGGGGGGTAAAAATCAGTAGTTGGTGTTGTAAAAATTAAAAAAGCTGTATTGGGTAAAGGGTTGACATGTATTATCAGTATGCAACAGGCGTTCAATCATACTGACCTAATAGGATCCTGGCCCATAGCAGGTCTGAATTCTCGGAACGATTTCCGCAAGAATCCAAATGGATTCTCCCAAATTTAGAGGAACTATAAGCCCTGCACAACCCCAATTTTGAAACAAATTGACATATTGTTTCGTGGTGGTGGGGCCCTATTTATCTTGCTGTATGATTAATGAAAACAGATTTTGTGAAAAGGTTTTGTGTACTGATGCAAATTTTAGTTTTATTTTGGGACTTGGGTAGTTTCAAAGAAAGCTGCGAATTCTTATCCCTCTCAACTTATTGGGTAACAGAGTAGAAATTCTGTCGGAGGCAATAACAGTTTTTAAGCCTATTTGACGCAGATTGGACCAGTTCTCTTCAAAAGAACAAATTTCCCATGCTTTGGACTAGACAGAAGCCAAAAGTTGAATTCTATTGCAGAAATGACTCTTTCATCGCATGAAAGAGGTAACTGTATTTTTGGTAGGGTTGGGTTTGCTCATAGGTATAACTGTTGTAAATATTTTAATTAGATTTGCATGCCTCGAAAAGTTGCGCTCTGAAATTATCTAATTCCCAAAACTAAGCAGTCTTGGGGAAATATATCGTTTCAATAAACATTTGAAGAGTCTACTGACATTTTGCATTACTTTTGAATGTTCCAGATGAAAAAAGAGGATGATTTGAGGACTTTTAGAACCTAAAAATTTGTTTGACTGTTGGTGTGTTTTGTTTGGGAATTCCCTGAGAAATATGAACATGTGACCAGCACTTCCCTTTCTGTTAGTTTTTCTTTTATTTGTTGCATGACCCCTGTTTAAAAATCATTAAAAGGTTGTCTGAAGGGCTATAGTTGACAAAAAATATTTGAATGCTAAATTTAAAATGATGCGACCATATTTTTTTTCGCCTGAACGTTATAATGGTCGCCTATGGGAAAATATTTAGTACTGTGAAACGTATTCTTGTTTGGCTGAAATTATACAATTGCAGGAATTCGACTGAATAAACCAAAATGTTTTTGGAGTAATGGTTGCGGAATGAAATATTTCAATACGTTGGATACTTTGGGGTTCCTTCTTACGCCTTGCGTATTGTCATATTAGTATTAACCTACCAAATGTTTTGTATCATATTGTTACTGGTAAGGTGGTACTAATACCAGTAGTTCCTACCTTACTCCCGGTACTGGTAAGGTGGTACTAATACCAGTAGTTCCTACCTTACTCCGTTACTGGTAAGGTGGTACTAATACCAGTAGTTCCTACCTTACTCCGTTACTGGTAAGGTGGTACTAATACCAGTAGTTCCTACCTTACTCCCGGTACTGGTAAGGTGGTACTAATACCAGTAGTTCCTACCTTACTCCGTTACTGGTAAGGTGGTACTAATACCAGTAGTTCCTACCTTACTCCGTTACTGGTAAGGTGGTACTAATACCAGTAGTTCCTACCTTACTCCGTTACTGGTAAGGTGGTACTAATACCAGTAGTTCCTACCTTACTCCGTTACTGGTAATGTGGTACTAATACCAGTAGTTCCTACCTTACTCCGTTACTGGTAAGGTGGTACTAATACCAGTAGTTCCTACCTTACTCCGTTACTGGTAATGTGGTACTAATACCAGTAGTTCCTACCTTACTCCGTTACTGGTAAGGTGGTACTAATACCAGTAGTTCCTACCTTACTCCGTTACTGGTAAGGTGGTACTAATACCAGTAGTTCCTACCTTACTCCCGGTACTGGTAAGGTGGTACTAATACCAGTAGTTCCTACCTTACTCCGTTACTGGTAAGGTGGTACTAATACCAGTAGTTCCTACCTTACTCCGTTACTGGTAATGTGGTACTAATACCAGTAGTTCCTACCTTACTCCGTTACTGGTAAGGTGGTACTAATACCAGTAGTTCCTACCTTACTCCGTTACTGGTAATGTGGTACTAATACCAGTAGTTCCTACCTTACTCCGTTACTGGTAAAGGTGGTACTAATACCAGTAGTTCCTACCTTACTCCGTTACTGGTAAAGGTGGTACTAATACCAGTAGTTCCTACCTTACTCCGTTACTGGTAAGGTGGTACTAATACCAGTAGTTCCTACCTTACTCCGTTACTGGTAAGGTGGTACTAATACCAGTAGTTCCTACCTTACTCCGTTACTGGTAAGGTGGTACGTAATACCAGTAGTTCCTACCTTACTCCGTTACTGGTAAGGTGGTACTAATACCAGTAGTTCCTACCTTACTCCGTTACTGGTAAGGTGGTACTAATACCAGTAGTTCCTACCTTACTCCGTTACTGGTAAGGTGGTACTAATACCAGTAGTTCCTACCTTACTCCGTTACTGGTAAGGTGGTACTAATACCAGTAGTTCCTACCTTACTCCGTTACTGGTAAGGTGGTACTAATACCAGTAGTTCCTACCTTACTCCGTTACTGGTAAGGTGGTACTAATACCAGTAGTTCCTACCTTACTCCGTTACTGGTAAGGTGGTACTAATACCAGTAGTTCCTACCTTACTCCGTTACTGGTAAGGTGGTACGTAATACCAGTAGTTCCTACCTTACTCCGTTACTGGTAAGGTGGTACTAATACCAGTAGTTCCTACCTTACTCCGTTACTGGTAAAGGTGGTACTAATACCAGTAGTTCCTACCTTACTCCGTTACTGGTAATGTGGTACTAATACCAGTAGTTCCTACCTTACTCCGCTACTGGTAAGGTGGTACTAATACCAGTAGTTCCTACCTTACTCCGTTACTGGTAAGGTGGTACTAATACCAGTAGTTCCTACCTTACTCCGTTACTGGTAAGGTGGTACTAATACCAGTAGTTCCTACCTTACTCCGTTACTGGTAATGTGGTACTAATACCAGTAGTTCCTACCTTACTCCGTTACTGGTAATGTGGTCCTAATACCAGTAGTTCCTACCTTACTCCGTTACTGGTAATGTGGTACTAATACCAGTAGTTCCTACCTTACTCCGTTACTGGTAAGGTGGTACTAATACCAGTAGTTCCTACCTTACTCCGTTACTGGTAAGGTGGTACTAATACCAGTAGTTCCTACCTTACTCCGTTACTGGTAAGGTGGTACGTAATACCAGTAGTTCCTACCTTACTCCGTTACTGGTAAGGTGGTACTAATACCAGTAGTTCCTACCTTACTCCGTTACTGGTAAGGTGGTACTAATACCAGTAGTTCCTACCTTACTCCGTTACTGGTAAGGTGGTACTAATACCAGTAGTTCCTACCTTACTCCGTTACTGGTAAGGTGGTACTAATACCAGTAGTTCCTACCTTACTCCGTTACTGGTAATGTGGTACTAATACCAGTAGTTCCTACCTTACTCCGTTACTGGTAAGGTGGTACTAATACCAGTAGTTCCTACCTTACTCCGTTACTGGTAAGGTGGTACTAATACCAGTAGTTCCTACCTTACTCCGTTACTGGTAAGGTGGTACTAATACCAGTAGTTCCTACCTTACTCCGTTACTGGTAAGGTGGTACTAATACCAGTAGTTCCTACCTTACTCCGTTACTGGTAAGGTGGTACTAATACCAGTAGTTCCTACCTTACTCCGTTACTGGTAATGTGGTACTAATACCAGTAGTTCCTACCTTACTCCGTTACTGGTAATGTGGTACTAATACCAGTAGTTCCTACCTTACTCCGTTACTGGTAATGTGGTACTAATACCAGTAGTTCCTACCTTACTCCGTTACTGGTAAGGTGGTACTAATACCAGTAGTTCCTACCTTACTCCGTTACTGGTAATGTGGTACTAATACCAGTAGTTCCTACCTTACTCCGTTACTGGTAAGGTGGTACTAATACCAGTAGTTCCTACCTTACTCCGTTACTGGTAATGTGGTACTAATACCAGTAGTTCCTACCTTACTCCGTTACTGGTAATGTGGTACTAATACCAGTAGTTCCTACCTTACTCCGTTACTGGTAATGTGGTACTAATACCAGTAGTTCCTACCTTACTCCGTTACTGGTAAGGTGGTACTAATACCAGTAGTTCCTACCTTACTCCGTTACTGGTAAGGTGGTACTAATACCAGTAGTTCCTACCTTACTCCGTTACTGGTAAGGTGGTACTAATACCAGTAGTTCCTACCTTACTCCGTTACTGGTAAGGTGGTACTAATACCAGTAGTTCCTACCTTACTCCGTTACTGGTAAGGTGGTACTAATACCAGTAGTTCCTACCTTACTCCGTTACTGGTAAGGTGGTACTAATACCAGTAGTTCCTACCTTACTCCGTTACTGGTAAGGTGGTACTAATACCAGTAGTTCCTACCTTACTCCGTTACTGGTAAGGTGGTACTAATACCAGTAGTTCCTACCTTACTCCGTTACTGGTAAGGTGGTACTAATACCAGTAGTTCCTACCTTACTCCGTTACTGGTAAGGTGGTACTAATACCAGTAGTTCCTACCTTACTCCGTTACTGGTAAGGTGGTACTAATACCAGTAGTTCCTACCTTACTCCGTTACTGGTAAGGTGGTACTAATACCAGTAGTTCCTACCTTACTCCGTTACTGGTAAGGTGGTACTAATACCAGTAGTTCCTACCTTACTCCGTTACTGGTAAGGTGGTACTAATACCAGTAGTTCCTACCTTACTCCGTTACTGGTAAGGTGGTACTAATACCAGTAGTTCCTACCTTACTCCGTTACTGGTAAGGTGGTACTAATACCAGTAGTTCCTACCTTACTACCGGTACCCTTGTTGTTTCATTTATCTAGATCATTTATATAAATTATAATTAACCAATTAGATTGCTTGATTTCCCATGACCTGTACTTAATCGTTCAGAGTTATCTCCCTTCTGTATAATAAAAACCTGTATCAATGGCAATATCCCCGGCACCCCAATTTCGGCACCCCTTTTTTGAAAAACATATGGCCTTCGGCACCCCTTTTTCTGAAATGAGGATAAGAGTCGTATTAAAAATCCCTCATTGAGGGATTTTTAATACGACTCTTATCCTCATTTCAGAAAAAAGGTGTGCCGAAGGCCATATGCTTTTCAAAAAAGGGGTGCCGAAACTGGGGTGCTTTCTGGAGAATCCCTTTTTTCTGAAATGAGGATATGAGGATAAGAGTCGTATTAAAAATCCCTCAATGAGGTATAATTTACTACGACCCCACTAAGTTCACCTGTTGGGAGTGTAGTGCCATTCGTAGGATGCCCGTAAGTGCACCCGTTAGTAGTGTAGTGCTATGTGTAGGATGCGAATAAGTACACCTTTTAGAAGTGTAGTGCTATGTGTAGGACGCCAGTAAGTACACCTTTTAGAAGTGTAGTGCTATGTGTAGGACGCCAGTAAGTACACCTGATGGGAGTGTAGTGCTATGTGTAGTACAGCAGTAAGACCACATATTAGGAGTGTAGTGCTATGTGTAGGACGCCAGAAAGTACACCTGTTTGGAATGTAGTGCTATGTGTAGCACGACAGTAAGTACACCTGTTGGGGGTGTAGTGCAATGTGTAGGACGTCAGTAAGTACACCTGTTGGGAATGGAGTGCTATGTGTAGGACGCTAGTAAGTACACCTGTTAGAAGTGTAGTTCTATGTGTAAGACGGCAGTAGGTACACCAGTTGGGAGTGTAGTGCTATGTGTGGGACGCCAGAAAGTACATCTGTTGGGAGTGTTGTGCTGTAGTGCTATGTGTAGGGCACCAGTAAGTATACCTGTTAGTAGTATATAACATGGGGTCACCAGGACAGAACCCCCTAGACCCTCGTATACCCCATAAACAGTTACCAGGACAGACCCCCATATTTAGCCTCTAATGGCTATTAGGACAGATCCTCAAATTTCATCTCCAAGGGCTCTTAGGGCAGAACCCATGTTTCGCCTCATAGGGTCACCAGGACAGAACCCCTAGACCCTCGTATACTCCATAAACGGTCACCAGGACAAAATCCCCCAGGCCCCTCGCCGAGTGCGGCACTAGGACAGAATCCCCAAGGCCATAAGCTTATCCTCCATAAACAGCCTGTGTTGTTAATTTGGCCTCCAGTGAAGACCGTTGCTATGCTGATGTTTACCTTAGAAACGGCGTTCCTCTATGAACGCCTGCTCAACACTAAAGCATTGTGTGAATGTTAGCTTCGTTGTTCCACCATCGATATGGGAGGAACAGCTACTAACGCGGGCTACGCCGGGAACGTCCTCACACATCAGCCCACATAGGGAGCTTGTATTCCAACAAGTGAAGTAAATGCTTGTGATTAGTGGTTAAGATAAGGTATATTTATTTAACAAATACACCAAATTCAAGGTATCAACAGGTTGATTTTTTTTTTTTCATTCTTTGGTTTTGCTTTTGTTTTCATTTTCCTTTTTTTTTTTTAGATCTCACATTCTTGATTAACTCTTTACATACTGAGGGGTTAATACAGTCCCCTTTGAGGCCTCAAATTGCTACAAGACAGCTCCTCATCAGTTCACACTGTGCCCCCGTGGGAACCCTGGGAAGTGGGATAGTACTTGTTTACTGTGATAAGAGTCTCTCTCTTCAAATCCTGTATAGTTTTGAGCTGGAATGAGCTCATTTATCGTTTTCACATGTATGGCGGTGGCTGACAGCTATATTTTTTTGTAATTTTTACTGCGATTTTCCACTTTTTAACATATACTGGAGAGCATCCTGCACAATTTGGTTTTTTTGTGCCCCTGTCAGCTTTGCGAGTACAGCCTTTTTCTGTATTGTTTTCTTCATTTCCTGATATAGCTTTTGTTCATTAGTTATGTTTCTAAATTCCTCGTCTGTTATGTGTCCATCATCGAATGCGTTAGCAACCTTCGCGGCTATTGTATTAAGTTTCGCTTGTGCCAAGACTCTAATTTCATCATGTTTTTTAATCTTGGCGTTAATCTTCCTCTCTGCCACCTTCCCAATCACAGCCAATACCCCTGTAGAAATACCTACAGCCGCAACGGTAAAGCAAGAGGGGCTCCGACTCCAGTGGTTAGAAAAGCAAGACTTCCAACGGTAGCTCCAATGCCGAGACTGAGACATGCACCATCAACAGCCTGTAAAGTGTTCAAACCCCTTTTGTATTTCTTATACAATCCTATTCTAATATTTACCTCATTTTTCAACATCTGCTCAATCTCACTAACTCTCTGAAGCCTATAATCATCCCCACGAAGTGGGGCACTTGGGACTTCGGGATATAACCTTGGTTTTTCTTCCATACCAATCAATATATAATAATACAGACTAAGCTATACATCTAGTTCTATAAAAGCAGACACTATAGTGATTAGGCCAAATTCATTATCACTTCTGCTGAAGAAGTTTATTCTATCAATGGCTTTAAATGCTAAAGGAGGATGGAATTGGTTAATCGCTGCCATGTTACCCTCCTGGATCGTTGCGGTAAACCGAGGATCGATAATTGCAAAACCGTTAATCACGATACAAAAACTGAGACCCATGTGTTTTTATGATAATTACCACTGGCGTCGGTTGAACATACTGTGAAATATTTAATTTTGCCAGATGTGGACATTACCACTCCATTTTTACTATTGTCTGCTTTATTTGGAGATGCGTATCGATACGATTTAGCTCCAAAAGAAAAATTATATGTTTTAGCACTAATTTCTCCAACAGCTTCAGCTGTTATGCAAATCATTGGTTTTGGAAGAGACTGTTGGAGGTATTCCTTACTAACCACATCCTTGGGCTCCTCAGGCGCAGCAATATTAGTTATTTTATTGTCGCCCATGTCTATGGGACCTGACATAGCACCATCCGACTTCAAAAGGACTTTAGCATCTACATAGCTTTTCGGCACCGCATCTCCATCCTGAGTAGGTTGTGGGAGATTCAGTAATTTGTTATGATTCATATTTATAACACCATTCATAACACTACCACCTTCCTTTGCTACTCTTTCTGTAAGCTTCCCGTCCACATATTTTCTATTTGTTGCATCTTCGGGATTGGCAGGCCCTGCCAATCCAGAGAGCCGCTTACCCCTCAGATCTACTGAACCATCAGCCTCCCTTTGCACATAGTTAAGCAGTTCTGATTTGCTAGCATAATCATCTGAACCAACCTTTTCATTAGTTTCCCACTCTTGCGGTATAAACACAATTACAGACATTATACATATACATTAATCCTGGCTAAATTTAGACAACTCCTCTTTGTAGAATGAACCCTGCACAATATCCCCATTAGAATCTACTATCCTATAAGTTGGAGGGGCTGTTGAAAGTACTTGTGCAATAGTAAAGACCTCATCTGTAAAATTTGCAGTAAACCCCCTCTTGAACTTGCCTCTCAGTTTGAAGATTCTTACTTGGTCCCCAACTTTCAGCAAACCTTGAGATATTGGAGGCATATCTCCGTATAAATTTTCCCAAACCGCAGGCTCATTTTTCTTTTTACTGGCTTCTATAGGTGTCATCTTGATCGATCTGTGGTGGGAGGTGTTGTTCTCAATAAGTTTGGGTAATACGCCAAGCCAGTGCTTAGTCTTATTAGCAGTGAAATACCTGAACATTCTGTCCTTTAATGTTCTATTAAACCTCTCAACAATCTGAGCTTTGGTTTCATTCTCTGTAGCAAACCAATGGATACCGACCTTTTTAAACAGCTCTTGGGTCTCTTTATTAATAAACTCTGTACCCTTGTCTGTCTGCAACTTTTTAGGCTTTCTTTGTTTAAATATTTTGTGGAATGCCTGTGATATCTCCTTTCCAGTCTTTCTTTTGATAGGGAGTGCCCATGCATATTTGCTAAATACGTCTATAACCGTCAGAATGTAGTTTGTGTTCTCATTAGCAGCTGAAAGACTTCTCATATCAACCAAGTCGGCCTGAAATTGTTCATCAACACCTCTCACTATCACTCTTCTAGTGGGGTGCTTGCCTTTATAAGGTTTGTGCTTGGTATAAGTCTGTTGTTCCTGCAACCAGTTGAGGACATCTCCAGATTTTATGCCAGTTCTTCGGGATAGTTCAGCTATTGAAGAAAATCCCTGCGCTGGATCTTAATAAATCTTTTTCAGCTTAATTCTATCTGTTCTTTTTAAACCTTGACCCAATTGAATCTTCTTCTCAAAGAATTTATAAACAGCAGCTGCGAGTGTTCTCTGATAGCCATCCAAATTGGTGTCATTGGAAATTTTAATAGTCTCATCCATTAGTTTTTTATCAGCAATATGTCGGTTAGCTACATCTTTATATTCATTGTAAGCAGCATCATGGTAACAGCAAGCTCTATCTAATTCATTCTTGAATATGCGGCTTGTGTCCCCTGTTTGTAAATACTTTTCAAGGCGAGCCTTATGCCTAGTGCCTGGGCCAGCCGCTGAATATGTTCCTACGATTGGGTCCCATAAGTGCATTTCGAATGGGAGATTATTGACTAACCTATTGATTATAGAATCATTCATCATATAGTATATTAAAACAGTGCACCAAATACAGGAATATCACCTAAGATAGGTACTTTACCAATCCCCAACGCTTTTCCTAGCAGTCCTTGCCCTTCTTTGAGAGACACAAACTTGCTTTTTTCTGCTACCACACACACCACAGATACTTTTTGCGAGATACTTTCCATTCTTAGTTTTAACAACTTGTACATTGACAGTGGGTGTGGGTCGCTTACACTTAACACAGTATGAGTTCATTTTTGATATATATATGCGCTGATTAATTTATCATTTCCCTTGTAATCGTTTGGGCTGAAGTCGGTCAGTATGTCAATAAACTGACTTTCGTTGAGCAACTCATCAATCACATACATACAGAAGAAGCCGCAACTGACTGAGTTTATATCTTGGATTCTATAGATGTTTTGAACCATTTGCTTTCTGGTCTGTCTCATCCTATTCAAAATCTCTTCTGGCGGGTGGACTCCGAAACTATCAAAATAAATACAACAGGAGCCTATGTTAAAGACGACTACCCAATGAGTGTCAGGTCCCTCCTGGTTATCTAAATTCACTATGTAAAACAATTCATCAAATTCTGGCAAGTTATCCCTTGCAAAAACACCTCCAAGGTAGTTATTTCCTTCATAGTACTTCATGAAATCGAGGCTTGTAATAGGAGCTTTCATCTTTTTTTAAATTGTCCCACCCTTCTCAACCCCCTTCCACGCCCCGCTCTTCTTAAACCTTTGCCACATAAAAGTGTAGGTAGTAAGCTGCCCGCGAGTGATGCTAACAGAGTGCCAATGAACCCGCCTTCTTGTTTTGAAATAGAAAGCATACAATTTTGGCAGGTGTCTGGGGGTAACACATCCCTTTCCTCCAACGCTTTTACAACACCCAAGAGATCATTTGTGTCCTTTTTTGTAAAGTAGAGGGGTATTACACTTCCCCCAGCACTAGCTTTGTGCGTGGTACCAGAAATTGCCCCTGATGCTGCGCTAAGCCCAAGTGTGCCAAGCGTAGGCAAAAGTTTGGGAAGCAAAGTCTTAGCAACATTCAAAATAGCTCCAAGAAAACCTCCCTTCTGTGCCCTCATCTGTGTTTTGGAGAACCTAATTCTAACAGCTCCGGACGCTTTTTGAAGTTTATTAATTTATTTGCCTCTCTGTCAAGTACAGCTAATGCTGACCACCAATTTGCTGTGGAGATAATTCCAAAGTGATGGTCTTCCCATTTCCTTTCCCCTTTCTAAGTTTGTCAATTTGACTTTCTGTTAAAGCAAATCCAACTGGGTTATACATGGTTATAATAATATTCAGATTAAATAGTCCTGGTTGTTGAGGGATTTGTAAAGTCAAATGTAGTCTGTTTTTCTCACATAATATCTGTGAACTGCTAGCCAATCATTGTAGTCGAGTATTGCCCCCGTATTTTTGTCCTTTCCTCCCATGTTAAAATTTTCTGCAACTACTTCATACGCTTCAACATCATTTTGGATGTTCTATGGAAAAAAGTCCTCACTATCTATCACAATGTTCAGAGCAGTAATTGATATGTCTGAAGTGCTCTCTATGTACTGCTGGCTATTCCATCTCGATGTTGGTATGGCTACACAATACAGTTTCCTAATTCCATCCAAAGAAGCCTCCAATTGTATATCTTGGTCACCATTCGCACCAACAACTTCTGCCGGATAAGCAAGACGATTCATACAAGCGTTTTTGCCATAGATCCCTCTTCCATTCTCTTGAACAGTTTTTCCTCGTACTCTCTTGGCAACTCAACCCTTGGAAGATACAGAACAGCAGAGTTAATACTGCAATCGATAGCATTGACATCTTCTCTTAACAACACATTCTTAGTGCGATACGTGATATTAAACTCAAACACTTGATTAATCAACGGAAAATCTAGCGCTCTAAAGAAAGTCGATATGTAAGACAAAGGGATTTTCACACTGAATCGTATTTGATTGTTGTCAGGGTCTGGGATTTGCTGCTTTCTAATGGAATGTCCAGTATTATTTTCATGATTTTTTGAGGTGTCTTTGCTAAAACAATGTTGTGCTGCCACTCTTGCATAATCGTTGGAGTATTCCAAGCTATTAAGAATTGGAACACTGAGAAAGTTCAGTCTAGAATTATCTATCTCTGCTCCATTAATTCTTATTACAGCCTGATTGATAAAAGCGAACGAACCTTTAGGTGCTACTTTTTTATCAACAAGAGCAGTTCTGGAAGCCACAGCGCTGAGTAGGATATATCCATTTCCATAATTCACCAGCTTGTCTGATACAGTCTTACAGTTATAGTTGATAGCATCCGTCAAGCCATTTCCATTATCGCTAATAGCATTCTGGGTGGGGTGTATTTTGATCCACCTTTTGTGTGAATATTTAGGTAAACTGATTTCTTTTTCAAACAAATTAGCAAGCTCCTGGTAGTCTATACTTGTTTATTTATATAGTTCTGACTAAACCAGTATTTTGATTCCCTTGCCTATCATCTTTTTTCTTCCAAACCCATATTGGTCAGGGGTTGGTGCATATTGATCAGAGTGTGGTGTTAACTTCAAATCTTTTAAGATCTCATTTCTGTCAGGCTGTTTTGAAGGTTGTTTCTTTGGTGTAATTCTATTAGCTAACTGACTACCGATTCTGTCTCCAGCTGCTGTGATTCCCTGTGAGGCAATACTTGTGGCTGCTTTTTTGTGGCTGCTGTGAGGGATGGAGGCAACTGACTGATACCAGTTCTAAGAAGTCTAATCACATCACCAATGCCTTTGCCTGTCTGACTGACATATCCATAGTTACTATAGTACCTTGTGTACCGCATCTTTAGTCTATAACAATTCTCAAGATTAAATCCTTACAAGGTCTTTGTTAGCCACTTGTAAAACTACACCCCAGTTATCCTCCAGAGGTAGTAATTTGCCATTTTGATCAGTAAGCCATACCTCAAACTCATTCTCTGTTGCATTTCTCGTGTTTCTCCACTGAGGATATCTTGGTGTGATTGTTAGAAGAGAGCCAAATGAATTATTGGGTGAAAAACTATAGAGGAGAGATGAGTCGGTTTGATATTCATTATAAACCAAATTACAATGTACTTGAACACTGGTTACATTTTCAACCTGAGGTATATAGGGAAAGTTTTCTGTTTGGTTGTAGAATATATTTGCATCGGCACCCAACACCTTACTCAACCCTTCGCCGAAATTTATTTGTATACCCGGATCTAATTTTAAGAGTTATTCTGTTGTAGGCAGCATTTTCATAAAGATGAATCACATATCTCTCAGCTGATTGTTTGCTCTTTGTGGTATCAAAATGCCCATTGTTTTCCATTATGTGATGTAGGAAGTTGTTAATAGACTTTACCGTGTATGACCCATCAGGGAGACTGACTTGGTACATACCACCATCAGGCGTTTTATATGTTAAAGCATTATTGTTCATTTGTTGAGTAATATTCCGCCAATTATACCACAGATTTATATTGCTCAGTGCTATGTAGCTGTTAAGAATCAGAGGGGTGTTGAGAACACACCTAAGTCTGCTGTTTGATTCAGTCTTGGCGTTGACTGTTGAGATTTGTAGAGTATTCATGTTTATATCTATATTCTAACTAAATACCAAGTTCCTTAAGCATTAACTTGTAATCGGCCTTCTTAATTTTTCTGTGCTTGAAGAGGTAGTGAAGCAAGTCAGCCAGTTCATTCTTCAGTTGGATTGATGTATTACCCGCTGCTAGTTCACCCAACAGCACTTGAATCCTTTCTATTATCTCCTGCACTGAAGTAAAGACACCAGAACCTCTGGTTGCTTCGGCCTGAGAAGAGGATAGCCTTTGCCCTGCATTCATAAAGATTTTGTCCAGAAATTCCTTCTCAACAGCTGATAGGTATGGATGTTGCTTAGCATTTGGTTTTAGCAACACATTTTTTAGATTGTTGGTCACCCTCTTAACTCCAAAAGCAGGTACTATTTTATTAGGCTTATTGGCATATCTCATAGATAAAATATTATGTTTTTTTAATCTTCTTAGTGGGATAGTGTAATTTCCTATGGATAGACCTTTCCCTGTTGTCTGTAGTCTCTTCAATATATCCCTGTATTTACCTACAGAGGTCAATTCTTGCTCAATACTAGCAAGTCTCTCTATGTCTTGCTCTGCAGGGTGATGTCTTCGTTTGATTCCACTCTTCTGAGCACCTAAGGTCTTTGAAAGCCTAGAGAGTCGACGAAGGGATTCCTGAACACGGTTTTGGTCATTTTCTCTAGCTAAATCATTTAAATTCCAAAGGCTCTTCTCATCGTAATAGGCTTTATCACTCTCAGTTATATTGAAGCGCTCATAAAGGTCTATTCCTGGTTCTGGACCATCTATTGCCGGTGGGGCTGTTGGTGGAGTCAATAGTAATTTATGTTGATCTTCTAAAACTGTAGTTTGATTACTGATTTCATATTTCAAAGCATTTATCTCGGCTATTACCGGAGCTAGGCTTTTCACAATCTTTTGTTGACTGATCAGCTGATTAATTGGATGAACTTTTGGCAAAATTTTCTTACCCGTAACTAGCTCAACCGAGGCTATTTTATCATTGGGTTTTAATGTAGAGTCTATAGACTTATTACTCACTGCTATCCTTCTCTTTAGCGCTGTCTCCAGCTCTCTTGACTGGTTAAGCCTTTTGTAGTCAATATCTTTGAAAGGCATAATTATGCTATATTATATACTCAACTAAAATCCATGTGTATTTTTACCTACTGGGTAGTTTTACACACGGTCTATCTTCATATACAGTTTTACCCAATGGGTAGTATCACACAGGAAACTGAGGTCTGTGTTGTATTTTAGCTTTCTGTATATTTTTGTGTATAATCTTACCCACTGGGTAGTGTCACACAGTAGACCAAACCTGGGTAAAATTTCTCCTAAACTTAGCATCCGGGTGGATGGGGTCAATTATTAGAACAGAATGATCAGCTGTGGCTTCTCGAAACATATCTTTATAGGTGTTAAAGTCCATTTCCTTCGCGAGATCTTGGTGAATCTGCTGTAAATCTTTTTCTGAGGTGTTCCTTGTGAATAAGAAGAGATTACAATTCCTTCTGATGGGTTTTGGGGTTTGGAAATAGTCCTGTCCAATAAAGACAAGAGAGCAGTTTTTCTTTCTCATTTTACTAAAATAGGCAGAGATTTTCTTCAAGATTTTGGTATCTTCATCCAACATGTCATCAAATACCACCAAGTTTTGATAGTCACTGTCGATCTCAGTTGACGTCACCTCAGGGAGGTCATCCAAATCACAACGATATTCCATTAGAACGGGTATATTATGCCTTTCTTCAACAGCTCGTAGCTTAGGCACTAGCACCTCGTCATATAAAGGATCACAGCTCATCAACTTGACGAATAAGTAAAATCTTTCAAAGCAGTTTAGATTGTTAATTAGATTGAGCAAAGCACTGGTTTTACCGCCTCCCGACGCCCCACTGATGAGACACCGAAAGGGGTGTTTGATTAAATAGTTATCACTGTTTGGGTTATTATAAGGGATGCCACTCCCTTGGACTTGCTTGTAGAAATTAGTTAGTGCAGACATCCTTCAGCTTATTGTATACATTATTACTCAGTTTAAATGGGGTGTATATGAATGGCTTGATGTAGCTTAGAGCTTCGCAGCAATCAACCACGACTTTCAAAATAAGCAAGGCACAAGGTCTTTTCCTCTGTAGGTTGGAATATTCATTATAGCAAATGGTGAACATTCTCTTCATCATTTCTTTATGACAGATCTCAATGAATAGTTTCTTACCAGTCAGCTTAAAATATAGGTAGTTGAGATATTTTTGGTCTTTGTTAGGAAGGTGTTTGTGAATGTTGGGTGGCGTAAAATCACCATTCAAATTGGCTTTCAGCTTCTCCATATAGTCATCATCAAATCGTGAACATGCTTTGCTCTCCGAAGCTTGTAACCTTTTCAGAACAGCTTCAAAGTGTTCATATGGGTTGTATTTTGGTTTTATAGTGTAATTCTCGGTATATCCTTGGGCTACTTCTTGATAATTAGTGTCTATACACCCACAGCCCCTACATATCCTTTCATATTCATCGATAATCATCTCATCACCACATTCGTTACATTTATCATCTCTCGCCACTAAACAGGCTTCGACTTTCAAACTTCTCTCCCAATTCTTAATAAACTCTGAAAGGAGGACAGGGTCCATTGTATATATATATATATATATATATATATAACTATGTAAACAACATTTCGGCAACTTCTTGTCATTTGGGCAACTTGCGTCATTTGGGCAACCTCAGAGATATTCATCAATATATTTGTCACAAACGTCTATATTTATTAAAACATCTCTTATCACTTCTAGTTTATCAATAAATAATGCATTTGTGTATTAAAATTGAAAATATATGCATTTTTAAAAGATATATGATTTTGCGTTGCCCAAATCCGGTTGCCTTAATGTTGGTTGCCTAAAGGTCAGAAAGTGTTTACTATATAAACGTCCTTTGGGCAACATTCTGTATATATTTATTTTCATATGGGAGTCATTCAGGCAACGTTATATATATGTTCGCTTTCTATATGAACGTCATTCAGGCAACGTTTTGCATTATTATTAATAATAAAAAGACGACATCTAAATAACAAGTATTTGTTTTTTAAAAGTGCGAAGTGGATCAGAATCTTGAATATCTCTCACAAATACAACATCAGAGTCGCATTTGCGAAGTGCAATCATTCCTTGATCAGCACAGTGAACTTCAAATTGAAAGATCACGAGGACGGTTCGCTCATGATCCTCATTCCTCAACTGCAATGTGGCCTTAGACAAGGCTCTTGGTGTCATTTGCCAGTGTGAGGTGTGGTGGCATTGTTTACTAATGCACAGAGCATGACAGTACAGTATGTGGTGATATATTTGGCTTCTGACACTGTCAACCTCGTTTCCACCGAAATAAAATGTTGGAGAGTCTGATAGTTACTCGCCCCAGTTCAATGGTTTCCTCGGTCTTATAAAGGAGTTCCTCGTTCTGCAGTGTACCGTGCGTTTTTACCGAGAGGAAACACGTTGTCCATTTTTGCGAGGGTGGGGGCTCTCCGAGGAGAGTCAGCTACTTTAGATACTTTTGACGAGCGGCCTCAACTGCGATTGTCTGGGAGGCTTCTATTGAGTGGGGCTCGTGAGATACTCGTCCGCTTTTACCAGAGAGGAGGTTCATCTGCAAGTAACTGTCCAGATAAATTCAACCACGCCGTCTATTTTGATGAAGGGAAATAAATTCAACCACGCCGTCTGTTTTGATGAAAGGGGACCTCGTCTGAATACATCGTCTTCTAACGAGGACTGTGTGTATGTGTGTGTGTGTGGGGGGGGGGGGGGGGGGGGGTCCAGATATACACTATTTTCTGGGGGCAGGTCGGCCTGCATTTAAATTACCTTTGAAAGCACGATCGCTTTTACAGATTGTAAATGCGTGTGTGAGGGGAGGGGGTGATGGTTGTGGGGAACCAACAGCTGCCGATCTTACCAGGACGGCTGAAATCGTCGATAAAGGGAGTGCTGCTCGAGTGCAAAGCACTCCGCTTGTGGACTAGGGGTGTGGGCATTGTGCACTCTCAAAAATTCATCCAACCGCGCTCCCAGTGAGCAAGAAAATTATCTTCTAAGGAGAGTACTACTTACTACCGTTGCTTTCACGCGAGTACTTAACTATCGCCCTTGCCATCCACCGTCCACTGCAAAATACGGTCCATGGTCTGATGAAAAGGCCCTCGTCTGAAATGCATAACTGGCGACATTCTCGTCCTCCGTGTGCCAAAGTTCAGCAGGGATGGGAGGACTCTTCTTCAAAGACACTCCTATAATTACTCTCCCCGATTACCTGCTAGCGCATTCTTGACGCGATCCATACACACACTTATGTGGGTAGGATCCCAGTTCAACATATTCGGTGTTAACAAAAGGGTGTTTAACAGGAAGAAAAGTTCAACTGCAGGCTCGGATTTTAATAAACTCTCTATCTCGAGAGCCTGGATTGCCTCTAATGAATAGTCCTATTTGGTTCCCAAAATCATTTAAGAAAAATTATTTGAGTGTGGATTGGTCTCAAATGCAACTAATGGCTCGTGTATTCATAATTTGGACAGTTCTTCACGAAAACCAGAACAAATCAAACATATCCGAATATCACAAAAAGGTTAGCAAATTATAGTCAAGTCTGACTCAGGGTTTGAATTCCAATTAAACCCACATCTTAGGGGTGGGGTGGTGAGGGGTGTACTTTGCAGTGCCCCCAAAGACAACTATGACTCGTCTTACCATGAGGTGGGTCCATTTGGATGAAAACCAGGCATGGTCGGACGCGGCGTGTGCACATCCAAAGTGCGCAAGGGTATGGCAAGAAGGAAAAATCAGGTTTTGGGCTCGAAATTACAATAATGATCATTATCATAATTTGTGCTCGACGGCATAAAGACAAGGCCCATTCCGACCTTGGCGGAACACATTCGGTGTTGGTAAGTGGATGGCAAATAAGAATTGTTCGATTTCAGGCAGGCCTAGATTTCAATAAAAATCTATATTCTTCAGAACCTGGATTGGTTTTAAAGGTGCTAATTACACGTGTTATTAAGTAAAATGCATGAAAACCAAGGCGGGTCGGATCCTAATTGAACACGCCCGCAAAACACAGAGATGGCAAATAATGAAGGTCCCACTTTAGGCCCAGGTTTCAATAAAATCCTTATCTTAAGAGCCTGTAGTTGTCTCAAAGATAAGAGATGATTCAGGTGAACACGATTTGGGGTCATTGGCACGAAAACCAGTATGCGTCGGCGCTCCGCTAACACATCCACAATTCACAGGAGAATGGGGAATTTTAGAAAAACATGCATTTTGGCCGGATTTAAAAAAAGACCACATCTTGTGAGCACGGAGTGACCCAAATGGCAACAAATAACATGTTTATCTTTACTTGGACTTGTTCGGAAAAAAGCAGACAGAGACTGAAATCCGGTTAAACGTCATTTGGGCAACGTGTTGTATATATTTTTATCACATGGGAGTCATTCAGGCAACGTAATATATATATGCTCGATTTCTATATGAACGCCATTCAGGCAACGTTTTGCATTATTATCAATATTAAATAGACGTCATCTAAATAACAAGTATTTGTTTTTTAAAAGTGCGAAGTGGATCAGAAGCTTGAATATCTGTCACAAATACAACATCAGAGTTGCGTTTGCGAAGTGCAATCGTTCCTTGATCAGCACAGTGAAATTCAAGTGAAATTGAAAGATTACGAGGTCGGTTCGCTCATGATCCTCATTCCTCAACTGCAATGTGGCCTTAAACAAGGCTCTTGGTGTCATTTGCCCATGTGAGGTGTGGTGCCATTGTTTACTAATGCACAGAGCATGACAGTACAGTATGTGGTGATATATTTGGTTTCTGACACCTGTCAACCCCGTTTCCATCGGAATAAAATGTTGGATAGTCTGATAGTTACTCGCCCCAGTTCAGTGGTTTCCTCGGTCTTATAAAGGAGTTCCTCGTTCTGCAGTGTACCGTGCGTTTTTACCGAGAGGAAATACATTGTCCATTTTTGCGAGGGGTGGGGGCTCTCCGAGGACAGCCAGCTACTTTAGATACTTTTGACGAGCGGCCTCAACTGCGATTGTCTGGGGGGCTTCTATTGAGTGGGGCTCGTGAGATACACAACGAAGGTCCCACTTTAGGCCCAGGTTTCAATAAAATCCTTATCTTGAGAGCCTGTAATTGTCTCAAAGATAAGAGATGATTCCGGTGAACACGATTTGGGGTCATTGGCATGAAAACCAGTATGCGTCGGTGCTTCGCTAACGCATCCACAATTCACAGGAGGATGGGAAATTTAAGAAAAATATGCATTTTGGCCGGATTTAAAAAAAAACACATCTTGTGAGCACGGAGTGACCCAAATGGCAACAAATAACATGTTTATCGTTATTTGGACTTGTTCGGAGAAAAGCACAGAGAGACTGAAATCCGGTTAAACGTCATTTGGGCAACGTGTTGTATATATTTTTATCATATGGGAGTCATTCAGGCAACGTTATACATATGTTCGCTTTCTATATGAACGCCATTCAGGCAACGTTTTGCATTATTATCAATATTAAATAGACGACATCTAAATAACAAGTATTTGTTTTTTAAAAATGCGAAGTGGATCAGAATCTTGAATATCTGTCACAAATACAACATCAGAGTTGCGTTTGCGAAGTGCAATCGTTCCTTGATCAGCACAGTGAACTTCAAATTGAAAGATTACGAGGTCGGTTCGCTCATGATCCTCATTCCTCAACTGCAATGTGGCCTTAAACAAGGCTCTTGGTGTCATTTGCCCATGTGAGGTGTGGTGCCATTGTTTACTAATGCACAGAGCATGACAGTACTGTATGTGGTGATATATTTGGCTTCTGACACTGTCAACCCCGTTTCCACCGGAATAAAATGTTGGAGAGTCTGATAGTTACTCGCCCCAGTTCAGTGGTTTCCTCGGTCGTATAAAGGAGTTCCTCGTTCTGCAGTGTACCGTGCGTTTTTACCGAGAGGAAATACATTGTCCATTTTTGCGAGGGGTGGGGGCTCTCCGAGGAGAGCCAGCTACTTTAGATACTTTTGACGAGCGGCCTCAACTGCGATTGTCTCGGAGGCTTCTATTGAGTGGGGCTCGTGAGATACACAACAAAGGTCCCACTTTAGGCCCAGGTTTCAATAAAATCCTTATCTTGAGAGCCTGTAATTGTCTCAAAAATAAGAGATGATTCGGGTGAACACGATTTGGGGTCGTTGGCATGAAAACCAGTATGAGTCGGTGCTTCGCTAACGCATCCCCAATTCACAGGAGGATGGGAAATTTAAGAAAAATATGCATTTTGGCCGGATTTAAAAAAAGACCACATCTTGAGAGCACGGAGTGACCCAAATGGCAACAAATAACATGTTTATCGTTATTTTACTTGTTCGGTGAAACGCAGACAGAGACTGAAATCCGGTTAAACGTCATTTGCGCAACGTGTTGCATATATTTTTATCATATGGGAGTAGTTTAGGCAACGTTATATATATGTTAGTTTTCTAAATGAACGCCTTTCACACAACGTTTTGCATTTTATCAATTTTAAATAGACTACATCTAAACAACCAGTATTTGTTTTTTTTCAATGTGCGAAGTGGATCAGAATCTTGAATATCCTTCACAAATAGAATATGAGAGTCGAGTTAGTGAAGCGCAATGGTTCATTGATGGCACAGTGATTTTAAAATTGAAAGCTCACGATGACTGTTCGCTGATGATCCTCATTCATCATCTGCCATCAGTGAGCCCTTAGACAAGGTTCTTGGAGTCTTTTTTCCCATGTACTATGTGGTACCATTGCGTACTAAGGCACAGAGCACAACAGAACAGCATGCGGGGTACACTGGCTTCTGACACTTTCAACACGGTATCCACCAGATTAAAATGTTGGGGAGTCTAATAGTTACTTGTCGCAGCTCGGTTGTTTTTTCGGCAGCGTTAACCAGCAAAATAGTCGCGTTTGTGTATATGTATGCGTGCCAATGGTTCAAATGAAAGTGTCAATGACACTTTAGCATAACCTGACTTTGTGTTGTGTTTTGTGAAATGGATAATGTTGTCTATGAATTGATTATGAAATACGACAAGATGTTTGATAAATGAGAATATGTTAATTTCTGTTCCCTGTATGCTATGTTTCCAATAAGAATAGTTCGAAGTTTAGACTGTACTAAAGAAATGAGGCCTGGGTTAATGTGGCACTCAGTTAATGCATGGCGACCAAAGTTACCAAGTTTCAGTAAACTTATTCCAAAACAAGCCATTTTACCAGATTGCAATGGACTCCCTTGTTAAATATAGCTCGAGGACGTTGCTGAAGGAATCTAGTTCACACGTCAGCTCGGCGGTCACGGTTGGCCGATCATGCCCAAAATAGGAAAGACTCATTTAGAGATCATACCGCGTTATTCTACCAACTTGCAATGGAATCCTTTCATAAAAACAACCTGTAGACAGTACTAAAGGAATATAGGTCAACTGACCAGGCGGGATAACGGCTGAACGATCGCGACCAAAACAGAGCAGACTCATTTAAACATTATACCGAGTTATCCGTCCAAGTTAACATGAAGTCGCTTAACAAATATAAACTGTAGACGGTGCTAACAAATCTACGTCATAGGCGTCGATCATGACATTATACTGAGTCATCCTACAATTTTGCAATGGAATTCCCTTAATAAATGCAATCTGTAGACTGGGCCAAAGAAATCTAGGTAACGCGCCTCTGCGATAGTCACGGTTGACTGAACCCAACCAAACAGGACGTTCTGCTCCAGTAATTACGCAGAGTCATCCTACGACGTTAAAATATAATCCCTTCATAAATATGACCTGTGGAGTGTGGTAAAGATTTTCGGGCTTCGGGACTTGTAGCCGTCACGGTGGACCGATCGCTATCCAAAGGCGCGTTCTCGTCTAGACATCATACGGAGTCATCCTATAAAGATTCAATGAAATCCCTTCCTAAATACGACCTTTAGACTATGTTAAAGTTTTTCGGGCTTCGGGCTTCGGACCCGCGTAGCCGTCAGGGTTGACCGATCACGACTAAAATAGGATGTTCTCGTCTAGACATTATACTGAGTCTTTGTACCGAGTTACGATGAAATCCCTTCATAAATACGAGATTTGGACTGTACTAAAAGTTTTTGGGTTTCAGCGTCGGGCATTTAACACGGCGTACTGATGCGAACAAAAGGGGGAAGTCTCACCCAGACATGACCGTGAACCCACATATGGAATTTTGTGATGATCTGACAAGTACTACGGGGTGTAGACTGTGGAAAAGAAAATCTGAACAGACTGACAGACAGACTGACTTCCGTTCGAGTGGTGGTAATAGCTTATCTTGACATTGTCAAGTTCAGTTATAAAGCAGTATGAACTAACGATCCACTAGAACAAATTATATGGGATGTGGATGCTATGCCAAAGTAAAATGGCAAAACAAACAGGAAAACATATTTTATGCACTTCAGCAAGCGTAAGCTATCGTCCCTTCATTAATTCCTACTGAAAGTGAAATCATGAAAAATATGGCTGAAGATAAGTGGTGCTCGAAATATTCCCCACAATATATCCGGTAAGTACAGACACCTGTCGATGTATCTGCCGAGGAACCTGCTCACAGATTGATTTGGGATTAAGTTGGCAGACTGGTCGGCGAGTGGATTTCATCTGGTCAACATGCCCATAGCGCGTTGAGGATACACCATTCAGTAAAGAGAGTGCTTCCGTGTACAAAGCACTCCGCATTCTAACGAGGGCTGGGTGCACTGTTCACTCTCAAAAACTCATTCAACTGCGCTCCCTCATAGTAAGACGCTCATCTTCTGAAGAGAGTATTAGTTACTGCCGTGGCTTTCCCGCTCATGGTTAGCTATCTCGACCTTACCTTCCACTTTGGTAAGAGGAAGCCCTCGCCTAGAAGTACGGTCCGTGTTCTGATGAAAAAACCCTCACCTAAAATGCACAGTTCGTGATCAAAATCGGTGAAGCTCTCGTCTCTCTGTTTATGAAATGAAATACAAGAACTGATAACTGAGAATATGTTAATTTCTATTCTCTGTTTGCTATGTTTGGAATAAGAATAATTTAAGGTTTAGACTGTGCTGAAGAAGTGAGGCCCGAGTATAAATTATTTCAAAAAGAGTCATCCTACCAAGTTCCAATGAAATTCCTTTATAAATATAACTCGCAGACATTGCCAAAGGAATCTATGTCACATGACAGCTCTGCGGTCACAGTTGGCCGATCATTACCAAAATAGGAGAGTTCCATCTAGATATCATACCAAGTTATCCTACGTCACGGCTGATCAATTTTGCAATATCATACCAAGTTATCCTACGTCACGGCTGATCAATTTTGCAATGACAAAGCTTTATTAAATTCAATCTGCAGACTGTGCTAAAGGAATCTAGGAAACGCCCCATGCGGCCGTCACAGTTGACTGAAACCGACCAAAAAGTTCTCATCTCGACATTATACAGAGTCATCCTACGAAGTTAAAATCAAATACCTTCGTAAAAACGACCTGTAGACTGTGGAAAACATGTTCGGGCTTCGGGCCCGCGTAGCTGTCAAGGTGGGCCGATAGAGACCAAAAGGGGACGTTTTCTTCCTTCTGCACATTATACGGAGGAATCGTCGTACAAAGTTACAATAAAATCACTTTATAAATACTACCTGTAGGGTGTGTGAGTGGTTTTCGGGCTTCGGACCACGTAGCCGTTACGGCCGATCGGTCGCGACCAAAAGTGGACGTTCTCATCTAGACATTCGAAGTTTTCCCACCAAGTTACAACGAAATCCCTTCATAAATTCGACCTGGGAGCTGTACTGAATGTTTTCGTGTTTCAGGCTCCGACAGCCGTCACAACTGACCGATCACGGCCAGAAGTGGACATTGTCATCCGGAAAGGACCTTAAACCAGCATGTGAACATTCGCGAGGATCCGAGTAGAACTGTGGAGTGTAACCTATGTTAAAGTAAATGTAAACAGACTGACAGACTTCCACACGCGTGATGGAAATAATAGCTTATCTTGACTTTGTCAAGTTGAGCTAAAAATCCGTATGAACCTACGATCCACTAAAGCAAATATAGATGGGATGTGGTGCAAGGCCAAAGTAAAATGGCAAAAAAAACCTGAACAGATGTTTCATACATTTTAGTAAACGTAACCGATCTTCCCATCATCAATTCCTACTGAAACTGGTATCAGGAAAAATATGGCTAAAGATGGATCGTCCTCGAAATATTCCCACGATATAGCCGGTAAGTACAGACACCTGTCGGAGTAAATGTCGGGGAATCTGCCCACACATTGATTTGAGATTAATTTGGTAGACTGGTCTGCGAGTGAATTCCATCTGGTCAAATTGCTCCATACCGCGTCGAGGATACACCACTCAGTGAAGAGAGAGTGTCTTCACATCTACACATACAACCGGTATAGGTTTATGACCCGACAGATAACCCGCCCTACCCAAGCATACACATACCCTCAGTCAAACACACCAACATCTGTCCTTGTTTACTTGAGTTTAAATGAAGAACGTACTATTGGACGAAACTATATATTTTACAATAACAAACAGAGAAATTCATTATAAATGAAGAAGATTGGTCTGTTACAGGGTGGTTATTTAGCACTGTCCACAATACATCAAAGGGAGGGGGGGGGGGGGCGGGGGTGGTGGATCGTACAAAATCGGGTCGTATTCACTCAACACAGTGGATGTGGGTTATTTTGTAGCCTAACTGATTTAAGAGTATAATTCTGCAGTGAGCCGTGGGTGAGCTTTCAAATAATGAAGGTCCCACTTTAGGCCCAGGTTTCAATAAACTCCTTATCTTGAGAGCCTGTAGTTGTCTCAAAGATAGGAGATGATTTAGGTGAACACGATTTGGGGTCATTGGCATGAAAACCAGTATGCGTCTGTGCTTCGCTAACGCATCCACAATTCACAGGAGGATGGGAAATTTAAGAAAAATATGCATTTTGGCCGGATTTAAAAAAGACCACATCTTGTGAGCACGGAGTGACCCAAATGGCAACAAATCACATGTTTATCGTTATTTGGACTTGTTCGGAGAAAAGCAGACAGAGACTGAAATCCGGTTAAACGTCATTTGGGCAACGTGTTGTATATATTTTTATCACATGGGAGTCATTCAGGCAACGTAATATATATGCTCGCTTTCTATATGAACGCCATTCAGGCAACGTTTTGCATTATTATCAATATTAAATAGACGACATCTAAATAACAAGTATTTGTTTTTTAAAAGTGCGAAGTGGATCAGAAGCTTGAATATCTGTCACAAATACAACATCAGAGTTGCGTTTGCGAAGTGCAATCGTTCCTTGATCAGCACAGTGAACTTCAAATTGAAAGATTACGAGGTCGGTTCGCTCATGATCCTCATTCCTCAACTGCAATGTGGCCTTAAACAAGGCTCTTGGTGTAATTTGCCCATGTGAGGTGTGGTGCCATTGTTTACTAATGCACAGAGCATGACAGTACAGTATGTGGTGATATATTTGGTTTCCGACACTGTCAACCCCGTTTCCATCGGAATAAAATGTTGGAGAGTCTGATAGTTACTCGCCCCAGTTCAGTGGTTTGCTCGGTCTTATAAAGGAGTTCCTCGTTCTGCAGTGTACCGTGCGTTTTTACCGAGAGGAAATACATTGTCCATTTTTGCGAGGGGTGGGGGCTCTCCGAGGACAGCCAGCTACTTTAGATACTTTTGACGAGCGGCCTCAACTGCGATTGTCTGGGGGGCTTCTATTGAGGGGAGCTCGTGAGATACACAACGAAGGTCCCACTTTAGGCCCAGGTTTCAATAAAATCCTTATCTTGAGAGCCTGTAATTGTCTCAAAGATAAGAGATGATTCAGGTGAACACGATTTGGGGTCATTGGCAAGAAAACCAGTATGCGTCGGTGCTTCGCTAACGCATCCACAATTCACAGGAGGATGGGAAATTTAAGAAAAATATGCATTTTGGCCGGATTTAAAAAAAAACACATCCTGTGAGCACGGAGTGACCCAAATGGCAACAAATAACATGTTTATCGTTATTTGGACTTGTTCGGAGAAAAGCACAGAGAGACTGAAATCCGGTTAAACGTCATTTGGGCAACGTGTTGTATATATTTTTATCATATGGGAGTCATTCAGGCAACGTTATATATATGTTCGCTTTCTATATGAACGCCATTCAGGCAACGTTTTGCATTATTATCAATATTAAATAGACGACATCTAAATAACAAGTATTTGTTTTTTAAAAGTGCGAAGTGGATCAGAATCTTGAATATCTGTCACAAATACAGCATCAGAGTTGCGTTTGCGAAGTGCAATCGTTCCTTGATCAGCACAGTGAACTTCAAATTGAAAGATTACGAGGTCGGTTCGCTCATGATCCTCATTCCTCAACTGCAATGTGGCCTTAAACAAGGCTCTTGGTGTCATTTGCCCATGTGAGGTGTGGTGCCATTGTTTACTAATGCACAGAGCATCACAGTACAGTATGTGGTGATATATTTGGCTTCTGACACTGTCAACCCCGTTTCCACCGGAATAAAATGTTGGAGAGTCTGATAGTTACTCGCCCAAGTTCAGTGGTTTCCTCGGTGGTATAAAGGAGTTCCTCGTTCTGCAGTGTACCGTGCGTTTTTACCGAGAGGAAATACATTGTCCATTTTTGCGAGGGGTGGGGGCTCTCCGAGGAGAGCCAGCTACTTTAGATACTTTTGACGAGCGGCCTCAACTGCGATTGTCTCGGCGGCTTCTATTGAGTGAGGCTCGTGAGATACACAACGAAGGTCCCACTTTAGGCCCAGGTTTCAATAAAATCCTTATCTTGAGAGCCTGTAATTGTCTCAAAGATAAGAGATGATTCGGGTGAACACGATTTGGGGTCGTTGGCATGAAAACCAGTATGAGTCGGTGCTTCGCTAACGCATCCCCAATTCACAGGAGGATGGGAAATTTAAGAAAAATATGCATTTTGGCCGGATTTAAAAAAAGAACACATCTTGAGAGCACGGAGCGACCCAAATGGCAACAAATAACATGTTTATCGTTATTTTACTTGTTCGGTGAAACGCAGACAGAGACTGAAATCCGGTTAAACGTCATTTGCGCAACGTGTTGCATATATTTTTATCATATGGGAGTAGTTTAGGCAACGTTATAGATATGTTAGTTTTCTAAATGAACACCTTTCACACAACGTTTTGCATTTCATCAATTTTAAATAGACTACATCTAAACAACCAGTATTTGTTTTTTTTCAATGTGCGAAGTGGATCAGAATCTTGAATATCCTTCACAAATGGAATATGAGAGTCGAGTTAGTGAAGCGCAATGGTTCATTGATGGCACAGTGATTTTAAAATTGAAAGATCACAGTGACTGTTCGCTGATGATCCTCATTCATCATCTGCCATCCGTGAGCCCTTAGACAAGGTTCTTGGAGTCTTTTTCCCATGTACTATGTGGTACCATTGCGTACTAAGGCACAGAGCACAACAGAACAGCATGCGGGGTACACTGGCTTCTGACACTTTCAACACGGTATCCACCAGATTAAAATGTTGGGGAGTCTAATAGTTACTTGTCGCAGCTCGGTTGTTTTTTCGGCTGCGTTAACCAGCAAAATAGTCGCGTTCGTGTGTATGTATGCGTGCCAATGGTTCAAATGAAAGTGTCAATGACACTTTAGCATAACCTGACTTTGTGTTGTGTTTTGTGAAATGGATAATGTTGTCTATGAATTGATTATGAAATACGACAAGAAGTTTGATAAATGAGAATATGTTAATTTCTGTTCCCTGTATGCTATGTTTCCAATAAGAATAGTTCGAAGTTTAGACTGTACTAAAGAAATGAGGCCTGGGTTAATGTGGCACTCAGTTAATGCATGGCGACCAAAGTTACCAAGTTTCAGTAAACTTATTCCAAAACAAGCCATTTTACCAGGTTGCAATGAACTCCCTTGTTAAATATAGCTCGAAGACGTTGCTGAAGGAATCTAGTTCACACGTCAGCTCGGCGGTCACGGTTGGCCGATCATGCCCAAAATAGGAAAGACTCACTTAGAGATCATACCACGTTATCCTACCAACTTGCAATGGAATCCTTTCATAAAAACAACCTGTAGACAGTACTAAAGGAATATAGGTCAACTGACCAGGCGGGATAACGGCTGACCGATCGCGACCAAAACAGAGCAGACTCATCTAAACATTATACCGAGTTATCCGTCCAAGTTAACATGAAATCGCTTAACAAATATGAACTGTAGACTGTGCTAACAAATCTACGTCATAGGCGTCGATCATGACATTATACTGAGTCATCCTACAATTTTGCAATGGAATCTGTAGACTGGGCCAAAGAAATCTAGGTAACGCGCCTCTGCGATAGTCACGGTTGACTGAACCCAACCAAACAGGACGTTCTGCTCCAGTAATTACGCAGAGTCATCCTACGACGTTAAAATATAATCCCTTCATAAATATGACCTGTGGAGTGTGGTAAAGATTTTCGGGCTTCGGGACTTGTAGCCGTCACGGTGGACCGATCGCTATCAAAAGGGCGCGTTCTTGTCTAGACATCATACGGAGTCACCCTATAAAGATTCAATGAAATCCCTTCCTAAATACGACCTTTAGACTATGTTAAAGTTTTTCGGGCTTCGGGCTTCGGACCCGCGTAGCCGTCAGGGTTGACCGATCACGACTAAAATAGGACGTTCTCGTCTAGACATTATACTGAGTCTTTGTACCGAGTTACGATGAAATCCCTTCATAAATACGAGATTTGGACTGTACTAAATGTTTTTGGGTTTCAGCCTCGGGCATTTAACACGGCGTACTGATGCAAAAAAAAGGGGGAAGTCTCACCCCGACCTGACCGTGAACCCACATATGGAATTTTGTGATGATCTGACAAGTACTACGGGGTGTAGACTGTGGAAAAGAAAATCTGAACAGACTGACAGACAGATTGACTTCCGTACGAGTGGTGGTAATAGCTTATCTTGACATTGTCAAGTTCAGTTATAAAGCAGTATGAACTAACGATCCACTAGAACAAATTATATGGGATGTGGATGCTATGCCAAAGTAAAATGGCAAAACAAACAGGAAAACATATTTTATGCACTTCAGCAAGCGTAAGCTATCGTCCCTTCATTAATTCCTACTGAAAGTGAAATCATGAAAAATATGGCTGAAGATAAGTGGTGCTCGAAATATTCCCCACAATATATCCGGTAAGTACAGACACCTGTCGATGTATCTGCCGAGGAACCTGCTCACAGATTGATTTGGGATTAAGTTGGCAGACTGGTCGGCGAGTGGATTTCATCTGGTCAACATGCCCATAGCGCGTTGAGGATACACCATTCAGTAAAGAGAGTGCTTTCGCGTACAAAGCACTCCGCATTCTAACGAGGGCTGGGTGCACTGTTCACTCTCAAAAACTCATTCAACTGCGCTCCCTCATAGTAAGACGCTCATCTTCTGAAGAGAGTATTAGTTACTGCCGTGGCTTTCCCGCTCATGGTTAGCTATCTCGACCTTGTTACAACCGATAATGTTACAACGCCGCATAATGTTACACCAACGCATAATGTTACAAAAATGTAGTAAACAACCGATAATGTTATAAACTCCGCATAATGTTATAACTTTTTTCAACCCGTTATGTTATAAAAATCGACGCATAATGTTATAACTTTTTTCAACCCCTTATGTTACAACAAATTAACCGATAATGTTATAACTTCAAATAAACATATCTTTGGTAATTTATACTGTCATGACATCAGTTTCAGGTGGAGACCGTCGGTCTATATTTGAGGGAACTCTTCAGTTCCCAGTGTAAAATTGGACCATTCTGACTTTAAATAATATATACCATTATTGTAATAAACCCATTTCTGTGATAAATTGCGCGTCCATTATATGATCGGACATTAGGTAAGGATACTGTCCTATGTTTTAAGGATACTATACCCACGGAGTCCCCCTTTTCGTCGTATGAAGCAATGAAAGGTATGAAAATGAGCACGATGCGCGCAAAATCATACGTCTCAAAATGAAAGCTATGAGCGCAATCAGTAGCTCTTCATACGTCTCATACCCTCATTAAGGATACTATACTACCTTTATTTGGGAGTGTTTTCGGGAGTGTTTGGGTAAGTTTTCTGGAGATTGTCGGGTTGTTTGGATTAAATCGATATCTATTGTCGGGTTGTTAGGGGTGAGACGGAGCACGTGTCCCCATAACAATACGCGCTGCGCATACGCACTCCTACCACCTATTATCATGATAATGACGTTACAACATGGCCACCCACGTGCACTATCATAACAACCCAGCATGACCGCCCAGTCACGTGACAGGGCGTCACTTCCGGGGTCCTGCTCCGGTGTCCCACAAAATGGCTGATTTTCAACATACATATATTCAACACCATCACCAATACCGCCACAACATCAACATCAACACAACTCCTCCTCCACAACCTCCTCCTTCTCCCTATACTGCCTGTTCTAGTGATTCCGCCTTGTCCAGAACCCGTAATCCCAACTTCATCACTTCCACTTCTTCCATCACCTCCGCCATCTGTAGTATCATACCGTCTAGCACTACTCCTTCATAGCATTCTCAGATAGCCTTCTCTGCACAGTCACTCTGATGTACTAATCCATGACCTCCTCTCTTTCTCAGCCTAATCCCTGCCAACCCCTTTCAATCCTCCTAAACCCCATTCCTCTTCCTACCCAGTCTCGCATTCTATTCTTGTTACGTGCGACACTACCAACCCGCCTCGTCCACCATATGTACCTCGCTCCATCCAACTTTTTGACCTCTTTTAACTCCACCTCATTTTTGTTCACTGTTAGTTGTTAAAATGTCAAATTAATGAACAATAAGATATTCTTATGACTAAGAAATATGCGACAAATGAGTTTTAGATGCCCAAAACAAGCAGAAACAGAGGCATTTGCCCATCCCCAAAGGCGTCAGTGGAGTATGATACACTACATTTCTGGAAGCTGAGACTACGCATGTTGGTAAACGTACCAACCGGATAAAATAGCACCCCCTCCCCCACCACCAACGTGACTAGGTCATTCTATGATAAATCCCCGGGAGTTGGGGGGGGGGGGGGGGGGTGTCCCCTCGCCTTAACCAGAGCAGAAACCTTTAGTATAAATAGTACATACATTTATGCTGCAATAAGTGGTAAGTGGTAAAGTCCATCTACAATAGCTGTAACTGGAATTAGTATACAGAAGTTATAACATTATCGGTTAATTTGTTGCAACATAACGGGTTGAAAAAAGTTCTAACATTATGCGTCGATTTTTATAACATAACGGGTTGAAAAAAGTTATAACATTATGCGGAGTTTATAACATTATCGGTTGTTTACTACATTTCTTGTAACAATATGCGTTGGTGTAACATTATGCGGCGTTGTAACATTATCGGTTGTAACAGACCTTACCTTCCACTTTGGTAAGAGGAAGCCCTCGCCTAGAAGTACGGTCCGTGTTCTGATGAAAAAACCCTCACCTAAAATGCACAGTTCGTGATCAAAATCGGTGAAGCTCTCGTCTCTCTGTTTATGAAATGAAATACAAGAACTGATAACTGAGAATATGTTAATTTCTATTCTCTGTTTGCTATGTTTGGAATAAGAATAATTTAAGGTTTAGACTGTGCTGAAGAAGTGAGGCCTGAGTATAAATTATTTCAAAAAGAGTCATCCTACCAAGTTCCAATGAAATTCCTTTATAAATATAACTCGCAGACATTGTCAAAGGAATCTAGGTCACATGACAGCTCGGCGGTCACAGTTGGCCGATCATTACCAAAATAGGAGAGTTCCATCTAGATATCATACCAAGTTATCCTACGTCACGGCTGATCAATTTTGCAATATCATACCAAGTTATCCTACGTCACGGCTGATCAATTTTGCAATGACAAAGCTTTATTAAATGCAATCTGCAGACTGTGCTAAAGGAATCTAGGAAACGCCCCATGAGGCCGTCACGGTTGACTGAAACCGACCAAAAAGTTCTCATCTCGACATTATACAGAGTCATCCTACGAAGTTAAAATCAAATACCTTCGTAAAAACGACCTGTAGACTGTGGAAAACATGTTCGGGCTTCGGGCCCGCGTAGCTGTCAAGGTGGGCCGATCGAGACCAAAAGGGGACGTTTTCTTCCTTCTGCACATTATACGGAGGAATCGTCGTACAAAGTTACAATAAAATCACTTTATAAATACTACCTGTAGGGTGTGTGAGTGGTTTTCGGGCTTCGGACCACGTAGCCGTTACGGCCGATCGGTCGCGACCAAAAGTGGACGTTCTCATCTAGACATTCGAAGTTTTCCCACCAAGTTACAACGAAATCCCTTCATAAATTCGACCTGGGAGCTGTACTGAATGTTTTCGTGTTTCAGGCTCCGACAGCCGTCACAACTGACCGATCACGGCCAGAAGTGGACATTGTCATCCGGACCTTAAACCAGCATGTGAACATTCGCGAGGATCCGAGTAGAACTGTGGAGTGTAACCTATGCTAAAGTAAAAGTAAACAGACTGACAGACTTCCACACGCGTGATGGAAATAATAGCTTATCTTGACTTTGTCAAGTTGAGCTAAAAATCCGTATGAACCTACGATCCACTAAAGCAAATATAGATGGGATGTGATGCAAGGCCAAAGTAGAAGGGCAAAAAAACCTGAACAGTTGTTTCATACATTTTAGTAAACGTAACCGATCTTCCCATCATCAATTCCTACTGAAACTGGTATCAGGAAAAATATGGCTAAAGATGGATTGTCCTCGAAATATTTCCCACGATATAGCCGGTAAGTACAGACACCTGTCGGAGTAAATGTCGGGGAATCTGCCCACACATTGATTTGAGATTAATTTGGTAGACTGGTCTGCGAGTGAATTCCATCTGGTCAAATTGCTCCATACCGCGTCGAGGATACACCACTCAGTGAAGAGAGAGTGTCTTCACATCTACACATACAACCGGTATAGGTTTATGACCCGACAGATAACCCGCCCTACCCAAGCATACACATACCCTCAGTCAAACACACCAACATCTGTCCTTGTTTACTTGAGTTTAAATGAAGAACGTACTATTGGACGAAACTATATATTTTACAATAACAAACAGAGAAATTTATTATAAATGAAGAAGATTGGTCTGTTACAGGGTGGTTATTTAGCACTGTCCACAATACATCAAAGGGAGGGGGTGGTGGATCGTACAAAATCGGGTCGTATTCACTCAACACAGTGGATGTGGGTTAATTTGTAGCCTAACTGATTTAAGAGTATAATTCTGCAGTGAGCCGTGGGTGAGCTTTCAAATAATGAAGGTCCCACTTTAGGCCCAGGTTTCAATAAACTCCTTATCTTGAGAGCCTGTAGTTGTCTCAAAGATAAGAGATGATTCAGGTGAACACGATTTGGGGTCATTGGCATGAAAACCAAAGACCACATCTTGTGAGCACGGAGTGACCCAAATGGCAACAAATCACATGTTTATCGTTATTTGGACTTGTTCGGAGAAAAGCAGACAGAGACTGAAATCCGGTTAAACGTTATTTGGGCAACGTGTTGTATATATTTTTATCATATGGAAGTCATTCAGGCAACGTTATATATATGTTCGCTTTTTATATGAACGCCATTCAGGCAACGTTTTGCATTATTATCAATATTAAATAGACGACATCTAAATAACAAGTATTTGTTTTTCAAAAGTGCGAAGTGGATCAGAATCTTGAATATCTGTCACAAATACAACAGCGGAGTTGCGTTTGCGAAGTGCAATCATTCCTTGGTCAGCACAGTGAACTTCAAATTGAACGATTACGAGGACGGTTCGCTCATGATCCTCATTCCTCAACTGCAATGTGGCCTTAGACAAGACCCTTGGTGTCATTTGCCCATGTGAGGTGTGGTGCCATTGTTTACTAATGCGCACACATGACAGTACACTATGCGGTGATATATTTGGCTTCCGACACTGTCAACCCCGTTTCCACCGGAATAAAATGTTGGAGAGTCTGATAGTTACTCGCCCAAGTTCAATGGTTTCCTCCGGTCTTATAAAGGAGGTCCTCGTTCTGCAGTGTATCGTGCGCTTTTACCGAGAGGAAATACATTGTCCATTTTTGCGAGGGGTGGGGGCTCTCCGATGAGAGCCAGCTACTTTAGATACATATATATATGTTCGTTTTCTAAATGAACGTCATTCACGCAACGTTTTGCATTTTATCAATATTAAATAGACTACATATAAACAACCAGTATTTGTTTTTCTTTTAAAGAACGAAGTGGATCAGAATCTTGAATATCTGTCACAAATGGAATATCAGTCGAGTTTGAGAAGCGCAATGGTTCATTGATAGGCACAATGATTTTAAAATTGGAAGATCACGGTGACTGTTCGCTGATGATCCTCATTCATCATCTGCCATCCGTGAGTTCTTCGACAAGGTTCTTGGTGTCATTTCACCATGTACTATGTGGTACTATTGCGTACTAATGCACACAGCAAAACAGAACATCACGCGGATGTTTACCTGGCTTCTGACACTGTCAACCCCGGATCCAGCGGGTTAAAAAGTTGGAGAGTCTGATAGTTACTTGTCACAGCTAGGTTGTTTTCTCCGACTGCGTTAACCAGCAAAGTAGTCGCGTTTGTATGTATGTATGCGTACCAATGGTTCAAATGGAAGTGCCGATGACACTTAAGCATAGCCTGCATGTGTAGTGTTTTGTGAAATGGATAATATTCAATGTCTCTTTTGGATTTTGAAATACGACAAGAATTTCGATATGTTGTTTTCTGTTCCCTGATTTCTGTACATAGATTTCAATAAAAACCTATCATCTTTAGAAACATGAGCGGTCTCACAGGTGCTAATTACGTGTGTTATCAAGTAAATTGCATGAAAACCACATTGGATCAGATCCAAATTGAACACATGCGAAGTACACAGGGGTGGCAAACAAGGAAAGTCACATTTTAGGTTCAAGTTTCAATGAAATCCTCAACTTGAGAGCCTGTGATTGTCATCTTGAGAGCACGGGGTGACCCAAATAGCAACTAATAACACCTTTATCGTTATTTGGACTTGTTTGGGTGAAAAGCAGGCAGAATCTGAAATACGGGTAAACGTCATTTGGACAACGTGTTGTATATAGACAGAACGCGATGTGTGTTTGAATCGGTGGGCGACTTACATAACTCATTGGAATGGCGTAATGATATTTCGCTCGAGCCAAATCGGTGGGTGTTTTGCATAACGAGTTTGAATGGCGTAGGCATATTTCGCGAGAGCCGTAGGCTCAACGAAATGTGATTACACCATTCCAACGAGTTATCGACGCATGAGTGCAATAATGTTCTATCTTCCATTTTACCTTTTTGTGGGAAATTGGATTTGAAGTTTTTGACCTTCAGTTCATATATCCCCAGAAACATTTCATATAAAACCACACCAGATTTTGGTCGGGCATTCAAAATAATGTAGATTTGACAAATGTTTTTACAGATAATTATATTATAAAAGTTGGCATGTCGGTTCCAATGTAATAAGCATTTTTCTGTTTGCAGAATGACGCAGATAGAACATTTTTAAACAAATTTACCATTTTTGCTCAGTGCTATAATGTCCGAGTACATACTGAGAAAATAGAAAGGATAGGAAGCAATAACCTTATTGTGTTTATTATTATCTTAGCTGTATGTACATACCCGGAAATAGCTACAGGTTGGTGTTGATGGATGAGATAGCGGGGGTTCCCCCGCATTCTCGCTAAACCATAATCTCTTAGGTATCGACATCCAACTTCAGGAAAATGCATTTGCACCCTACTCCCGTGGTGTAGCGGGTGTGTGTGTGTGTGGGGGGGGGGGGGGTGCTGAGGGAACCAGTACACCCCAAAATTTGAGCTCCCCCCCCCCATAAAAAAAATATTGACCCAGTGGAAGTTTCACATAACTTAGAGCCCCAAAGCTGCTCTCCACTTTATGCTTTACATGCTACAATTGCTTCAGATGCGATCTTCGAGCGCTGAATTTTGCAACATTCTCTCGGGAGAGGACTTGTCTTAACTAGGACCCACCGGTCGCTAACCCCTCCTCCCACTTATCTTACCTAACTCAGACCATTCGCCGTTACTCCTTCCTCCCACTTCCCTGACGGGATGTGGGAGGAGGGGGGTAACGATGGAGGGTCCTAGTTATGACTAGGGGAGGATCCCCGAAATCCTACATCAACATTCCAAATCATGGTAAAATGGCTAGCCCCCCCCCCCCTCCCCATTATAGAATCCTGGCTACGCCCCTACCCGACCCATAAACGGCTGTACACTTGGCCAACCTTGTAAAGGGGAAGCTAGTGAGGACAGAAAGAGATGATAAGATATCAAAATGTTTAATAAGAACAAAGAAAAACAAAGTACGCAAACTACTTTCATTCAACTAATTGGTCGACATGCAGGGATATCTCGCAATGCAGTACCTTCTGAACCATCTGGCTTCGGTCAATAACAGTTACTGTCATTCGCAGCTGATATACCTTCTTAACCCTTTAACAATGTGAGTTGCAGACGACACTTGGAAACAAATCAAAACAAAACGTTTCATTTTTTACTTACAAAACATATGTTATGATCCCTCATTGGAACGAGCGCCTTATAAACAAATTGAATGGCGATTTTCGTGGGTAGCGCTGGCCGGTTTTTGCCGTTACATTAGGTAAAGGTTTAACACAACTTAAACAACAATGTGCTCGCTGATGCTGTCACGTATATAAGGGCACAAGACTGCATATGCAGTACATACAGAGTCATTTGAAGCTTTGACTCTCACTGTGTGGACATCCATCATTGTGCATTCCTGTCAGTCTAGTAGAGCCTGAAAACTAGTCTACAAATTTGTACACCGTGTGTCAACGGTAAACTATCCTGTGGGCCACGGTGTGCAAAGTTGCTATTGAGTTACCAAGTTCCCCCTGGAACTTCAGTGAAGTCGTGTTGAAAAGGCTCTAGGCGATAACAACGCAGATCAGTCACGCTGTTACTATTTTGAAGTAATAAAGGATTAATTAGAAGGGTCATGCGGGCTTCAGGAAACGCCTTTTTACCAAACGTGATCTATTTGTTTTGTATCGTTAGAAGGCTAGAGGAAGAATTATCTCGCTCATCATCTCTATAAGGGCATTCCGAAGAGGTAATTGGCAATCGAATCCAGAAATATCAAATCGAATGGATGAGCAATTCACTCCATCGCTCCAAAAAGTGGGTAACAGTTTGAATCTAACCCGAGGACTCAGAACGAGAAACACATCTGCGAAAGTAGGCGTATGATGAATATAACACCTGGACAATTTTGGCAAAGATAATGCCACAAGCAGAATTCGTATGATGGTGCAATGCAGACATTTCAGCATCCTGGATTACTTTCAATCTGAATTCTATTTGCCACAGTATAAACTTTATATATGCCCCAGTTGTTCAAGATGAGGTGTTCGATTCTTCAGGCAGGTGCAAAATGTACTTCTCAGACTGTTTTCGTTTCATCTTGAGCCTGCAGGTTATAGACACAATTTGGTTTTGCATTGGTGACCTGCACGGTAAAGCAGACCAGAGGATATGGGGTCTAATACAGAAAACGATATAAAACTCTAAAAATCGTTAGGCGGTACACTAATTCATGTGAGGTTATCTGGCACGAACAATCAGAATATTGAAAATAGAAATAGATTACGATGCAACAGTATTGCCAAAAGCTAATGGGCAAACTTTCGAATGTAAAGCGTCCTCAAAGTGGTCAAAATTATATATACGAGTGGTGATTCTAATGTTTAATGTTTTGGTTGGTATTATTTTCTGCATTGTTCTGATTGGTCACATCAGACATCGTACTTTGAGTTCGTGTAACCTATTCAAGACTGGTCTGAGCCAAAAGTGTCCTATCAGCGGTGGAGTTAAACGAATACATTGAGGGCACAAAACATCTTCACCTGAAGTTCAGCATATTAAAAAAACTCCTATTTACTTAGAATGCTAACACATGCACATGAAATGAAACAAAATTATGAACAAGGTTCACTCCTAGAAATTCGCCGTGAAAATCGGCAATGCCATGGTGAGAGGTCTGGCATCCAGCCACGGCTCTTACCATCGCATTGACGATGGCCGTGGCGAATTTCTAAGGCTGTCGGTTTACCTGGCGGCGAATAATTGTCGTTTAACTGAACGCAACTCTGAGGGCGAAAACCATGCCCACTAAAATTGAATTTTAGCATGTAACAAACCAAAAATGAACCAACAACCAAGCTCATAAAAAGAAAAATAAACAAGACTTGAAGGCTAACCTATGCCTTCTCAAAGTTCAGGTCATTAATTGAAAATGAACAAAAAACAAAGGAATTTCGCCTTTGTCCCCAATCGAACACAAGAGATAAATCAACATTTTGCCTTTTAGAAATCGCGTAGATGAACAACGGAAAACATTTATTTAAAAAACAATGTGTGGAAAAGATGTTGGTAAACACATTTTCGTTGACCATCTTCACGAATTCTAACTGTGTGACATCTGTAACCTTAATGCCACTATTGTCATGTCAGTACCATGGAAGCAATCTTCGCGTCCAAAAAACGAAAAAGGGCCTAGTGACATCACTTTTTAAGCTTATGGATGCGAAGATTGCTTTATAGAACTCCCTATCCAGTAACGGCATAAACATGGGCATAATGTCCGTTGTCTTATTCTTAGTCAGAATTCGGCGTCTGCCGATCACAGTGACCCCTGGCAAATCACGCGGTCACAAATACACTTGTCGTTGCTCTTCGCGTATCAGGAAAACTTCCATGAACTCTGCTGAAGAAATGGTTTTCCCTTCTCGAGCACCAAATGTTTTATTTGGGTAAATAGGATTTTCGTGAATTTCATTTGACACGCAGCCTTCTGGAAGTCCATGAAATCCTTCTCTTTTAGTTGCACGACTCTGGTATGATCAGGTCTCACAGTTGTGAGTCCACGGACCAAACCAACTGGGCGGATTCAGCTGGTAAGCACCCTATGCGGGCCCCTCCTTTTTAAGTCCACTTTTCAAGCCCCAGGACAAGAGGGTATAATATTATCCACGATAAAACTTAGGCGTCGGGTGCCTGGGTAGTGGATGTCTGTGTAATATCGTGGACAATACCTATCCCAGTAGACAAACAGAGATCCTGTGTGTTGCTAATGTCGTATGAGCCGTTATTGACCCACCATCACGTCAATTTTGAATCCGCAACCATGCATTCGAAATTTCCTTATGAAATTACAAGCGATCAGATTCTCCATATTTGAAGTTAAGAACAGATGCGTTCCAACTACATATCGAGTTTGTAAAACAAATACTGTAGTCTTCAATACTAGACTGTTCTATCATACACGGGTGTATGGCAGTTAGTAATTTTGTTCATGCTAAAATGTTCTATCTCCGTGCTGCCTCAAAATAAATGTTATACAGAAAATTTAACATTCATATATATCTAAATTACAAGAACACGATATAAACTATACATTTGTGGAGCAACTTGATTACATTGTGTGAATACTGGGCGCAATATATTACCGATTTGAGATCTTAATAATATTTATCTTTCGTTCTGTAAATTCGCATACGTCATTCGTTAGCTTTCAGCATGTGATCCAATTCGAAGAGTTTCATTGGGCAAGCACATAAAAAATTTAAGCACGCATGATTTTGCCATTTTTTGGAGATAGAATAATTTCGCATAGCGTTTTGCGTGAATACGAACCAATAAACCCCAGATATTTTTTCATCTGCCGGCGCAGAATGGAGCGGCCAATATGATGACACCAATATCTCATTTTCGCGCCAAAGTACAGATAGAACATTATCGCACTCATGCGTCGTTATGTAAAACATCCACCAATTCAAACACACATCGCGTTCTGTGTTTATTACACAACCCATGCATTAAAATTAATTTAAATAAACAAATTTTAATTTTAAACCCAAAGGTGAAGAGTCTGTTTGTTTTGGCTGAAGGATCGATAAAAAATAATAAAAAAACCTTTTCGGAACCAGTGTTTGTTGAAAATCGTATCGCTGTTTCTCTTCGGTTTGTGCCCATTCACGCCTAACAATTTGGTGGCTATTACTGTTAGTAAAAATATAAGTACAAATTTGATTTGCAAAACAGCTGGGAGAAACATTTTTAAAAGAAGTTCGAAGCATGTCAAGATGTACGATGATTTACCGAAATTAATTTGACCAATTTGGATGTAACGGATCCACAAAACCAGACGGCCACTGGACTGGGTTAATGTTCTGGTTGGAAATGATTGGGGTTTTTTTTTGGCATCTAATTTTTTGTTAACTAATTTTTTTGTGAACCGACTTAATTTTGCTTTGGACGTTTTCATTTTAACACTATGCGACAGACTGTCGATAATAATTGTATGACAACATTTGGGAACTTTTCGAAGCGTAACTGATGACTCGACGGGAAAGGAACTACTATAAACAGTGCATGGGAAAAAATGTTCCGGCTTCTACACTACCCATTGAATACATAATAATTTATGCCATAGCGGCCAATCCGTTAAATAGGGATTTAAAGTTGATTGGATGTGTAATAAATATTTTTATCATATTGGAGTCATTTAGGCAACGTTATATATAAGTTCGTTTTCTAAATGAACGCCATTCACGCAACGTTTTGCATTTTATCAATTTTAAATAGACTACATCCAAGCAACCAGGATTTTTTTTTTTTTAAGTACGAAGTGGATCAAAATTTTGAATATCTGTCACAAATGGAATATCAGTGTCGAGTTTGAGATGCACAATGGTCCATTGGTGTGCAGAGTGATTTTAAAATTGAAAGACCAAGGTGACAGTTCGCTGATGATCCTCATTCATCATCTGCCATCCGTGAGTCCTTAGACAAGGTTCTTGGAATCATTTTCCCATATACTATGTGGTACCATTGCATACTGATGCACTCAGCACGACAGAACAGTACACGGGGGTATACTGGCTTCTGACGCTGTCAACCCGGTATCCAACGGGTTAAAAAGTTGGGGACTCTAATAGTTACTTGCCGCAGCTCGGTCGTTTTCTCCGGCTGCGTTAAACAGTAAAATAGTCGCATTTGTATACATGTATGTATGTTTGCCAATGGTTCAAATGAAAGTGTCACTGACACTTTAGCATAACCAGACTGTGTGTTGTGTTTTGTGAAGTGGATAAGGTTCAATGTCTATGAAAGGATTATGGAATACAAGAAGTTTGATAATTGAGAATATGTTAATTTCTGTTCCCAGTTTGCTATGTTTTCAATAAGAATAATTTGAAGTTTAGACTGCACTAAAGAAGTGAGGCCTGGGTTAATGTGGCACTCACATTTAATGTATGGCGACCAAACTTACCAAGTTTCAGTAAACTTATTCCAAAACAAGCCATCTTACCAAGTTGCAATGTAATCCCTTGTTAAATATAACTTGAAGACGTTGCTAAAGGAACCTAGTTCACGCGACAGCTCGGTGGTCATGGGTGGACGATCATGACCAAAATAGGAAAGTCTCACTAAGAGCTCGTACCATGTTATCCTACCAACTTGCAGTGGAATGCCTTCATAAAAAAACAACCTGTAGACAGTACTAAAGGAATCTAGATCAAGTGACCAGGCGGCGATAAAAGCTGAACGATCCTGACCAAAACAGAGCAGACTCATGTAAACATTATACCGAGTTATCTGTCCAAGTTAAAATGAAATCGCTTCTTAAATATGAACTGTGGGCTTTGCTAAACAAATCTACGTCATAGGTCTGTGTGCCGTCACGGCTGATCGATCACAGCCAAAATAGGATGTTCTCATCCAGACATTATACTGAGTCATTCCACAATTTTGCATCGAAAATCCCTTCGTAAATGCAATCTGACTGGGCTAAAGGAATCTAGGTAATGAGCCCCTGCGACTGACACGGTTGACTGAACCCAACCAAAAAGGACATTCTCATCCAGTTTTTTTTCAGAGTCATCCTGCGATGTTAAAATCAAATCCCTTCAAAAATACCACCTGTAGAGTGTGGTAAAGATTTTCGTGCTTCGAGCCCGCGTAGCCATCATGGTAGACCGATCGCGACCACAAAGGCGCGTTCTCTTCTAGACATTACACGGAGTCATCCTAAAAGATTCAACGAAACCCCTTCATAAATACAACCTTTAGACTATGTTGAAGGTTTTCGGGCTTCGGATCCGCGAAGCCGTCAGGGTTCATCGATCGCGACCAAAATCGGACATTGTCGTCAAGACATTACATGGATTTTTTTTTTTACCGAGTTTCGATGAAATCCCTTCATAAATACGATCTTTAGACTGTACTAAACGTTTACGGGTTACAGGCTTGGGCATTTGACAAGTCTGCCTGATCGCCATCAAAAGGAGAAAGTCTCTTCCAGACATGACCGTGAACTCGCATATGAAATTTCGTGGTGATCGGACAAGAACTACGAGTTGTTTCCTGTGCTAAAGGAAATCTGAACAGATAGACTGACTTCCGTGCGCGTGGTGGCAATAGCTTATCTTGACATTGTCAAGTTAAGTTAAAAAGCAGTATGAACGAACAATCCACTAGAACAAATATAGATAGGATGTGGTGCTAGGGCAAAGTAAAAGGGCAAAAAATATTTTATGCAGTTTAGCAAACGTAAGCTATCATCTCTTCATTAATTCCTACTGAAAGTAGAATCATGAAAAATATGGCTAAAGATAGGTGGTGCTCGAAATATTTCCCACAATATAACCGATAAGTGTAGACACCTGTCAAAGTACCTGCCGGGGAACTTGCTCACACATTGATTTGGGTTTAAATTGGCAGACTGGTCGGCGAGTTGATTTCATCTGGTCAACGTGTCTCATACCGCGTCGAGGATACACCACTCAGTGAAGAGAGTGTGAATTCACATCTACACTTACAGTCAGTATAGGTTTATGAACTGACAGATACCTCCCCCCCCCCCAACACCCCCAAGTATACACATACCCTCATTCAAACACACCAACCTTTTTCCTTGTTTACCTTGAGAAATGAAGAAATTATTTTACTTAATGATATTGGACGAAACTTTTTATTTTACAATAAGAAACAGAGAAATAAATTTATTATAAATGAAGAAATCTGTTCTGGTACATGGTGGTTAGTTAGCATTGTCCACGTTACATCAGGAAGAGTGAGGTCGTACAGAAACGCGCCATATTCACTCAACACAGTTGATTGTGGATTAATTTTTAACCCAATTGATTTTAGAGTGTAATTTTGCACTGACCCGTGGGCTTTTTACCTAACGGAATCGCGTCTTACGAAACGCTTTCGGACAGTCCACTATTTGTCGAGAGGGAGGGAAGTTAGAACTGTATCGGTCCGCTTTTGATGGCAGGGTCCTCTCCTGTAATGCGTGGTTCGTTTTTATGGGCTGAGGCGATGGGAGGTATTTGCATGCATTCAACTCTGTCCGCGTCTCCACTGCACTGTCACGTCTTATAAAGGGGTCCTCGTTCTGTAGTGTGTCGTGTGCTTTTTACAGAGAGGACCTATGACTGAATGTACACAGTGCCCATATTTGTGCGAGGAAGGAGGGCGGAGGAGGGGGGGGGGTGCTTATCCGAGGACAGCCAGCTACATTCGACCTTTCTTTTATACGAGAAGTCTCATCTACGATGGTTTGGAAGGTTTTTGTCAATGGGCCTCGTCGAGAGATGGAGGTCCGCTTTTACCAGAGGGGAAGCTCATCTGCTAGTCACTGTCCCAATAACGTCAAATACGCCGTCCGTTTTTGAAGAGAGATGCCCTCGTTTACAAAGCATCGTGTTAGAACGAGGAGGGGTGGTGCTTTTTTCTATCTACCAACTGTTTTCACTTTTCACTTCAACGATTGTGTGGGGGGGGGGGGGGGCGTTTAATTACCTTCAAATAAAACGCTTGTACCGACTATGTACAAAGTACTCCGCATTCTAACGAGGGCTGAGAGCACTGTCCACTCTCAAAAACTCATTCAACTGCGTTCACTGCTTGTAAAATACTCATCTTCTGAAGAAAGTACTAGTTACTACCGTGGCTTTACCGCTCGTGGTTAGCTACCTATCGACCTTACATTTCACTTTGTTAAGAAGAAGCCCTCGCCTGAAAGTACGGTCCGTGTTCTGATGAAAAGGCCCTCACCTCAGTTCGTGGTCAAAATCGGTGAAGCTCTCGTCCTCCATTCGCTAAAGTTCTCGAACGACACTCCAATTCTCCCGTTTTCCTGCTATCGCATTTTTGACACTGTCCCTTCGCCTGCTATGGTGAGTAGGATTCCAATTGAACATATCCGGAGTTAACATCATGGGGATGTTAAATAAGAACCGTTCGATTTTACGCTCTGATTTAAAAAAAAATCTTTATCTTTAGAGTCTGGAATGCCCCTATAGAATAGACACTTATCTCAGTGCGAATGGGTCTCAGATGTAAGGTATGACATGTGTATTCATAATTTGGACTGTTCGTTACAAAAACAGGACAGATCCCGCGAATCCGAAGTTCACTGGGGGTTGGCAAAATATAGCCATGTCCGCCTTAGCCATGGTTTACATTCCAATTAAACCCATATCTTGAGAGTCAGCAGTGCTGGCAAAAACTACCATGACTCAAAATTGTCATTGAGGCGGGTTCAGTTGGATGAAAACCAGACATGCTCGGACGCGGCTTGTACACATCCAGAGTTTGCAATGGTATGACACGTGAGAAAAGACCGATTTGGGACTCGAAATAAAAATAATGATCGACGTTGTCTTAATCTGGGTTTGTTTGTATGAAAACCAGACCCATTCCGACCCTGGCGAAATACATTCGATGTTGGTAAGTGGATGGCAAATTAGAATAATCCCATTTCAGGCCCAGCTTTCAATAAAAAGCCTATAATCTTTAGAACCCGGAGTGGTCTCAAGGGTGCTAATTACTTGTGTTGTCAAGTAAATTGTATGAAAACCACGGCGAGTCGGATCATAAATGAACACATCTGGGGTACACAGGGGTGGCAAACAAGGAAAGGATCCATTTCAGTCCCAGATTTCAATAAAATCCTTAACTTGAGATCCTGTAGTTGTCTCAAAGATAAGTAATGATTCACGTTAACATGCTTTGTGGTCGTTGGCAAGAAAGCTAATCCGCGTTGGCCTCTGGTTGAATCCATTCCCAATTCACAAGAGGATAGAAAATAAAAAAAATATGCATTTTGGCCTGATTTAAAAAATGACCACATCTTTAGATCATAGAATGGCCTAAAATAGCAAGCAACTAATGACATGTTTGTCGTGATTTTGACTCATTTGAGTGAAAATCAGCCAGAGTTTCAACCCTGTTTTACGTCATTTGGGCAACGTGCTGTATATGTATTTTTATCATATGGGAGTCATTTGGGCAACGTTATATGTATTTTCGCTTTCTATCAAAGTCATTCACAAAACGTTTTGCATTTTATCAATATTAAATAGACTACATCTAAACAACAAGTATTTGTTTTTTTCAACGAAGTGGATCAGAATCTTGAATATCTGTCACAAACAGAACTTCAGAGTCGAGTTTGAGAATCGCAATGGTTCATTAATCGGCACAGTGAGTTTCAAATTGAAAGATCACGGTGAAGGTTCGACCATGATCCTCATTCATCATCTGTCATGTGTTCTTAGACAATGTTCTTTGTGTCTTTTTCCCATGTGGTGCGTGGTACCATTGTGTACAAATGAACACAGCACAACAGAACAGCACGCGGGTGTATAATTGGTTTCTGATACTGTCAGTCCGGTTTTTACAGGGTTAAAATGTTGGAGAGTCTAATAGTTACTTAACACAGCTCGGCGGTTTTCTCCTATTTGTTTTTTCAACAAAGTGGACCAGAATCTTGAATATCTGTCACAAACAGAACTTCAGAGCCGAGTTTGAGAAGCGCAGTGGTTCATTAATCAGCACAGTGATTTTCAAATTGAAAGATCACGGTGAAGGTTCGATCATGATCCTCATTCATCATCTGTCATGTGTTCTTAGACAATGTTCTTAGTGTCTTTTTCCCATGTGGTGTGTGGTACCGTTGTGTACAAGTGAACACAACACAACAGAACAGCACGCGGGTGTATAATTGGTTTCTGATACTGTCAGTCCGGTTTTTACAGGGTTAAAATGCTGGAGAGTCTAATAGTTACTTAACACAGCTCGGCGGTTTTCTCCGGCTGCGTTAACCAGCAAACCAATCGCGTTTGTGTGTATGTATGTGTGTCAATGGTTCAAATGAAAGTGTCAATAACACTGTAGCTTAGCTTGGCTGTGTGTAGTGTTTGGTGAAAAGGATAATATTGAATGTTTATGAAAGAATTATGAAATACGACAATGATAGTTGTGAATGTGTTAATTTCTGTTCCCTATATGCTATGTTTTCAATAAGAATAATTTGTGGTTTAGACTATGTTAAAGAAGTGAGGCCTGGGTTAACGTGGCCCTCACTGTTAATGTATGTCTACCAAAATTACTAAATTACTGTCAACTTATTCCAAAACGAGTTATCTTACCAAGTTACAATGAAATCCCTTCATAAATATTACTCGTAGACTTTGCTTAAGGAATCTAGGTAACGCGACAGCTCGGCGGTCAAGGTTGGCCGATTACGACCAAAATAGGAGAGTCTCATCTAAATATCATACCAAATTATCCTACCAAGTTACAATGAAATCCCTTCATACAAACAGTGCTAAATTAATCTAGGTCACATGACCAGACGGCGGTAACGGCTGAACTATAGTGAACAAAATAGGGCAGTCTCATCTAGATATCATATCGAGTTATCCTTCTACGTTACAATGAAATCGCTTCATAAATATGAACTGTAGGCTATGCTAAATAAAACTAGGTTAGCGGCTTGAGCGTCCGTCACGGCTAAAATACGACGTTTTCATCTAGACATCATACTGAGCCATGCTAGAATTTTGCAATGAAATCCCTTCCTATTCCAAAATAGCACTCGCGAACTATAGTCTTAACAAAGTCAAGAGGATTCTCCCCCATGGGGCCATGAAAACATTATACTACGCCTTAATACACAGCCAATTGTTATACGAATGGGGTAGTTCCAGGGCCACTAAGAAAGTCATGACCATGCAAAAGCGATCACTACGAATAATTTGACGGGAGGCCTCTCACCTGTGATGCGTGGTTCGTTTTCATGGGCGTGAGGGGAGGGGGAAGGGGTGCATGCATTCAGTTGTCCGACTTTTATTGGATGGGGACCTCGTCTTCACTGCACCGTCCACGTCTTCTGAATGGGAGGGGAGGTTTTCGTTCTACAATGTGCAGTGTGCGTTTTATTGTGAGGTTCTATGCCTGAAAAACAGTGTCCATTTTTTCGGGGGGGGGGGGGGGGGGGGTTCTTATCCGAGTTAAGCAGGCTACTTTCGACCTTTTTTGACGATATGCCTTACCTGCAATGGTTTGGAAGGTTTTTATTCAGTGGGCCTCGTCGTAAGATACACGTCCGCTTTTACAAGAGAGGAGGCTCAAATTGCCGGTCACTCTCCCGATAACATTAACATCATCCACGCCGACCGTTTTTGATGAGGGAAGCTCTCGTCTGCAAAACATCGTGTTATAAAGAGGGGGGGGGGGCATCTTTTTATTCACAACAACTGTTCTTATCGAATGTGGGGGGGGGGGGGGGGCGGTGCATTTAAATTACCTTCAAAGACTCAATCGCTTTTACCGAATACATATGCGTGTATGTGTGTGTGTGTGGGGGGGGGGGGGGGGTGCATGCATTCAACTGTCTTACTTTTATTGGACGGGGACCTCGTCTTCACTGCACCGTCCACGACTTATAACGGAAAGGTGGGGGGGGGCTCGTTCTGCAATGTGCAGTGTGCTTTTTATGGTGAGGTTCTATGCCTGAAACACAGTCTCCATTTTTTCGAGGTGGTCTTATCCGAGTTAAGCCGGCTACTTTCGACCTTTTTTGACGAGACGCCTCACCTGCAATGGTTTGGAAGGTTTTTATTCAGTGGGCCTCGTCCTCAGATGCACGTCCGCTTTTACCAGAGAGCAGGCTCAAATTGCCGGTCACTCTTCCGATGACATTAACATCATCCACCCCGCCCGTTTTGATCAGGGAGGTTCCCGTCTGCAAAACATTGTGTTATAACAAGGAGGGGAGGGAGGGGTGCATCTTGCTATTCACAACAACTGTTCTTATCGAATAGGGGGGGGGGGGGGGGAGGGGTGCATTTAAATTACCTTCAAAGACACAATCGCCTTTACCAAGTATACATGTTGGGAGAAATGCACAGTTCGCGATCAAAATCGGCGAAGCTCTAATCCTCCATGCGCTCAAGTTCAGCTTGTATGTTTGTGTGTGTGTGTGGAGGGGGGGGGGGGGGGGCACTTCTCGAACGACACGCCAATATTTACTCTTCATGTTTTATTGCTACCTCATTCTTGACGCGGTCCCTTCGCCTGCTGCGGTGGGTAGGATCTAAGCTGAACATATCAGGAGTTAATCCTTTACCTGACACCAAAAGCAGACATCACAAGCAAGCAAAATTATTGAATAATTATTATTTTTATTTTTTGCATGAAAACATAGCTCATGACCCATCATTTGAATGAATAAACTTAATGAGGTTGTTCCTAAGAGGAGTCGTAAGTTATGTTTTTAAAACAAAAAATGTAAAAATAATGAAAACTGAATGGTGATTTTTGTGAATATTGCTGGCTAGTTTTTGGCGTCACGCTGGGTCAGGGGTTAACATGGGAATGTTACATAAGAAAATCTGATTTTGGGCTCATACTTCAATAAAATCTATATCTTGAGAGCCTGAAGTGTCCGTAATGAATAGTCAGACTTCGGTCCCAGGGTCATTAAAAAAAAACACTTAACTGAGTGTGAGGGGGTATCAAATGCAGCTTATAGCTCGTGTAATTCTTCACGAGAAAAGAGGACAGATCAGGCGTATTTGAAGTTCATAAGGGGTTGGCAAATTATAGCCAAGTCGGCCTTATAGAATCTACATTTTCTTTCCATTCCATATTTTGAGTGTCTGCATTGCTCTTAAGGTCAAGTGTACTGTTTCATTCTGCGATCTGCCTCAAGAGATGTTAATTTCAATAACTTCTTCGTCTTCTACTACTAATATACGAGTCATTTAGGCAACGTAATATATATGTTCGCTTTTCCATGTGAAGGTCATTGAAACAACGTTTTGTATTTAATCAATATTAATATGCGAGATTTAAAGAACAAGGGCGCCGGAACGATTTTCAAAGTGGGGTTGGGGGCTGGATAGGGCGATCGATGGTCGTCGGTAAAACGGGCCGCGGTACAAAAATTTAAATTCCAGTGTCCCAAAACCCCCATTTCCATGCATCTGAGCGGATATTTGGAGATTTTTCAGGAGGCGTATTTGAATGATTTCACACTTTGAGAGCCCTTAACAATTTTACGAGATTTTCAGACCTATGCCTCTGCTTAACCAGCTGTGTGATAGTCACAATTCTGACAAACATCAAACACGCTAACCTTTCACCAGTACGAGAGAAACATAGCTGGCGAAAATATGGGGGAGGCTCTGGATCCGCCCCGTGTTTCACCAGGCATTGTTTGTGTTAAAATATATGCATACAACAAAACATGACCCGGCAAAAAAGTGTGTGTGTGGGGGGGGGGGGGGGGGGGGGGGGCTGCTCCCCCCCCCCCCGGTTCAGCCGTCTCTGAACTTCTTTTTGCACAATTCGAAGCGGATCAGAATCTCGAATAACTTTTACAGCTAGAACATCAGCGTTGAAAAAGCGGAACACAATGGTTCATTGATCAAACTGAAGGATCACGGCGTCGTTTTCGATCATGATCCCCATTCATCGTCTGCAATGTGTCCTTAGACAATGCTCTTGGTGTCATTGTGTACTACTGAACAGAGCACAACAGTACGCTGTAGAATACTTGTCTTCTAACACTATCAACTCCGTTTCTACCGGGTTCAAAAGTTAGAGTCTAATAGTTACTCACCGAAGCTCGGTGGTTTTCTCCGGCTTCGTTCGTAGGCAAAACAAAGTCGCGCTTACAAGTGTGTATGAGTGACAAAGTTTCAAAAATCAGTATGAACTTACGATCCACAAGAGCAAAAATAAATGGGATGTGGTGCAAGGCCAATGTAAAAGGGTAATAAAAATTGGAAATATGTTTTATGCATTTTAGCAAACATTAGCTAACTTCAGTTCCAACTGAAAGTGGTATCATGAAAAATATGCATAAAAATGGGTGATGTTCGAAAAATGTTCCAAAAATATAGCTGGTAAGTAGTCATCTGTGGAAGTACCTGCTGGAGAACCTGATAGCACTCAGATTTCGGATTAAGTTGACAAACTGGTCGGCGAGTAGATTCCATCTGACCAACGTACCCCATAGTACACCAGGATCCTCCACTCAGTGAAGAGAGTGTCCCCTTCAATCTACACCTATAGTCAGTATAGGTTTGTGAACCGACAGATAACCACTCGACCCAGGTACATACACAATCACTCAAACACACCAACATTTTTCCTTGTTGACATTGAGATTAAATGAAGAACGTTTTGTGTAGTTAATGATATTGGACGAAACTTTATATTTTACAATATCAGAGAAATTTATTATAAATGAAGAAGCCTGGTAGGTTAAAGGGTGGTTAATTAGCACTGTCCACATTATAGCAAGAAAGTGTGTGTGTGGTGGGAGGGGGGTCCTACACAATCGGGTCATATTCACTCAACCCCGTTGATTTGGGTTAATTTTTAACACAACTGTTGGGTCGCAGCGGCACAGTGGTTGATTGTTGGACTTCCATGGTAGAGGTCCCGAGTTCGATCATCGTCCGGGAAGACCCGCGTTGTGTTCTTGGGCAAGGCACTTTATCCCGGTTCCCTACATGGCCGCACAATAACGCCAAGTACTCAGGCGTATTGCACATGTTTTCAATCGCTGTAACCTTGTCTGGGCGGAGCTTGAACAGAGTTGGAATGTTGAGGAGCTGACAATTGCTCGTCGATGCTCGGTGGTTCTCTCCGGTTACTCCAGCTTCCTCCACTTGTAAAACTGCCACGATTAGGCATCGTGCATAAGCATGTGATCTTAAACACCAAAATAACTGTATTCAGAATATAGTTTTGTAATGAGCTGTGAGCTTTTTACCTACTGGAACCCCCGCCCTACAAGGCACCGTCAGACTTTCCACTATTTGTCGAGCGAGAGTCGCATCTAAATTGTGCCTGTCAGCTTTTGATGACAGAGCCCACTCCTATAATGCGTGATTCGTTTTTTTATGGGCGGGGGGGGGGGGGGGGGGGTAAGATGGAGAGGTTGCGTGCATTGAACTGTCCATCTTTGCTCGGATGGGGACTTAGTTACCTCTACGTCGTCCTCGTCTTGCAATGAAGGTCCTCGTTCTACAATATTCTGTGCGCTTTCAACCGATAGGGCCAATGCCTGAAATACACTGTCCATATTTTTGCGAAGGACGGCGGGAGGGGGGGGGGGGGGGGTGCTTATCCAAATAACGCCAGCTACTCTTGTGGAGAGAGACCTTGAGATGGTTTGGAAGGTGCTGATAAGCCTTCTACTTGGAAACATTGTGAAGTGTATCTCACGACGGGGCACATTCAATAAAAACTTTCCCAACCATCGAAGAATTACCAGAACCGGGAATGGTCGTTTAACTAGTGGCCCGTGTTGCGATTCGACCTCGATTGCCTAAACACCAGGCCATGTCAGACCATGGATTAACACATCTGGAGTTCACAAGTTGTTGTTCAATAATATTACTCCTGTCTCAGGTCTGGATTTCAATGAAAAATCTAATCTTGGTAGCCGAGTCCGGTATCAAAGGTTCCTAACGACATATGCTTTTGTGATTTCGGTTAGTTCGCAAGAAATCCAGGGCGGTTAGACAAATCCGGAGTTCACGGGGGATAACAAATAAGAGAAGTCCGCTTTTAAATGTCTAGCTTTTGGGCCCAGATTGCACTGAGACCCCCATTGCATGGCAGCATTTGTTGGTTTCAAGGGCAATTAATGACTCGTGTATTCATAATTTGAACCAGTTGAGATGAAAAGCAGGCCGGGTCGGACACTTGTTGAACAATTCGGAAGTTCACACAGGGGTGGCAAAATTCAAAAGATTCCACTTTTAGACGAATTTCAATAAAGCCAACTTCTTGAGAGTCCGGGAGGGCTCAGAATTCAGTAGTGACTACTGTTATTTTATGTTGGGCACATTTACATCCGTAGTTCACATGACAATGTGAAATAAAAAAGTGTGATTTTAGGCCGCGAGTTCAATAAATCCATATCTTGGGTGCCTGCATGAAAACGAGGTCTGATCGGACCCTAGTTAAGCATATCCGTAATACATAGGGTGGGGGGGGGGGGGGGATCTTGGAAGGGGGAAGAAGGCGGGGAAAATAAAAATAAATGTCCACTTTTCGACCAGGATTTCAATAAAACCGATATCTTGGAGAACTGGGAATGATCTCAAAGGCAACTAAGTACCCGAGTCATTATGATTCGCTAGCTTGGGTGAAAAAACCCAGGTCGAATCAGCTCTTGAAAAACACATCTTAAGTTTGCAGGGGTATAAGAAAATCTGTTTTGTAGGCTCAGATTTCAATTCATTCATATCTTGTGTGTCTGGAGTGGTCTGAAAGGTAACAAACCATTCACGAAATTATAATTTCAGCTGATACCCATGATAACCAGGCCGGGTCAGACAATGGTTTAACATATCTAGAGTTCACATGGGAATGATAAATCGGAAAATCCGCTTTTTGGTCGGATTTTATCAAAACCCACATCGAAAGTCTGGGGTTTTCTTAAAAGTTATAAGTGACATGTATTTTCATGATTGAGGATTGCTTCGATGAAAAAGCATGCTAGGTCGGAATCATCCTATGTTCACAGGGGGTGAGAATGCCAAATAAGAAAAGCCCTCTGTTTGGCCATATTTCAATAAAACCCATATGCTGAGAGCCTGTGGTGCCCGTGAAAGTCTTGCTGGCTTGTGTTGTCCCGATTGGGGCTCTTTGGAATAATAACATGCCGGGTCAGAGACTGGCCGTACACACCCGGAGTTCAGGGGATTTGAAATAAGAAAGGACTTCTTTGATGCCCAGTTTTCGATAAAACCTTTTAAGGACGAACCAAACCAAAAAATTAAAATATGGAATTTCAGGTCATGTTTGGACAACGGACAAGAGGTGTAAGGAAACACTAATGCACAGGTGGATCGTGATACTTCGCCTGACGATACACGCATCGGTGATAACAGTCAAATACCGTTGATCGCGATACATGCAAACCGAGTTCAGCTGAGGTCACAGACTTCTTTTTGGACAGGGAATCAGATTCTCGTAATATTTTCGTAAAACCACAATATTCCCGTATTCCCGTAAAATCGAAGTGGATTGCAGCTATTCAAATGTAAATAAAGATTTGTTTATATGTGCGCGTGACAAACGTAATATCCGAATTATCAAAAGAAAATCAATATCCAGGTAATTGCGAACGCAGTCACGCAACAGTGGTTTGTTACAACGAAAAGGGCAAGTTGGGTCCGTTGAATTGAGCTCACGGAGTCTCCATGTAATAGAGATTCACATTCTAAATTCGATATATCGCCCCCTGAGTTCCAATGCGTTTTTTGTGAGAACTTACACACAGAACACTTTAGAATTCAGGGGACGGTATGATCAAATGATTTCTGTGCGCCGAAGGCACGTAAGGACGGTGTGGGGCACGCTCCTTGAGACCCTCCACAGCTGCCTACTTTTGTGGTACATGGGCGTGGAGAAGGAGGGGAAAGTATGAAGAATTTGGAGGAAGATCCGCGGTTGAAATTCTGGTTTCGTTTTTTTATGGTATCTTATTTGTTATTGAAACAGTTCAAGGTCATGTGCTGGTTTCTGGCATATGTGATCTTAAGTTGTCTTAATATTGTTTCATTGTGCCGATGGAGTTGATTTTTACTGAGCCGTTTCCGTTCTCAAACAGTCGTTTGTAAGGTTGGTAAATTCATCCCAGAACATGTTCTGGAAGTCGTATGGTGGTCTGTCCTCCTCCATCTCCTCGGGTACCTAAAAAGTGGATTTGAGGGATGGGTGGTTGGATTGATCAGAACCGGTAGGTGATCCAGGTTTAAGTCGGTTAACTTCCATCTCGTCGACCTTATTCCCGCCTTCTGTCCTGTGTGATGCAAAGGGGTGGGGCGGGGGGGGGGGGCGAGAGTGTGGACTGTGTTGGGGATACTGCAATCATGATGATTATTATCATGATTTGAGCTCCTTCTGATGAAAAGTGGGCCGGGACGGACCCTGGTGGAACCCACCCGGAGTTCTCAAGAGATAGCTTACAAAGAAAACCATTTTTTCGAACCGGATTCCAATAAGAAACAATATCTGAAAGTCTGGTGTGGTCTCGGCGGTTACTAATGATTCACTGATTTCGGCTCGGATCAAGGAATACAAGGTCGCATCAGACGCTGGTTGGCCATAATTACCCGGAGTTCAAAGGGTATGGCAAATACGAAAGGTCTACTGTTACCCCCAGATGCCAATAAATTCTCAGGTCTGCCCCTACCCCTTAAATTTAGTGTCCCACTCAAAATGGGAAAATTAAAGCACCAGAGGCGCCCAGATTCACTCTGAGAGTATTTTCAAAATTTTCTCGGGTAGACCCCTTCCCGAAACCCACCAATGGGAGGAAATAACGTAGGCCTAGGGTGTGATGAGTATGGCCCTCCAATTGGCGGGGTGGGGATTGGGAGTAGCCCTTCCCCACACACACACACACACACACACAACAATGGGAGGTCCATACAAGTTAAGAGTCTAATAGTTACTCGCCGCAGCTCGGTGGTTTTCTCCGACTTCGTTCACCGGCAAAACAAACTCGCGTTTCATGTGTGTATGAGTGACAAAGTTTCAAAAATCAGTATGAACTTACGATCCACTAGATCAAAAATAGATGGGATGTGGTGCTAGGCCCATGTAAAATGGCAAATAAAAATTGGAAATATGTTCTATGCATTTTAGCAAACGTATGCTAACGTCCCATCAGCAATTCCAACTGGAAGTGGTATCAAGAAAAATATGCCTAAAAATGGGTGAATTTTAAAAAAAAAACATTTCCCACAATATAGCAGGTAAGTAGTCATCTATGGAAGCACCAGCTAGAGAACCTGACCATACACAGGTCGACGAGTGAAGTCCACCTGGCCAACATACCGCGTCGAGGATACCCCACACAGTGAAGAGAGTGTGTCTTCCCTTCTGCACCTTCAGCCAGTATGGGCGTATGAACTGACAGATAACCCCTCTAACCACGCATACCTCACTTATTGTAGCACTTCCGCGTTACATCTAGGAGAGCTGGGGGTCGTACGGAACGAGTCGAACTCACTCAACTCTGTTGATTTGGGGAAATTTTTAACCCAAATGATTTTAGTGTATAATTCTGCAATGGGCTGTGAGCTTTTTACTTAACGAAACCTCGTCCAGTAAGACACCGTCGGACAGTCCACTACTTGTCGAGCGGGAGCCACGTCTGAACTGTTCCGATCCGCCTTTTACGGGAGAGCTCTCACCTGTGATGTTTGGTTCGTTTTTATGGGCGTGTGGGGGGGGGGGGGGTGCATGCATTCAACTGTCCGCCTTTTATTGGATGGGGACCTAGTCTCCACTGCACCGTACACGTCTTATGAAGGAGGAGGAGGGTCCTCGTTCTGCAATGTGCAGTGTGCTTTTTACCGTGAGGTCCTATGCCTGGGATAAAGTGTCCATTTTTTCGAGGGGGCGGGGTCTTATCCGAGTTTAGCCGGCTACTTTCGACTTTTTTGACGAGACGCCTCACCTGCAATGTTTGGAAGGTTTTTATTCAGTGGGCCTCGTCGTGAGATGCACGTCCGCTTTTACCAGAGAGGAGGCTCAAATTGCCAGTCACTCTCCCGATAACATTAACATCATCCCCGCCGTCCGTTTATGATGAGGCAGGCTCTCGTCTGCAAAACATCGTGTTATAACGATGAGCGGAGGGAGGAGTGCATCTTGCTCTTCACATAAACTGTTTTTATCGAATGGGGAGGGAGGGGGCATTTAAATTACCTTCAAAGACACAATCGCTCTTACCGAGTATATATGCGTGTGTGTGTGTGTGTGTGTGTGTGTGTGTGTGCGTTTGTCTTACCAACTTGACGAGGTAACTAGACAAAAGAGTTTGCGTGTTTCGCCTTACCGAGGTACAAAAGACAAAAGAAACCCTTTACCTCGGTTGTTTTCCCAGAACTGTACCGGCAAAACGAGGTTGAAACCGTTAGTCCACACAAAGGACAGACAATGGGGTACCTCGGTGTGTAGGGAAAACAAGACTGTGTGTGTGTGTGTGGTGGCTGTGTGTGTGTGTGGGGGGGGGGGGGGTTATATGGGCGGGGGAGCCTTTTTCGATCTTGGGGAGGCGGCTGAAAGTTTCGTATAAAGCACTCAGCATTTTATCGAGGGCTGGGGGTCACTGTCCACCCTCAAAAACTCATCCAATTGCGCTTTCTGTGTTCAAAAACATCATCTGAAGAGAGTCCTAGTTACCAGCGTGGCTTGTCCGTACAAAGTGAGCTACATCGCGACCTTATCTTCCACTTTTGTAAGAAGAAGCCATCGCCTTCAAAGTACAGTCCGTACACCGATGAAAAGGCCCTCGCCTGAAATCCACATTTCGCGATCAAAATCGGCGAGGCTCTAATCCTCCATGCGCTCAAGTTCAGCTTGGTGGGGAGGGGCACTTCTCGAACGACACTCCAATAATTACTCTTCATGTTCTGTTGCTATCTCATTCATGACGCGGTCCCTTCGCCTGTTACAATAGGTAGGCTCTGAGGTGAACATATCCGGAGTTAACCCTTTACCTGACACCGAAAGCAGACATCACATGCAAGCAGAATTATTGAATAATTCTTTTTTTCATTTTTTGCATGAAAAACATAGCTTATGACCCATCATTGGAAGGAATAAGCTTAAAATGAGCTCGTTCCAAAGAGGAGTCGTAAGTTAGGTTTTTTAAAATCAAAAATGTAAAAATAAAGAAAACTGAATGGTGAATATTGCTGGCTAGCTTTTGGCGTTACCTTGGGTCAGGGGTTAACATAGGGATGTTACATAAGAAAATCCGATTTTAGACTCATACTTCAATAAAATCTATATCTTGAGAGCCTGAAGTGTCCGTAATGAATAGTCAGATTTCGGTCCCAGGGTCATTAAAAAAGCCCACTTAACTGAGTGTGAGGGGGTATCAAATGCAACTCATAGCTCGTGTACTCAAAATTTGGACGGTTCTTCGCAAGAAAATAGGGCAGATCAGGCGTGTTTGAAGTTCACAAGGGGTTGGCAAATTATAGCCAAGCCGGCCTTAGAAGTTACTTTTGCTTTCCAATACATATCATGTGTGTCTGCATTATTCTCAAGGCCAACTGTGATGGTTATATTATATCGTCTGTACTGTGTTTCATTCTGCGATCTGCTTCAAGAGATGTTAATTTCAATAACTTCTTCGACTTCTACTACTACTATGGGAGTCATTTAGGCAACGTGATATATGTGTGTCGCTTTTCCATATGAAGGTTATTCAGAAACGTTTTGCATTTTATCAATATTAATATACAAGATTTAAAGAACAGGGGCGTCGTAACGATTTCCAAGGTGTGTTCAGGGGGTAGGGGTGGGTACGACGGACCGACCATGTTTCAGCCCTCGTTACGAACATTTTAAATTCCAGAGCCCCCAAACACCCCCATGCATCTGAGCAGATATTTTGAGATTTCTCGGGAGACGCGTTTCAAAGATTTCATACTTTCAGAAGTCAGAATCTTGAATAACTCTTACAGTGTTATGATTGGGGTTTGGCCTGGAATTACAACTCGTTTATACGGCATTTAATGTAACTCTAGCACAGCATGACAGGAACACTTTCTATGGACTTATGGTAGACCTGAAGTAAAGACGAATGAACGATATAAATGATTTATTTTACATGACTGGAGTATCTGCCAGTTAAAGAAGAAACATTTATATCCTCCAGTGTGGCCCAAACAACGGTAAACAAATCAAACTCAACATCATGGCAAATGGGAAAGCTCAATTAACAGGCACAGATTATTTATTCAAGGGGGGGGGGGGGGGGGGGGTGGCGTTGTGGTAATTGGTTCTCGTCAGGTCACCGAAGTTAAGCCACGTCGAGCCCGTTAGTCCTCAGATGGGTAACCGTCTGAGCGATCGATTCGGACTCCCGCGTTGTGTTCTTGGACAAGGCACTTAACCCCGATGGTCCACATGGGGGCACGATGACGCCGTGCACAAAGGCGTACTGCACGTCGATAGTGCGCATGTGTTCAATTAATCTAACCCTGCCTGTGCTGCAGTGCTGAGTTACGATGTCGGGGAGATGGCAGCTGTTAAGCAACATCGAGCGCGGTTAGTAGTTTGACGGGTGACCATTTCAGCGACTATTTCGCTCTCCCGCGTTGTGTCATTGGGCAAGGCACTTAGCCCCGATTGCCTACATGGGGGCACGATGACGCTGTGGACTAAGGCGTACTGCACGTCGAAGGTGTGCATGTCTTCAACCAATCTAACCTTGGCTGTGCCGCGGTGCAGAGTTCAGAGTTACGATGTTGGAGAGCTGGCAGCTGCTCGTCGTTGCTCGGTGGTTCTCTCCGGGTACTTCGGCTTCCACCACCCGTAAAACTGTCACGATCATGATTAACCATCGTGCATAAGTATGTGACCTTAAACACCAATAAATAAATAAATATTTATTTATTCAAAGCGCCAAAATCATTTACTAACTGAGAACAACAATACGCGATTTACTGGCTAATCGTCTGCTCTGCTTAATAATACAATGACGCTCGCTGATTGAGTCGAAGGGATTAATTACAAAATACATGTTTCTATCACCTGATTTTCATTTTACAACAATAGATAGAACATCAGAGTCGAGTTTGATCAAACTGAAGGATCACGGCGACGTTTGGCACAGTGGATCACCGTTGGACTTCCATGGTAGAGGTCCCGAGTTCGATCCCCGTCCGGGACGACCCGCGTTGTGTCCTTGGGCAAGGCACTTTATCCTGGTTGCCTACATGGGCGCACGATAACGTCAAGTACTGCACATGTTTTTAACCGCTGTAAAAAGTTGGAAAGTTGAAAAGCTGACAGTTGCTCGTCAATGCTCGATGGGTCTCTCCGGTTACTCCAGCTTCCTAAATCTGTAAAACTGCAACGGTCACGATTAGCCATCGTGCATAAGTATGTGACCTTAAACACCAATAAATAAATAAATAACTCAACTGATTTTAGAATATAGTTTTGTAATGAGCTGTGAGCTTTTTACCTACTGGAACCACGCCCAACAAGACACCGTCGGACTTTCCACTATTTGTTGATCGGGAGCCACGTCTAAACTGTGCCGATAAGCTTTTGACGACAGGGCCCACTCCTATAATGCGCGATTCGTTTTTGTGGGTGTGTGGGTGCATTGAACTGTCCATCTTTGCTCGAATGGGGACCTAGTTACCGCTACGTCGTCCTCGTCTTGCAATGGAGGTCCTCGTTCTGCAATATTCTGTGCGTTTTCAACTGATAGGGCCTATACATGAAATACACTGCCCAAATATTTGCGAGGGACGGCGGGGTGGGGGGGGGGGGGTGCTTACCTGAGTAAAGCCAGCTACTCTTTTGGTGAGAGGCCTCGTCTGCGATGGTTTGGAAGGTGCAGATAAGCCTTCTAACTGGAAACATTGTGAAGTGTATCTCACGACGGGGCCCACTCAATAAAAACTTTCCCAACCATCGCAGTATTACGAGAACCGGGAATGGTCCTTTAACTAGTGACCCGTGTTACGATTCGACCTCGATTGCCTAAACACCAGGCCATGTCAGACCATGGCTTAAAACATCTGGAGTTCACAAGTTGTTGTCCAATAATATTACTCCGGTCTCAGGTCTGGATTTCACTGAAAAACCTAATCTTGGTAGCCGAGTCCGGTATCAAAGGTTCCTAACGACATATGCTCTTATGATTTGGGTTAGTTCGAAGGAAATCCAGGGCGGGTGGATCCTAGTTACACACATCCGGAGTTCACATGGGGTGACAAATAAGAGAAGTCGGCTTTTAGGTCCCGTCCACAGTTGAACACATTAAATGTCCACAAAGGGTGGCAAATAAGAATAGTTAGCTTTTGCGCCAAAATTGCATTGAGACCCCCATGACATGGCAGTGTGTGGTGGTTTCAATGGCAATTAATGACTCGTGTATTCACGAATTTGAATTTGAACTAGTTAACATGAAAAGCAGGTCGGGTTGGACACCAGTTGAACAATTCGGAAGTTCACAAGGGGATGGTAAAATTCGAAAAATTCCACTTTTTAGGCGAATTTCAATAAAGCCTACTTCTTGAGAGTCCGGGGGGGGGGGGGGGGGCGGGGGGCTCAGAGTTCACTAGTGACTACTGGTATCTTGTGTTGGGTTCATTTACATCCGTAGTTCACATGATAATGTGAAATAAAAAAAAGTTTGATTTTAGGCCGCGCATTCAATAAATCCATATCTTGGGTGCCTGCAAGAAGACGAGGCCTGATCAGACCCTGGTTAAGCACATCCGAAGTACACGGGCGGGGGGGGGGGGGGGGTGAGGGGTGTGTGAAGGCGGGTTAAATAAAAATAAATGTCCACTTTTCGACGAGGATTTCAATAAAACCGATAACTTGGAGAACTGGGAGCGATGTATTTATTGGTGTTTAAGGTCACACATTTCTGCACCATGGCTAATCATGACCACGGCAGTTTTATCGGAGTACAGGAGAGAACCACCGAGCAACGGCGAGCGACTGTCAGCTCCCCAAGCATACTGGAGTGGTCTGAATGGAAACAAACCATTCAGGAAATTATAATTGCAGCTGGTATGCATGATAACCAGACCGGGTCGGACCCTGGTTTAACATATATAGAGTTCACATGGGAATGATAAAGAGGAAAAATCCGCCTTTTGTCCGGATTCTATCAAAACCCATATAGAAAGTCTGAGGTTTTCTTAAAAGTTATAAGTGACATTTATTTTCATGACTGAGGATTGCTTCGATGAAAAGCATGTTGGGTCGGAATCATCCTGTGTTCACAGGGGATGAGAAAGTCAAATAAGAAAAGCCCTCTGTTTGGCCATATTTCAATAAAACCCATATGTTGAGAGCCTGTGGTGCTTTTGAAAGCCTTACTGGCTTGTGTTGTCCCGATTGGGGGCCCTTTGGAATAAAAACATGCCGGGCCAGACTCTGGCCGTACACACCCAGAGTTCAGGGGATTTGAAATAAGAAAAGACTTCTTTGATGCCCAGATTTCAATAAAACCTTTTAAGGACGAACCAAATCCAAAAATTAAAATATGGCATTTCAGGCCACGTTTGGACAAGGGGCTGGAGGTGTACGGAAACACTGATGCACAGGTAGACCATGATACTTTGCCTGACGATACACGTATCGGTGATAGCAGTCAAATATCGTTGATCGCGATACATGCAAACCGAGTTCAGCTAACGTCGCAGACTTCTTTTTGGACAGGGAAAGAGATTCTCGAAGTATTTTCGTAAAACTACAAAAAGCCCGTATTCCCGTAAAATCAAAGTGGATTGCAGCTATTCAGATGTAAATAAAGATTTGTTCGTATGTGCGTGTGACAAACTTAATATCCGAATTATCAATAGAAAATCAATATCCCGGTAATTGCGAACTGCAGTCACGCAACAGTGTTATGTTACAACGAAAAGGGCAAGTTGGGTCAGTTGAATTGAGCTCACGAAGTCTCCATGAAGAGCTTCGCATTCTAAATTCGACATATCGTCCCCTGAGTTCCAATGTGGTCTCTGTGCCAATTGACACAAAGCACACTTTGGAATTCAGGGGACGGTATGATCAAATAATTTTTGTGCACCGAAGGCACGTGGGACAGTGTGGGGCAAGCTCCTTGCGACCCTCCCCAGCTGCCTAATTTTGTGGTACATGGGCGTGGAGTAGGAGGGAAAAGTATGAGGAATTTGGAGGACGATCAGCGGTTGAAATCCTGGTTTCATTGTTTAAGGTATCTTAATTGTTAGTGAAACAGTTCAGGGTCATGTACTGGTTTCTGGCATATGTGATCTTAAGTTGTCTTGATATTGTTCCATTGTGCCGATGGAGTTGATTTTTACTGTGCCGTATTCCGTTCTCAAGTAGTCGTCTGCAAGATTGGTAAATTCATCCCAGGACATGTTCTGGAAGTCGTATGGTGGTCTGTCCTCCTCCATCTCCTCGGGTACCTAAAAGTGGATTTGATGGATGGGTGGCTGGATCTCATTCCTGTCGTGGCGGGGTGGGGGGGGGGGGGGGGGCGAGAGCGTGGACTGTGTTGGGGATGGTGAATTTATGATGATTATTATTATGATTTTGGTTCGTTCTGATTAAAAGTAGGCCGAGACGGTGATAATCCCCATTTCATCGTCTGCAATGTGTAAGGCTCTTAGTGTCATTGTGTACTACTGAACACAGCACAAGAGTACGCGGTAGAATACTTGTCTTCTGATACTATCAACTCCGTTTCTACCGGGTTCAAAAGTTAGAGTCTAATAGTTACTCGCCGCAGCTCGGTGGTTTTCTCCAGCTTCCTTCAGCGGCAAAACAAAGTCGCGTTTACATGTGTGGGTGTGTGACAAAGTTTCAAAAATCAGTATGAACTTACGTCCCACAAGAGCAAAAATAGATGGGATGTGGAGCTAGGCCAATGTAAAATGGCAAATAAAAATTGGGAATATGTTTTATGCATTTTAGCAAACGAAAGCTAACTTCCCTTCAGAAATTCCAATTGGAGGTGGTATCATAAAAAATATGCCTAAAAATGGGTGAAGTTCGAAAAATTTTCCAACAATATAGCTGGTAAGTTGTCGTCTGTGGAAGTACCTGCTGGAGAACCTGACCACACACAGATTTGGGATTAAGTTGGCAGACTGGTCGGTTAGTAAATTCCATCTGGACAACATGCCCCATACCGTGTCGAAGATACCCCACACGGTGACGAGAGCGTGTCTTCCCATCTACACCTACAGCCAGTATAGGCGTATAAACTGACAGATAACCCCTCTACCAACGCATACACATACCTCACTTATTGCAGTTATAATGATTCTGGGCGAATATATACATTTTACATTGACAAATAGATAAATTTACTATAAATAAAAAAGTCGGGTCGGTTACAGAGCGGTTATTTAGCACTGTCCACGTTACATCTAGGAGAGGTGAGGGTCGTACAGAAACGAGTCGAATTCACTCAACTCTGTTGATTTGAGGTTATTTTTTTACCCAAATGAATTATATGGGTGGGAGAAGCCGCTATCGGTCTTAGGGTGGCGGCTGAAATTTTCGACAAAGAGGGCGATGCTCGCGTACAAAACACTCCTTTATCGAGGGCTGGGGGCACTGTCCACTCTCAAAACTCATCCAACTGCGTTTTCTGATTTCAAGAAAATCATCTTCTGAAGAGAGTACTAGTTACTAGCGTGGCTTGTCCGCACATAGTGAGATACCTATCGACTTTATCTTCCACTTTCGTAAGAGGAAGCCCTCGCCTTCAAAGTACAGTCCGTGCACCGATGAAAAGGCCCCCGCCTGAAATACACATTTCGCGATCAAAATCGGCGAGGCTCTAATCCTCTAGGATCTCAAGTCCAGCTTGGTGGTGGTGGTGGTGTGTGTGTGTGTGTGTGGAGGGGGGGGGGGGCACTTCTCGAACGACATACCAATAATTACTCTTCATGTTTTGTTGCTACCTCATTCTTGACGCGGTCCCTTCGCCTGCTATGGTAGGATCTCAGTTGAACATATCCAGAGTTAAACCTTTACCCGACACCAAAAGCAGACATCGCATGCAAGCAAAATAACTGAATAATTATTTTTTTGTTTATTTTTTGCATGAAAAACATAGCTTATGACCCATTTTTGGAATGAATAAGCTTAGTTATGTTTTTAAAGCAAAAATGTAAAAATAATGAAAATTGAATGGTGAATATTGCTGGCTTGTTTTTGGCGTTACACTGGGTCAGGGGTTAACATAGGGATGTTAAATAAAAAAAAAATCCGATTTTAGGATCATACTTCAATAAAATCTATATCTTGAGAGCCTGGAGTGACTGTAATAAATACTCCGATTTCGATCCCAGGATCATTAAACAAACCCACGTAACTGAGTGTGAGGGGGTATCAAATGCAACTTATAGCTCGTGTACTCATAATTTGGACGGTTCTTCACAAGAAAACATGGAAGATCAGGCGTACTTGCAGTTCACAAGGGGTTGGCAAATTATAGCCAAGTCGGCCTTAGAAGTTACATTTGCTTTCCAATCCATATCTTGAGTCTCTGCATTATTCTCAAGCCCAACTGTGATGATTATATCGTCTGCATACTGTATACTGTGTTTCATTTTGTGATTTGCTTCAAGAGGTGTTAATTTCAATAACTTCGACTTTTACTATTGCTATGGGAGTCATTTAGGCAGCGTAATATATATGTGTCGCTTTTCCACATGAAAGTTATTCAGAAACGTTTTGCATTTATCAATATTAATGTAAGAGATTTAAAGTACAGGGGCGTCGTAACGAATTTCAAAGTGTGTGTGTGTTTGGGGGTGGGTGGGGGGGGGGGGGGGTGGTTAGGGCGATCGATGGTTGTCGGTATGACGGGCCGACCATGGTTCAGACCGCGGTATAAAAATTTTAAATTCCAGGGTCCCAAAACCCCCATCTCCATGCATCTGAGCGGATATTTTGAAATTTTTCAGGACACGTATCTGAAAGATTTCACACTTTCAGAGCCGTTAAAAAATTGTCAAGATGTTCATACCCAAGCCACTGCTTAACCAGCTGTATGATAGTCACAGTTTGTGACAAACATTAAACACGCTAACCTTACACTAGTACGAGAGAAACATGGCTGACGAAAATATGGGAAGGCTCTAGATCCGTCCCTTGTTTCACCAGTCATTGGTTCTGTTAAAATGTATGCATGGCCTGGCCCCAGCCAACCCCCCCCCCCCCCCTCCCCCGGTTCCGCCGCCCCTGAACAAGAACTTCTTTTTGCACAATGCGAAGTGGATCAGAATCTTGAATAACTGTTATAGTGTTATGATTGAGGTTTGGCTGGGAATTACAACTCGCTTATACGTCCTTTATTGTTACTCGAGCACAGCATGACAGGAACACTTTCCATGGACTTATGGTCGACCCGAGGTAAAGACGAATGAACGATATAAATGATTTATTCAACATGACTGGAGTATCTGCCTCAGTTAAAGAAGAAACATTTATATCCTCCAGTGTCGCCCAAACAACGGTAAACAATTCAAACTCAACATCATGGCAAATGAGAAAGCTCAATTAACAGGCACAGATTATTTATTCAAAGGGGGAGGGGGAGGGGGAGGGGGACCGGTGGCGTTGCGGTAACCGGTTCTCGTCAGATCACCGAAGTGAAGCAACGTGAAGCCACGTAACCCCGATTGTCCACATGGGGGCACGATAACGCCGTGTACTAAGGCGCACTGCACGTCGATGGTGCGCATGTCTTCAACCAATCTAACCTGCATGTGCCGCAGTGCGGAGTTACGATGTTGGGAAGCTGGCACTTGCTCGTCGTTGCTGGGTGGTTCTCTCCGTGTACTCCGGATTCCTCCATCCGTAAAACTGTCACGATCATAATTAGCCAATGTGCATAAGTATGTGACCTTAAACACCAATAAATAAATAAATAAATATTTATTCAAAGCGCCATAATCATTTACAAACTGAGAACAACAATACGCGATTTACTGGCAAATCGTCTGCTCTGCTTAATAATACAATGACGCTCTCTGATTGAGTCACAGGGATTAGGTTAAACATATTTTTATTTGCCAAACAAATAAGTTGCAAATTGGAATAGGAGGACAAGTGCTTTCCACTTAGTGTACCCTCCGCTCCCTTAACATGATACAAAAAATCAATACAATGGCGAAACAAACAAATGAGAGAAATGTAAAAAAAAACACGTGCAAGAAAATATAACTTCGCAATAAAAAATAGCGAGAGAGAGAGAGAGAGAGAGAGAGAGAAACAAAGTGATTGATTAATTGATTGATGTCCTTTCTGCACCTTGAGTCTGTCTCTGTGAATTTGATTTTCCATGCCGAGGATCGACCAGGCGCTGCACTGACACTGCACTCACAGGGATTAATTACAATACAGGTGTTTCAATCACCTGGTTTTCAGTTTACAACAATAGATAGAACATTCGAGTCAAGTTTGATTAAACTGAAGGATCATGGCAACGTTTCGATGATAATCCCCATTCATCGTCTGCAATGTGTCCATAGACAATGTTCTTGGTGTCACTGTGTACCACTGAACACAGCACGACAGTACAGCACGCGATAAAATACTTGTCTTCTGACACTATCAACACCGTTTCTACTGGGTTCAAAAGTTAGAGTCTAATAGTTACTCGCCGAAGCTCGGTGGTTTTTTTCGTTCACCGGCAAAACAAAGTCGCGTTTACATGTGTGTATGAGTGACACAGTTTCAAAAATTAATATGAACTTATGATCCACTAGAGCAAAAATAGATGGGATGTGGTGGAAGGCCAATGTGAAAGGGCAAATAAAAATTGGAAATATGTTTTATGCATTTTAGCAAACGTAAGCTAACTTCCCTTCAGCAATTCCAACTGGAAGTGGTATCATGAAAAATATGCCTAAAATGGGTGATGTTCGAAACATTTTCCCACAATATAGCTGGTAAGTAGTCATTTGTGGAAGTACCTGCTGGAGAACCTGACCACACTCAGATTTGTGATTAAGTTGGCAGACTGGTCCAGTGAATTCCATCTGACCAACGTGCCCCATACTGCACCAGGATCCTCCAGTCATTGAAGAGAGCGTCCCCTTCAATCTTCACCTACAGTCACTATAGATTTGTGAACCGATAGATAACCACTCGACCCAGGCACATACACAATCACTCAAACATTTTTATCTTTGTTGATCTTGAGATTATGAGACGAACTTATTGTGTAGTTAATATTAGACGAAGCTTTATATTTTACAATAAATTTATTATAAATGAAGAAGCCTGGTCGGTTACAGGGTAGTTATTTAGCAGAGTTCAAGCTACAGCAAGAAGGCGGAAAGAGGGGTTACGACACAATTGGGTCATATTCTCTCAACCCTGTTGATTAGGGTTAATTTTTAACTCTACTGATTTTAGAATACTGTTTTACAATGAGCTGTGAGCTTTTTCCAAACGGAACCCCGCTCTTCAAGGCACCGTCGGACTTTCCACTATCTGTCGAATGGGAGTCACGTCTAAACCGTTCCGATCTGCTTTTGACGAGAGGGTCCTCTCTCGTAAAGCGTGGTTTGTTTTGTGTGTGTTTGTGTGGGGTGGGGTGGGGGTATTTGCGTGCAGTGAACCGTCTGTCTTTGGTCAGATGGGGACCTAGTTACCACTACGTCGTCCTCGTGTTGTAATGGAAGTCCTCGTTCTGCAATCTTCTGTGCGCTTCCAACCGAGAGGGTCCGTGCCCGAAATGCACTGTCCATATTTTTGCGAGGGACGGGGCACGGGTGTGGGTGCTTATCCGAGTAAATCCAGCTACTCTTTTGGTGAGATGCCTCGACTGCAATGGTTAGGAAAGTGCGGATGAGCCTTCTATCTGGAAAAGGGGACGTGTATTTCACGACGAGGCCCACTCTAACTTCCCCAACCATCGCAGTACCACAAAAAAGTAACTAATGACCCGTGTTATCATGATTCGAACATCTGGGGTTCACAAGTTGATGTCCACTAATATTAGTCCGGTCTCAGGCCTGGATTTCAATGAAAAACCTAATCTTGGTAGCTTAGATTGGAATCAAAGGTTGCTAACAACATATGCTCTTATGGTTTATGTTATTTCGCAGGAAAGCCAGGACGGGTGGATCCCAGTTAGACACATCCGGAGTTCACATGGGGTGACAAACAGGAGAAGTCCGCTTTTCGGCCCCGCCCACGGTTGAGCACATTAAAAGTTCACGGAGGGTGGCAAATAAGAATAGTCAGCTTTTGGGCCTAGATTGCAATGAGACCCCCTTACATGGCAGCTTGTTATGGTTTCAAGGGCAATTATGACTCGTGTATCCATAATTTGTACTAGTTAACATGAATAGCAGGTCGGGTCGGACACTGGTCGAACAATTCGTAAGGTCACACGGGGGTGGCAAATTCGAAAATTCTACTTTTTAGGCGCGGATTTCAAAAAGCCCACATCTTGAGAGTCCGGGTGCTCTCAGAGTCCACTAGGGACTTATGTTATCTTGTGTTGGGCACATTTAGATGCTTGAGCACATCCGTAGTTCACAGAATAATGGGGAAAAAAGGCGTGACTCTAGGCTGCGAGTTCAATAAGAGGGCGGGGGGGGGGGGGAAATGAAAAAAAATGAAAATTGTGCGCTTTTCAATAAAACCGTTATCTTGGAGACCCGAGAGTGATCTCAAAAGTAAATAAGTACCTGCGTCATTATGATTCGCTCGCTTGGGTGAAAAAACAGTTCGGGTCAGCTCTGGTAAAACACATCTCGATTTTGCAGGGGCATAGCACATCAGAAAATCTGCTTTTTAGGCTCAGATTTCATTACACCCATATCTTGTGTGTCTGGGGTGGTCTGGAAGGTTACAAACCATTCTCAAAATTATAATTTCGGTTGGTATGCGTGATAACCAGACCGGGTCGGACACTGGTTTAACACATCTAGAATTCACAAGGGAATGGTGAAGAGGAAATTCCGCTTTTTGGCCGGATTCTATCAAACCCCATATCGAGAGTCTGGTATTTTCTTAAAAGTAACAAGTGACGTGTATTTTCATGATTGAGGATTGCTTCGATGAAAAGTATGTTGGGTCGGAATCACAGGGGATGAGAATGTCAAAAAAGATAAGCCCTCTGTTTGGCCATATTTCAATAAAACTCACATATTGAGAGCCTGTGGTCACAGTGTGGTGCTCTTGAAAGCCTTACTGACTTGAGTTTTTCTGATTGAGGACCCTTTGGAAGGTCACTCCAGCCAGACTCCGGATGTACACATACGGAGTGCAGGGGATTTAAAATAAGAAAGGACCTCTTTGATGCCCAGATTTCAATAAAACCATTTCAAGGACGGATACCAAACGAAAAATTAAAATATGGCCCTTCAGGCCATGTTTGGACAATGGCTAGAGATGTAAGGAAACACTGCTGCGTCGGACATCACGATACTTCGCTTGACGCATCGGTGAAGCGGTCAAATATGGTTGATCGCGATATATGCAAACAGAGTTGAGCTCACCTTAAAGACTTCTTTTTGGACAGGGAATCATATTCTCGTAATATTTTCGTAAAATCGTAATATTCCCGAATTCCGGTAAAATCGAAATGGATTCCAGCTATTCAAATTTAAACTGTCAATAGATTTGTTTTTGTTTGTATGTGCGTGTGACAAACTTAATATCCGAATTATCAAAAGAAAAACAGTATCCGGGGAATTCGAACTGCAGTCACGCAACAGTGTTATGTTACAACGAAAAATGTAATTGGACCTGTTGAGTTAAGCTCACGAAGTCTCCAAAACTGCTTCGCATTCTAAATTCGATACATCGTCCCCTGAGTTCCAAAGTGTTCTATGTGAGTAGTATAACATGTACCCGAAGGGTCCTATTTGACGTCATGTCACGTGACCCAGTGGCGCCAGGTTTGGCTGTTGTGGTAACCCACGCGAGCGGTTATTTTGTGACGTCATCCTCATAGTAATACGTGATGTGAGTGCGCACGCGCAGCTCATGTTAGGGTGATACATGTTTCCGTCGTCCATTTTGTACACTTGAGGCCGCCATCTTGGTTTCTATGGTAGCACGTTGTTGCTATGTGACCCAAAACCTTATAATAGGACAGGGGTATGTTCGGAGGGTATGTTCTTTTGTACAGGAGTAATTTCCCGATTCGTAGGATTACCACAAATAACCCGACAATCCCTCCAAATCACCAACAACTACTTTATTTACTACGGATTCCCCATTTTGTCGGCTTAGCACGTAGTGTTATGGTACCGAGGGGGCCCCAGGGTATTTAGCCATTTCTGGTCTGTTCTTGTCAGTTCTGACCCTATTCCGAGTAGTTTTGTGGTTTCATTGATCTAGATCATGGAATCCCATTTTTTTCGGAAACATATGGCCTTCCGAACCTCTTTGTAGTCGTTTGGGGCCATGAGAAAACCCCTCAATGAAGCCTCATTTACTATCCCAGACTCATCTCGGTATTTAACAGGCATTTCCCATGGAATCCCACTTTTTGGAAAACATCTGGCCTTCCGAACCCCTTTTAGTACTTATGTGCCTACTGACACACAGAACACTTTGGAATTCAGGGGGGGGGGGGGGGGGGGGGGTCGATATGATCAAATGACTTTTGTGCGCCGAAGGTGCGCAGGGCCAGAGTAGGGAAAGCCCCATAAGACCCCCACAGCTGTATTAGTTTGTCGTTCATGGACGTGGAAAATAAGAGACAAGTGTGAAGAATTTTGAGGACGATCAGAGGTTGAAATCCTGGTTTCGTTTTTTTATGGTATCTTCTTTGTAAGTGAAACTGTTCAGTTTGCCAGAAACCATGTACAGCCATAAAAAAAAAACCCAAATATTAACCCAGGGACTCGATTTGAACAAACATGAATCTGACCCCAAAGAGATGTTGTATATTAAATATGACAGGATTCTAAATGGTGAATCTGAAGAACATTTTAAAGAAACTTCCTCATATTGCACCAAGTTAAAATCTGGGCTAACGTAGGAAGCCCAAGTATGAACCCAGGGAATCGATTTCAACAAGTTAAATTGTGACCCCCCCCCCCCCCCCCCCCCCCACCAACCCCAGAGATGTTGTATACCAAATATGAAAGCATTCTGAATGGTGGATCTAAAGACGATTTCAAAGAAATGCGCTCTTATTACACTAATTTAATAATTCGGGCTGCTGTATTGAACCCAAACATGAACCAAGAGGCTTCGTTTTAACACACTTGTGTCTGACCCCCCTATGTATGCTGTATACCAATATATCAAAAGATTCTGAGCAGTTGCTGTGGAGAAATTTCTTTTAATATTTTTGCAACTATGTTGACTAGCATTTTTTCGCTGCCCCCACCCCCCCCCCCCCACCCCCACCCCACACTACAGAACACACTGACACAACCGGTGGTAATTTGTTTTTATCTTTCAATTCGACTGGTCCTAAGATTGCTTCACACCAAATAAACACTCTCTTTCCCCACGGAACACGGGAAAATAGGTTTTTTTTGCATGAATCAAGTACTTATGACTCAATGATACCACAAATTTGGCTCAAATCGGACCATCGGTTCAGAAAACAGAAATTTTGGGTACGGCCAAAAATCTTGCCCCTCCCATTACGAAGGCAAATCCTGATCCTGAAATTTCGTTTAAACAATCTTGATTCTACATCTTAAAAGGAAGCTGCATGCCAAATATGATGTCATTGTACCCACTGGTAGATTTTTAAAGAACTTTGGTGGATTTTTCCCCACCCTCTCCCTATTAGGCTGGGCAAGTTGATTTGAAAAAAGAAACCCAAAATGCGCTGTCACAATATGCAATCACCTCAAATATAACTAAAATTGGTTCAGCGGTTTACGAGGGGCAGGTGCAAACACCATGTTTACGGATGCCGGCGACAGATGACGGACGATGAGTGGTAACTATCGCTCATCCTGAAGCAAAGAACTACGTAGACAAGAATATAATTTTTTGTTTTGTATGCAGCAGCCTTAGATCCAGCGGAAAACCATCATATCGGCTTTGTCAGGTGGGGGCGGGGGAGTCGGGGGGGGGGGGCGTATGGGGATGCAAATTTTAACAATGGCAACGGGAAAATGCTGAGTCATCTTGTATATTCCCATCAGCTGATTTGAAACTTGCCTTCTTTAAAACCACTGGGCTGAATTCATTCACGCATGGTCCAGACTATCTTGGGAGTATACCCTTTCTACTTCGTTCAAATTAAAACCGATTGTCTGAATTGAACTAAATTTGGCATGTAGTATAATAGGGTAAACATACTTTATTGATGCCAAAAAAAAAAAAATGCACAGCTCCGTGGGAACCCAGAAGCTAAAAATAGAAAAAAAATGAAAGTGTCAATGACAATGTAGCTCAACTTGTCAAGACAAAGACATGTACATGTATAATACGTGACACAGCAATGACAAACATCTAGGTAATGACCTGATAACAAAGGTACATATAAAGTATTGTAACAGTCTGTACATAAATACTGACCGTTGCCTGTAACAAATGTATAGGTAAAGTATTGTAAAGGTGGGTGACAGTCAGATGCTGAACTAGAAAAGAAATCTTAGTCCCAGAGTTGGTCTGACTGAACCCCAAAATATTTGTTCTCATAGCACAGTGATAACAAAGGCACCCCCAAACACACTCGTTCCTGTCCCAAGGTGAAAACAATGGTACCCAAGAAGTTTTGTGAAGATCAGTTCATAAATACAAGCTGTGACAAAAAACTGATTGGACCTAATTTTGGTACAAAATGGCCACTGGCAGCCATCTTGAATTTTGGACCGTACCCAGAAACACTCATTCTCGTCCCAAGGTGATAACAAAGGTACCCAAGAAGTTTTGTGAAGATAGGTTCATAAATACAGTCTCTGCCCTGAGCCATATTGACATGTGTGCTTACATTATGTAAGTAGCACTGAATAAATCAAAGTTCATCTAATTTGCATAATTTCTGCATGAAAAAAAAACCCCTTACAATATGTGATGTATTCCATGTTACTAAACATTCATACAAAAATTTATTCAAATCAGAACTTTCATACAGAAGTTCTGTACAAAAGACTGATTGCACTAATTTTGGTACAAAATGGCTGCTGGTGGCCATCTTGAATTTCGGACCACACCCAAAAACACTCGCTCTCATCCCACGGTGATAACAAAGGTACCCAAGAAGTTTCGTAAAGATTGGTTCATAAATATGGCCTCTAATCTGAGCTGTAAAGAAGTTGTGTACAAAAAACTGATTAGACCTAATTTCGGTACAAAATGGCCATTGGCAGCCATCTTGAATTTTAGACCGCACCCAGAAACACTCATTCTCATCCCAAGGTGATAACAAAGGTACCCAGACATTTCGTGAAGATCAGTTCATAAATACAGACTCTAGTCTGAGCCGTATTGACATGTGTACTTACTGTGTGTAAGTCGCACTGAAAAAATCAAAGTTCATCTAATTTGCATAATTTCTGCACGAGAAAAAAACCCGTATTATATGTGATGTATCCCATGGTACTAAACATTCATACAAAAAATTATTCAAATCAGAGCTTTCATATGGAAGTTCTGTACAAAAAACAGATTTCTGCATCGTCGGTACAAAATGGCGGCTGGCAGCCATCTTGAATTTCGGACCGCACCCAAAAACACTCGTTCTCGTCCCACGGTCATAACAAAGGTACCCAAGAAGTTTTGTAAAGATTGGTTCATAAATACGGCCTCTAGCCCGAGCCGTATCCAATTGTTGACGTACGGACAGATGGACAGATGGCCAGATGGACGACGGGCCATGACAAAAGCTCAAATTTGGCTTCGCCAAAGTTGAGCTAATGAAAGTGTCAATGACACTGTAGCTCAACTTGTCAAGACATGTAAATGTATAGTATGTGACACAGCAATGACAAACATCTAGGTAATGACCTGATAACAAAGGTACATATAAAGTATTGTAATGGTCTGTACATAAATACTGGCCGCAGCCTGTAACAAATGTATAGGTAAAGTTTTGTGAGGTGGGTGACAGTCAGATGCTAAACTAGAAAAGAAATCTTTGAGTCCCAGAGTGGGTCTGACTGAACCCCAAAATATTTGCTCTCATAGCACAGTGATAACAAAAGCACCCCAAAACACACTCATTCCTGTCCCAAGGTGAAAACAAAGGTACCCAAGAAGTTTCGTGAAGATCAGTTCATAAATACGAGCTGTATAGAAGTTGTAAAAAAAAAACTGATTGGACCTAATTGGCAGCCATCTTGAATTTTGGACTGCAATCAGAAACACTTGTTCTCGTCCCAAGGTGATAACAAAGGTACCCAAGAAGTTTCGTGAAGATCGGTTGATAAATACAGCCTCTAGCCCAAGCCGTATTGACATGTGAATTTACAGTGTATAAGTAGCATTAAATAAATCAAAATTCATCTAATTTGCACATTTTTGGCACGAGAAAAGAACCTGTACTATATGTGATGTATTCCATGTTACTAAACATTCATACAAAAATTTATTCAAATCAGAACTTCCCTACAGAAGTTCTGTACAAAAGACTGATTGCACTAATTTTGGTACAAAATGGCTGCTGGTGGCCATCTTGAATTTTGGACCAGACCGCAAAACACTCGTTCTCATCCCATGGTGATAACAAAGGTACCCAAGAAGTTTCGTAAAGATCGGTTCATAAATACCGCCTCTAGCCTGAGCCGTATAGAAGTTGTGTACAAAAAACTGATTAGACCTAATTTCGGTACAAAATGGCCACTGGCAGCCATCTTGAATTTTGGACTGTACTCAGAAACACTCCTTTTCGTCCCAAGATGATAACAGAGGTACCCAAGAAGTTTCGTGAAGATCGGTTGATAAATACAGCCTCTAGCCCAAGCCGTATTGACATGTGAACTTACAGTGTATAAGTAGCACTGAAAAAATCAAAGTTCATCTAATTTGCATTGAAAAAAACCTGTATTATATGTGATGTATCCCATGGTACTAAACATTCACACAAAAAATTATTGAAATCAGCGCTTTCATATGGAAGTTCAGTGCAAAAATTTGATTGCACCTAATTTTGTACAAAATGGCTGCCATCGGCCATCTTGAATTTCGGACCGCACCCCAAAACACTCGTTCTCGTCCATCGGTGATTCCAAAGGTATCCAAGAAGTTTCGTAACGATTGGTTTATAAATACGGCCTCTAGCCCGAGCCGTATTGGCATTTGCACTTACAGTGCTGAAAGTAACACTAAATACATCAAAGTTAGTCTAATTTGCATAATTTACGTACGAGAAAAAGCCCGTATTATATGTGATGTATCCCATGGTACTAAACATTCTAACAAAAAAATATTCAAATCAGAGCTTTCATATAGAAGTTCTGCGCAAAAACCTGATTGCACCTAAGTTTGT